>NW_019091355.1:1091927-1283042 GCF_001949145.1 Acanthaster planci | reverse complement strand
TTGTACATGTTTTTCATCACTGAACAAACCTAACCTTTCAGGAAGAGACTCATTGAATGATTTGCCCATTACTAATTCCTCGATCCTTTTTTGTCTGACTTGTTGTTTCCCATAGTAAGATAAAGGCTGCGTATGAGGAATATATTCGACTCCATAGCCTCAAGGTAGAGATTGTTAACATCCTTGCAGTGCTTGATGAAAAGGCATTTCACGGCATGGCATTTTACTGTTATGTTTGAACCGTTGTATTGATCGTCATGGTTGTATTGTGTAATGCATATTGTGTCTCAGAAGTCATGTAGTTGGTGTCAGTGAATTTGTTGGGTGGTTTTGCATTAGGCCATGGGCTTCAGAAGTAAAGCGAACTGCGAGTTCAGAGAGATGTTCATATACACGTAGTTAGAATACCATTAGTGTCACTTTCACATTGTACTGTAGCAGTTGCAACAGCTTCATGCAGGGATGATAGAGGACGCTATGCGGCTTACTCACATGGGACAGAAGGTGGCATATGGTATGAGTGTTGGGGAGGGGGGCAAATTTCCACATTGTCTCCGTCTTTAAATGGAGTTTTCAGACTTCATTCCACTTTAGTGAAGATCCTTGCGCTCAGTGCTGCTCCAGGATATTATGGAAACCTCAAATTTGTCCAATACAAGGCTAAAATGCTAGTTTCAACAGTAAATATTTAAAACCGATCATGGAGCTGTACATGAGAAAAGACAGAGACAAAGCTCTGAGATTGGGGAAAGGCTATTTTCACCTCGGCAAATTACATGAAATGTGATGTACTTGTAGCTTGAAATTCGTTCAAAGGCACAATAGCCACATACATGTATGTACATGTGAGGCACAACACAAGTTGAACTTGGTTAAACTTGTGAAAGCTTATACAACATACATGTACATGTCATGTAGTGGCAGAGCATCTATTCCATATTACATGTACATTGTTTCAGAAGATCTGGAAGTCACAACATCACTTGATATCATAATAATGATTATTTGCAGACACTCAAAATAAGTCGATTTCTTTGTGTACTGATGAATCAGGATCAGATTCTTGGCTGCATTGCACTTCAATTTTTGTACCAGTTGATTTGTTATTGTGGTCTTTAATTTCTTCAAAGTGAGATTTGCAGTTTTTTCTTTTCAATTATGGATTACAAAACACTTGAAAAACAGTGAGTCATTAGTCACAAGTGCAGTCACATAGATGAAATCCCACACTGACCTTCACTAGAAGCACCTGTCGGCAGGGAGGATATTACCCCGTAGTTTCCTTAATGAAGAGTGCAGTTTACTCTGTTATTACCACGATTACATTTGCACAGTTACAGGCAGATCCTATTCTGTGTATTCAACCTCAGGATTAAAAGGCATCAGGTTGAAAAGCCAAGGTGTAAGTGGAACAAATCACTGTGTGATTGTTTGACGAAGGGATGAGATCTTTTGCCTCTGCTTGTTGGCTGTGTTGTAGGTTTCTGAATATTCAGAAACTTTTGATTGTATGGATAATGCATGGTCTTGAGTTGATATTTGTGTTTGTTTTAATTTGGGAACTGTATGACACTGAATCCTTCAAAATCCAACACTGCAGGAGCCCAACACTAGGGAGCTGCATTCACCAATCCTACAAAACCCTTCAAAATCCCACAGAGCCATGCCTGATAGATTTAAGAGGATCTAGTCAAACAAAACAAAAAATGAAGGATTGTTCACAGTTTTTCAGCAGAATTCATCTCCTGTTTAAAAATGATTTATAATGCAGACAGTTGTTACCAACCTTACATGTTTTTTCTTTACCATGGACGGAAGATGAGATCTAATTTATTCAGGGATTTTTCTTTACATTTTACATTACACATTGTAGTTGTTTTGTTGTTTGTTATTCACTTCAGTTGCCACAGCTCAAGTAAACAAAAATGACTATAATAAGAGGTTGTTTACTGCATCACTAGTCCTACGCTAGTTGGCTGTTGGTGTGGTTATATTGATACCGGCATACAGTGTACATTTTTATCATTAGTTTTATAGCCAGTGCATTACATCATACATATCTGGACATGTACATGTATTAATCCACTCATACATGTACCTTGGCAATTTTGATATCGGTGCCTCAGTCCAGCTTTATTGAAATTTTATCTCCTTTTTCTCTGCATTCAGTTCTCCTTTTCTTTGAACTAACACCTTAGTTGGCTTGTTTTGCTGTGCGTTTGGAAACTAACAGACACTGAAGTGAAATACTAAAGCCAGTTCATCACCATGCTTCAAACAAATCTGGAACAAACCAAAAACAAATGTTCTCTACATTTGATGGAACATGATCACTTTCGCATGAAAATTCAATGTTGCAATTTTTATGGCAGTCTTAAATGAAGCACTAAATTAACCTATTGAACTGGATTTGGTATTGAACTAATTCCTGCATTGATGAATTTGGGTTTTTTTGTAGTTACCAATACTTTGAAGATCAAATTTGAGATATTTATGTAAATGTATCACTTGAGAACTTTCAAGAAGATGGTTTAACCTGCGTTCATTAATTTAGATAGATGGTTTTTGTCACTGATATACGTATTTAGTGTTCAAAACAAGCGACATGAAACCAGTGCTGAAGTTAGTTCTTGGAACAATTACTGAGTCTCATCAACTTTTTTTTTCTCTTACACAGGTAAGTGAATTGGAGAAGGCATCCAATGGGACTTCCCTCCAGGGGAGTCCCCTAAAAGTAGGCCGCTCCCCAACCTCATCCCCAGAGCCCTCGCTATCCCAGCTACCAGATTCGATGGAAACATCCCTACCCGAGATCAGACAGCACCTTCAAGGCAGCATCAGTCCACCCTCCAGCCAGGGATCCCCAGAGAGGGTACAACCAAGAAAGGCCCTGATGAGCAAGATTCCCACGAGTCCTGTCAAGGAGGCCACAGTCAAGCTTTCCAACTGTCCATCAGATTCCCAACATACCGATACGGCAAGTAGCCAAGCATCCCAAATGATGCCATCCTCTCCAAGCCACAAGGGAACCACTGGAGGAACCAGTCAGAGAGCAGGTGGTTCCAAGAAGCAAGTTAGCAGATCCAAGCTGACGCAGCCCACCTCCTACAAATCCAAGTTAGCGGGATCTCAGGACAGTCTCCTGTCCGAGGGGTCACAGCCAGATGAAGGAAGCCAGCTCGCTGAGGATCGGAGAGGAGGTCCCCTCAAGCGACAGTTGCCCCAGCCCCAGCAGCCCAGGAGCACGGGGATTCCCCAGAAACAGCAGTCCAGGGGCCAGCAGGGGTCACTGGAGCTCCAGCAAAAAGGTATGCAGGAGATCAATGGCAGCACCGAGGGAATCCCCAAGCCTAAAGAGATCCGCATGATGCCAAATAGGCAGCTGACAGGGAAGGCTTCAGGTTTGCTCCCGAGGGGATCTTCAGGGCAGGTCCAGAAGGATATCCAGCCACAGGTTGAGAATGGCAGTCTGCTTCCAAAGATCCCATCACTTGTCCCGATGGCCAAGGGTACCACTTCTGCAACTAAACAGGAGCAGGCTTTAGGCGGAAGAGTTGTCACCACCAGGCCAGCTGTCATAGATGCCAACTCCAACCCAGTCCCCATGCAGAATGGGGTTTCTACAAAGCCCTCTGGCCTGCAGCAACCACAGTCTGTCAAAAGAGTAGAACAATCAGCCCCAAAAGCTGGTCCCATCCCAACTGGTCAGTTTGCCCGCCGGAAGCAGTCACCACCAGGCTTGACTCGGGACTGCCCCTCCAGATCTCCAGACAGACAATCATCTGAAGAGGAGCAGGCCACGCCACCAGCATCTCCCAAGACCCGAGAGCAGCAGCAGCAGCAACCCCGAGGCAGCAGGATTGCTATGCCTGTCCGTGGCAGGGGTGCCAGCAAGCTACCTCGGGGCACTGGTATCCCTACGAGGAGGGTCAACAACACTGAAAGATGAAAGGTTTCAGGGTCAGATATCAATTGTAGAGAGCATTGGCACAGGTCAGACAACCCTTGGTTGTTGGAATCAAAGGAGAGTGTAAATAAGATTCGTTATTCATCACGAATTTGTGGAGAAATTTTGTTGGCATTTGTTCATTCTCTTTTTCTGTCCATGCATGGCATCCAAAAACCCTGCTCAAAGTCTCCTTCGGTTTTGAAAGCTCTCTTTTTTTCAGAATCCCATGGTACCTGGTCTCAAAGTTCCAAGCGTGCCAAAGTAAGTTTTTTTCAAGAAACTTCACAGAGAGCTACATGTACATGCAGAGAGTGCAACAAAACAAATTGTCTCTGTGACTTGCACACTCGCACATTCCATTCTGTCCTCATTAGGTGTTAAACAAAAGAGGGTTGTAGGCTCTACGGTGTGTCGCTGACATTTTACTTTGGAATGTACATATTGTATTTGTGAATATTCATGATGTAGCACAATGTATAGTAATTTATCAAAGGTCTGAAAATATTGCAAAGTAAATTAATCCACTACATACAAATGAAATAAAGCACTTACCTGTAAAATTACTATCAAGCAAAAACTGATATGAGAGTGCTTATTGTACACTTTCTCTAGGGAACATTTTTGCACAGAAAGTCATGTGACATAGAAGTACCAAAGTGAATACGTCATGCACACAATTAGTGTGTAAAAGGCATTAGCGCAGACCAGCGCGTGAACCAACACGCGCGTGTACTCCATTCGTTTGCACTGCACACTCTGGTTCACAGTTACGTCACACTTCGGTACTCTATAGGACTTGCATACCACTACATGCATACGTGTACATATCTGTACTGCACAGTACCCTTAAAAATCGGTTACTTTGGGGCTACTTGCTGTATAGTTTCGAGCTTGTCTTGTTGTATGCCTGAGGTCAGGGGTTCGAGTCCCAACCAATCCAATTTGTGACTTGTTTTTTCTTTCAAGTCCTGCGACAGCACTGAGTGTGCTGTGCGGATTAAAGTACAACATCATATAAAGTGAACCTTGATATTCTAATCTTTCTGCCCAAAAATTACAATGTGGAGAATTTCTAAGACAAGTTGTCAAAGGCAGTGGTCGTATAGAAATTGATATATTCCATAATGGGGAACATCATTGGCTTTATTAACTTTGCATTCCAGAGTTTGGGCATTTTAAAAATTTTGTTCCATTTTGTAAATGTACACGGAGTAAACATACATGTACATGTACCGCCATTAGAATCATGTATGACTTCATATTGAGAAAATCTCTATTCCAAGTCGGACTTGTCAAGCACTGCATGTTTATTTCCACTCTTATTTTGTAAATAGACAAATGCAACGAATACCATGATGTAAAAATGTTTTGCAGATGTACATTGTACGTGTATGTAGCTGTGATAAATGTTTCATGATGTAAATTTGTATGCAATATGTAAATAATGCTTTGGCCTTTCGCTGAGTAGACTAGTAGGCTGGAAATGTACATTGTCAGTGTCGTAGTTACGTTCTTACTTGAGTTCCCTGTAATCACAGCAGAAAGGTAGACTTGATGAGGTCTAATGCCATGGCTCTTGGCAGACCCTGGACTCTGTTTTCTAATAGCCTCCTTGCCTTAGTCTCACATTTGGTCCTAACAAGTGTAGCCGTGTTCGGTTTTCAACAGTATAGTTTTCTACGCGACGTCTCTAGTCATGCTTGTGGAGTAGCGTAAGTTTGGTAGCAAAGTATTTCTGTTCATCTTAGTTTGCAAGGTCACCCCATTAATGCTAGACATTTGTTTGTGTGTGTTGGAAACGTTTGTACTTTGTGCGCTTACCTTATGTACCGGTACCTAGCATGGACTTGTGAACAAAAGATGTCCACAGATGCAGGAAAGGAAGACGTTCTGTGGACTTACAGGACGTTTCCCCTTCTCTGAAAAAGGGTTTAAAGGTATTTTGGGGTAGGAGTCATCCGTCGTAAAAGGAAGAGGAATAGTCAAGGAAACCTTGTACAAAAAGCCTGCTGAAAATCGTCTTCCCAGTTCAAGAAAAATGAGTATTTTCACTGAGTTTTCTTAACTGCACGAAAAGAAAGGAATGTCCACAGTAGGTATGTAAGGTAAGTGTGTGTGTGTTTTTGTTTTTTGTTTTTTCATAAATGACTGAGGTCTTCAACAATGCAGCTTACACGGTTCCACCTTGATTTGAGAATGAACCATGTGTTTAACGTCGAAACTTTGATACAAATGAAAAGTCCACCAATTTATTTTGTTGTTGAAAACAGAATGATTTCAACAGTTTAGGAATTTTCCTTTTGAAGGTATTGATTTGTGAATAGTTTTGATAATATGGAGCATCTTTTTGGAAAAAGGAGAATATTCTTCCAAAATACATGTGTGTAAAAGAATCGCTGGAAGGGATATTTTTTGGGTAGGGAGGAAGAAAATGTAACGTTAATGGAAGTAGGGAACCATGCCTGTTAGTGGTTTCAGCTTTCTTGATCCAAGTTGTGTTTCCTGCGGTATTTGCGGGTGTCGTAGTATGGAAATGGTCTTGCCATGCATTAACAACCATACAAGGAATATGTGCATAAAGGCCAAGTTGTCAAAGTGGTGTGGTCACTGAAAGTAATGAAGTGAAATCGTTGATTTGAAAGCGTACTTGCCTATATTATTACATGTACGTCCTGGCTCTGCTTACTTATACGTATAAATGTATCTGTCGCTCAGTTGGAAGAAAACATGTAGCAACTCTTTAAGTGTACTGGCAGACAAAGCCTCTTACCTGTATGATTAAGAAGTGAGGGAAACATTGAAAAGGGTGTCCTTTCACCCAATTCAGAAATTGAATCCTCTATGTTAGTGGAGTGGAGTTTGTAGGTGGTCTCTACAGTACTTACAAGTTAACTTACATCGTAGTTACATTTATATTACTCTGGATAAGAAGAGTTGAAATGGTAAGTCGCATGGACTTCCCTTGTGTAGAGCAGGGAAAGCTTAACCCTAACACTCCTCAGTCCTCCAACAGGTGAAGGATTGAGGAGGGTTAGGGTTAAAGAATGGGTCTGTGGTTAGAAGTAACAGTCACCTTATTGTTGGTCCTGTTAAATATCTACATGTATGTATGTTGGAGAAATAAGGAGGGCGTTTCGAGGTTATGTTAACACACTGGACCCTGAACGGGTTGGCCACTTCATTATTTGCACTGAACAACTTTTGTTTGGGGATTTTTATTGGAGGGGGATTTTAATCCATTTTTGTCATGCTGTAAAGACTTTCAGGTGTTCGCTTTGTGGAGACGGATCCTGGTTTCCAGAGGAATTTTGGAGTCTCTTTGAAATGTGAATATCATGTCATTGATCAGATTGAATTGTTTTGTTGTTTTGAAGCTGGATATGGATTTGGGTTCTCAGTTATGTGACCACGGTTTTCAGTGTTTTCTATCAGCTGAATCTCCAAATTTCATTGTCCAGTTCAACTAGAAGCACAAATTTTAATTTAATTCATCCAAGTTTAAAAATCATGTGATAAGCAAAAATAGTGGGAACTACTTTTAATTATGAAGGTAATATTGTGCAATGTCTTGTACATGTTTGTCATGTTTAACTGCTGCGTAGAAATAAAAACCGAAAGTCATAAAGAGGCAGATTCATGTCAAGTGTGGACCAGTTTTTGGTCTTGAAATTTTGCTAAATTTTTACCAAATGTTTGCAAAGGGTCGCCTAGGAATTCAAAAGAATTTCAAAGACAAATTTACAAGGGCTAGTCCTGCTGTTGATTTAATTGATTTTAACCAAAATTAATTAATGGGGCCAGTCAGTAGAATTATAAAGACTTTCAAAGAAATGAAAATTGCAAGGGGTTAGTCCTGCAGTTTTTAATAATTTTGTCCCCCCTCCAATGGCAACCTAAGAATTTTAAACATTATTTTGAATAAGTCAAATTTGTTATGGATCTGTCTTGCAATTTTAACTAATTTTGACCAAAACAATTTGCAGGGTAAACCTCGGAGAGTTAAAGAAATTCAAAAAATTAAAAGTTGCAGTGGCTTAGTCTTGTTAAATTTCACCAAAATAAATTGCAAGGGGATAACCTTAGAATTTTAAAGAATTTCAAAGAAATCGAAGATGGAAAGGGGTTAGTCTTGTTGTTTTAATTAAATTTGCCCAAAATCAATTGCAAGGGGTTAACCGTAGACTTTCAAAGAAATCCAAAATTAAAAGGGTTGGTCTTGCAGATTTAATTAATTTTGACTAAAATTAATTTAAAGGGGTAAATCTTAGAATTTCAAAGAAATCATAGATGCAAGGCGTTGTCACGCTGTTTTAATTAAATTTGCCCAGAATAAATTGCAAGGGATCAACTTAAGAATTTTTAAGAAATCTTAGGTTAAAACGGTTAATCTCGCATTTTAAAAAATTTTTACCTGAAGATATAAAAAAAAATTTTAAAAGTTGTAAGGGGTTGGTCTTGCTATTTAAATTGAATTTGACCAAATGAAATTGCCAGGGGACAACCTTAAAATTTGAAAGAAATTAAAATAAATAAAATTTGCAAGGGGTTAGTCTTGCTGTTTTAATTTTGGCCAATCAGTTACAAAGGGTTTACTGTAGAAATTTAAAGAATTTCAAAGAAATCCAAAGTTAAAAGAGTTGGTCTTGCAGTTTTAAGAAATTCTGACTAAAAATAATTTCAAGGGATAAACCTTACAATTTGAAAGAATTTCAAAGAAATCAAAGATGCAAGGGGGTTGTCTTGCTGTTTTAATTAATTTTGTTCAAATTAAATTGCGAGGGATTTAACTGAGGAATTTAAAGAATTTCAAGGAAATCTTATGTTAAAAAGGTTGATCTTGCATTTTTAATAATTTTAACCTGATGATTTGAAAAAAAAATTTTTTCAAAGTTGTAAGGGGTTAGTCTTGCTGTTTCAATTAAATTTGCCCCGAATAAAGTGCAAAGGATCAACTTAAGAATATTTAGGAAATTCAAAGGAATCTTAGGTTGAAACGGTTGATCTTGCATTTTTAATAATTTTAACCTGAAGATAAAAAAAAAAACTTGTCTTGNTTTTAAAAGAATTTCAAAAAAATCCAAAATTAAAAGGGTTGGTCTTGCAGATTTAATTAATTTTGACTAAAATTAATTTAAAGGGGTAAATCTTAGAATTTCAAAGAAATCATAGATGCAAGGCGTTGTCACGCTGTTTTAATTAAATTTGCCCAGAATAAATTGCAAGGGATCAACTTCAGAATTTGTAATAAATCTTAGGTTAAAACGGTTAATTTTGCATTTTAAATAATTTTTACCTGAAGATATGAAATAAAAAATTTAAAAAGTTGTTGCTATTTTAATTGAAATTGACCAAATGAAATTCCCAGGGATTAACCTTAAAATTTAAAAGAAATTAAAATAAATAAAATTTGCAAGGGGTTAGTCTTGCTGTTTTAATTTTGGCCAATCAATTACAAAGGGTTAACCGTAGAAATTTAAAGAATTTCAAAGAAATCCAAAGTTAAAAGAGTTGGTCTTGCAGTTTTAAGAAATTCTGACTAAAAATAATTTCAAGGGATAAACCTTAGAATTTGAAAGAATTTCAAAGAAATCAAAGATGCAAGGGGGTTGTCTTGCTGTTTTAATTAATTTTGCTCAAATTAATTTGCGGGGGATCAACTGAGGAATTTTAAAGAATTTCAAGGAAATCTTATGTTAAAAAGGTTGATCTTGCAATTTAAATAATTTTAATCTGATGATTTGAAGAAAAATTTTTCAAAGTTGTAAGGGGATAGTCTTGCTGTTTTAATTAAATTTGCCCAGAATAAGTGCAAAGGATCAACTTAAGAATATTAAGGAAACTCAAAGGAATCTTAGGTTAAAACGGTTGATCTTGCATTTTAAATAATTTTAACCTGAAGATATAAAAAAAAAATTTAAGTTGTAAGGGGTTAGTCTTGCTGTTTTAATTGAATATGATCAAAAGAAAATACCAGGGGTCAACCTTAAAATTTGAAAGAAATTTTTAAAAATGAAATTTGCAAGGGGTTAGTCTTGCTGTTTTAATTTTGGCCAATCAATTGCAAAGGGTTAACCGTAGAAATTTTAAGAATTTCAAAGAAATCCAAAANAAAAAAAATTTTTTTAAGTTGTAAGGGGTTAGTCTTGTTGTTTTAATTGAATATGATCAAAAGAAATTGCCAGGGGTCAACCTTAGAATTTGAAAGAAATGTCAAGGAATTTAAAGATGCAAGGGAGTTGTCTTGATGTTTTAATTTTGACTGATCAGTTGCAAAGGGTTAACCGTAGAAATTTAAAGAATTTCAAAGACATCCAAAGTTAAAGGGGTTAGTCTTTCAGTTTTAAATATTTTTGACTGAATTAATTTGAAGGGCTTCACTTTAAAAGTTGAAATTGAAAAAAATGAAAGTTGCAAGGTGTTAGCCTTGCTGCTTTAATGGAAATTCATTTCAAAGAAATCAAGAAAGCAAGAAATTAAGTTTTATCAATTTAAAAATGCAAGGGGTTGACCTTAGAATTCTAAAGAATTTCAAAGAAAAGGGAATTACAAGGGTTAGTCTTGCAGTTTTAACTAATTTTGACAAAATAAATTGCAAGGGCTTAACTAAACTCTAAGGTTAAATTAAAGAATTTCAAAGAAAACAAACATTTATAAGACGCGAGTCTTACAGTTTTAAAAATTTTGGCTGAAATGAATTTCAAGGGTGTTTGGGGGATTTTATTCCATTGTGAACAACAATATTGCAAGGAGCTTTTTTGAAGTTTTATTAAATTTTGGCAAAACATACTACAAGGGGTTAATTTTCGACGTTTTATCTATTTTGAACGAATTTTAATAAGGATTAGGTATTAAGAATAGTATCCTGAGATTGCTGCTTGCTCAAAGTAAAAGTATACCGAATACTTTAATAAATTTTGGCGAGAAATTAAGAGTTACTTATGCTTGATATTTTAAAAAGATTAACACTACAGTTTTTATGTTGCCTAAAGGCAGAGGTTTACTGTCACATTTTCAAAAATTTACTTTGAAATTTAAGCAAGTTACAACATATGTAGACACTTTGAATACAATATTTTAGTACAATCAGGAATAAAAGAAAACAAATGCAACATTTAACAAACAGAATGGAAAGAACGTAACAAACTAGAGAGATATTCATAAATATTTGAATTCACAAATGTAGGGAGGAAATTGTCTTGGATGTCATTTTGGTGAAGTCAAAGGAGTCACACAAGAAGTGAACAAAGACAGCCTTGGTGGATTCAGAAACATTTCAGGCCGGAGCTAGAAAGTTAACCGCAATCCAATAAAACATATTCAGTAAGTTATATGCACACGTTTAACCTAAAGTTATGAAAAGGCTACAGAACAAGATTCTGAGGTAATTTCGGATGTACCAAAATATTATACTAAAAGGTTGGCATACTAGTACATTCAAATCTTGTTAACTAGAGTTAAAATTTAATGTTTTCATTTTTACCCCTGAAATAATTTCGTTTTATTTCCAATCCTTTTCCTTTTTTAAGTTATTGAATCACATTCCCGATTTATTGAAGAATGTCATCTCAAACGAATTTATTCCATAAATTGTTCTACGGCACGAACAACTTTCTGTAGGAATCCTACATTTCCCTCTGTTGTCTCTCGCTGTTCAGATGGGTGTTCTCCTGCTTCTGCGTGCAGTGCCCTCTCTTGCTCAGAATCAGGTCTTGGCCCTGGCTTCTCTTCCGCCTTCTGGCTACTCTCAGAAACAGGTGACTTTTGGAACCGAGGTCGGCTAAGAGGAGAGTTTGGGGGATCGTTTACTCGCCCATCTTCCCAACCAGACTGTGAGTCTCCTCTATAATTAGATTTGGACCCGGGTTTCACCTCCTGTCTTTTGTCGAGCTTTCCTGGATATTGCTCCGGTTTAGCTTCTGGGACATTATCCCAATCAGACAATGAGTCGCGTTCGGGTGTAGCTTTTTGTTTGGGTCGTGGTTTAGGCCTTGGTGGTGGCGTGCGTCTAGATTTTTGGAGCTCCTCGCTTAGTTCGCCAATCTGTCTTATGAGATCAGCTTTATCGTCGCGCAGTCCACGAAGTGTCTCTGTGAGGGCAGCGTTGTCGTGTTGAAGTCCACCGATGATGCCCTGCAATTCTGCCTCCTTGTGGTCTCTTGTCATCTCCTTCGCCGAATGATCTTTCTTCAATTCATCGACCTGCTGTGAGAGCTCAGTCTTGTTTTCATTGAGGCCCTGAAGTGTGCCCGTGAGGATGGTCTTGGCTTGTTGGAGTCCTCGGATGATGCCTTCCAGCTCCGCCTCCCTCTGGTTTCTGATCTCCTCCTTTGCTAAGTAGTCACTCTCGAGTTGATTGACTTGTCGCATGAGCGCTGTCTTATCTTCACAAACCCCTCGAAGTTCGTCTGTAAGGATAGTCTTGTCTTGTTGGAGTCCTCGGACCATATCCTGCAGCTCACTCTCTAGCTTGACTCTCATCATTTCTTTTGCTGAGTTGTCTTTCTTGAGATCATCAGCCTGCTGAGTAAGCACTACCTTGTCTTCACTGAGTGCCTTAAGAGTGTCTGTGAGGACCACCCCCTCTTGTCTGAGTTCTTGGATGATGTCCAGCAACCGCACCTCTTGCTGGTCTCTCGCTTTATCCCTCACCGATTGCTCTGCTTTGAGTTCACTAATCTCTTGCAGGATCTCTGCCTTGTCTTTGCCGAGTCCTTGAAGTGTGGTAGTGAGCCCAATTTTATCTTGCTGTAGCCCTTTGATGATATCCTGCAGCTCCTTCACTGATTCGTCCCTCGCCATCTTCAGCTCCTCCATCTCTGTCTGGAGTGCATCTACGGTTTCTTCCATCTCCGACAAATGTTGTTCCCTCTGCAAGAGGTGGGTCTCTTGCTCCTTGTGCACTCTATCAGTTTCAAGATGCAGGGTATCCACAGTGTCAGTCAGCAGAGAGGATCGGCTGACAAGGTTCTGTGTCCGCTCCTTCACTGGATCCAAATCGTAAAGCTTCCTGTCGATGTTTGAGGACTTGTCAGCCGAAGCCTTGATTGTCTGGTTGACGGATGCAAGTCGGTCCTGAACAGCGTACCTGATAAACAAAAAGGAACCAATGCCTTGAGCCAAACCGAGGAGAGAAGGGTGAAAAGAATCCGGTTCCATTTTCTGGTTCCAATGACGCGGCGATAATTGGAAAAACCAGTTAGCATTAACCCTAACAGTCCTCAATCATCAACTTCTGATTTTCCACACGTCCCCTGGGGGTTTGCCATCTGTAACCGTGAATGCTAATAGTCCTTTAGTATGGCTCCCCCAAAAATCAATGATCGGTTTGCTGTGTAGATCTACGACTGCTGCTGTAACATGGGCACATTTGACTCGACCTACTTGAATGACAGGATGTCGTTCCGTAGTGTCTGCAGGTCCCGCGGCCGCACTCCCTCTGAGTTCTGTGATTCTGTCGACAGGTTAGCTTGGATGTACCTGCTGCTGACGAGCTTCAACACTCGCTGCCACCAGGAAGTGGGGTGCAAGTAAAAAAAAGTCATAAACTGTGTCTTAGTGGAATCCACCACAAGTCTCTTTATAAATCAAGTCAAAGGTCCTTTACCGGTCAATCAGTAATGGGTAACGGGTATCCAACAGAGGAAAATATTTCCTCTCCACAAAAGACATGTTGATCAGCAGCTTCTCAGTGATGTATCCAGTGTAGGGTGGGGGAGTTTCATCGCCCATAGATATGTTGACTTTTAGTTTTCTTTTTTCTTCATCGTTAATTTTCTTTAGTTTTAGGATTTGACAGTGTCTGTATTCTAGAAATGTTTCACCCACCTTTTGTAGAGAATTCTTTTATAAACAAAAAGTGGGCAGTTGTTTTGGGGAAAAAAATCAACTCTGTCCCTAACCCACCCAGGCCACCCCCGATATGAGCATGCCACTGAATGGGATGAAAATGTGACAGTTATATGGGAATGTTGTTGTCACTGTTTAGTTGAAAAGTTTGCGACTTTACCCATAAGATTGAATGCATGTGATAGACTTGTGATGGGCTTGATTATAAAGCTGCCGTAAACTGAGAGGTTGACAGTAAAAGCCTCATCACGGATGAAAACTCTGGGTCTAATAAGTTCACTTCCAAGTCAATAACAAACACAACCTCTATAGAGCAGGTCGTCTCTTTGAAGGGACGGCAAGAAAATCGTTGGATTATGATTATGACGTCGGTGAGATAAAAACAATCCAAAATACTTGTGGATTTCCCATCAATATCTGTATCAACACTTGTCACACATAGGATTATTTCTCGAAGGATTTATGATTTTTATGGCACTTCGTATTTGAATTTTCAAACAAATTGCCAATAATTAGGCAAACTATAAAGTCAATTAGTCTACGGGATTCATGAATGAACTTCATTGAACATTCTTGAGATAATTTTGTAAATGTTGACAAAATGTTTCTCTTTCTCTTTCTTGAATTTTTCGTTTGGGGAAACTTTTATTAGAAATACTGATTTTTCTTCCCATGCACAGAAACAATACCTTGTAATCCTGGAGTTCACTTTTTGCATGAATCTCTTTCTGAAATAAAATAATACAAAAAAGAAATGCTAATATTGGGAATAAACATGCCTAAACACAGTAAATACGATGTTTGCCTTTTCCAAGAAATATGACGCAATTAATAGCCCGTATAGGCCGTATTCCACCCTGCAACAAGTGTTTGTTTTTTTCCTCTACAAAAAATTTCATGGTCCCATTATCAGCAAGGAAATCCCCAGCATTGTGGGAAGAGTGTGCCAATAAATTGCAACTCAGTGTGTACAACTCAGATGCAGTATCTTATAATGACGTCAGTGTCTTGCATTTCCTTTCCTCTTGGGAGGGTAGATTTACTCAGCGCCATATTTCTTGGGCAAATGTACAAAAATGATAAAACTTGCCTGATCACCGCGGCGTCGGGTACATCCTGAACATATTTGACACGCACATCTGAAGAGTCGGTACACAGTCTTGAGTGATGGGATAAGGTTGAAGGGTGGCGGTAGGGTCGCTACGGGACGCAGGTAAGAGGCCCAGACAGCGGCACGGTGGAACTTCCACTCCGTATCGGCATTTTCCTGCAAAACAGTAAATTAGGATACATTTGAGAAGAAGAATAGGGAGGCTTAGTTGTTGCCGGTATATCGATCCGTATTCTGAAATTGTTTGTGAAGATTTTTGTCCATTTTGTTTGGAAGAGTCTATGTTCCCAAGATACTGACGCACGCCATTGTTTTTGACTGTGTGGTTTGATATTTCGTGTCGGTTCTTACCTCGGTGAGGTTGTAGGTATTGGATAGCATGCCGATGAGGGCGTTCAACAGCACGAGCACAGCAACGATCAGATAACAGACGTAGAGAAACGTACCCACGCCCTCTGCGACGGAATTCTTACCAGGCAGTTCAAGCACATCTATCTCAGTCAAGCCATACAGAGACCAGTAGAGATCTTGAACGCTACCCACGAACCTACATCAAGAGATGTCATTCAGAGATCAAAACTTGAGGGGGACACTTGAGACACTGTTTTAAACATGAGATGAGGCTACCTCAAAGAGACCAAAATCCTGAGGAGCGTCAGTCTGCACCAAGTACAACTCCACTTAGGAATTATCTCTCAAAAACTAGATACAGGAACGATCTTTTAATAAGAAATAGAGGTATCTCAGCTTGAAAAGACAACAAATTTCATTCCGGTATGCAAAACCGTAAATAAAAATCGAGCTTCTAGGAGGTCAGGAATATGAACCTCTCACTTATTTCTGAGCTAAGATGCTGAGGGATAATGAATCGCTACTCACGTCGAAAATCCAACAATCATGTGGCAACTATCAGAATCTCGTCCTTGCTCAATGCAGGCCCGCGTGGCCGTCTGACCAGCCGAGTAGAAGTTCTGAAACAGGCCGATGGCAAAGGCAAACCAAATGATCAGGAAGATGCCACAGAACTTGATGATGTCGTCCACCATCCCTCCAAGGGAGATGCGAAGCGGACCGACAGTGTCGCTGACCAGGAGAAGGTTTAGCAGGCGCAGGACGGACACGGTGATAGCCACGCCGAACAAGGCGCGGGCCACCACCGCCGGCTCGAACTGATCGAGTTCGATGGTCGCTCGCAGTGGGGGCGGCAGTGATGGTGGTGCGATGGAGATCAGGGGCCGGCACCCAGAGAGCACCTCCTCGATAGCTCCATTGATACCTTCAATGGAAGTGTCATTGAGCCTTCCCCTCAGAACATCAGTCACTTCTGCCACCTGATTCAGCAGGTCGGCATAGGTCTCGTTTCCGAGATTTGACTTGTTTGTCCAATCAGGCTCAAAGACACCCTCAGAGGTCTGAAAACAAACAAACATTTGGCAGAACATTTGTTTCAAACACGAGTCAATTAGGTGTTAGAAACAAGAGGACCTAAGTAAAGCAAAGAAAATGGAATTTTTTTTCCATACCGATCGCTTTACAACCTTAAAGTGTCCAACCATGTTACAAGAATAGTAGATGTCATCGATCGGGCACATATTGAAACCTTTAATGAGGAAATAAGTTGAGGTAATTTCTTGGAGACTTTACCTTCTCATAAATGTCTTTTATTCCAGTAAATGGGAGACTATAAATTTGACTCCCTGGAAAAATAAAATGGCTGATTCTCGTTGCGTTTGGGTTTCTGCCAACAAAGAAATTTCCATTTTCGGAGTTGTTGTGGCTGCCATAACCTTGCCAAAAATTATATTATCCCTGCCTGAGAGAACATAAACCGCATGCCTATAGCAAGCAGCACCGTGGATCGACACATGACAAGCACAGAACGTTCTTTGTAGTTTGGTTACGGTCTTGTGAAAAAGTTGTATTGATGTGTATTCTACGGATAGTTATTGGCAAACCAACAAAGCAATGCTAATGGTATTGTACTGAACTCATCGAAAAGCGACTTGATACTTCAGCTGAACTGCAAACCAATAAGGGTGTCAACTGAACCATATCGGTCGGCATACATTTAGTATGATGTTATTGTCCGCTGAGTTCAATGCATTGATGGTTTACAGTAGACCTTAAAATGAGTGTCGATTCACGGTTCCCATAAAGGAGGCAGGCGCACAGGACCAGCCACGAGGTTGGCGGCTGGTTAAAGGATTTTCAGTGAGTGAACAAAATATTTTTCTATTTTCACTAAGCTGATTTCCTGTTTTGAATAAATTTCAGAAATCTTACTTGGTTACGGCCAGCCAACTGCAGGCAGAACACCGCAATGCAAAGTCCTACGATGACAACTTCATAGAGATTGATACCGTCAGACAGATATTTCTGCGGTCCATGTTTCCGGATGACACTAAGATGTGACCATGCCAAACCTACGGAGTTGGTGACAAGGTCGTCAGTTGAAGAAAACAACAGGGATTTATGACACATCAGGGAACGTTTCCACTGTGTGTGTGCTTGGCCATGTTTATTGTAGTGACATATCCACTCATTTAATTTAAGTGTGGTGAAACTTAGACTTGAGTCTCGGAAGTCATGGCGATCAGTATTTTCGGACACCGAGAACTCGGCCAGTGACTTACCGAGGACCCAAATCAAAATGAGCAGGTACAGTGCCTCAACAGTCCGTGGGTACTCGTGCTGATTAGTGGCGTTTACTGTAACGATGAAGGCGAGGAACGTAAAGCCGGATCCGGCCTTCATCAACATCATGATGTATCTGCCGAGTGACGATGAAATTCATGACAGGGGGTTGAATACAGTAAGAGGGGTTAACCACTGGATTTTTCTGTCATTGCTTTTTTATCATTCATGTGGTTAGCATTATTGCTTAGTGCTACTGAATGACGCGCAAGATTAAGTGCACTTTGGTTCAGACAATGATTGGACAGTTTGAGATACCAATGCCATATACTTCAAAATAATGTAATTGCAAACAATGCAATTGAAACAGAATAGAAGGCCTGAAGGTGAAGCCAAAAAAGACGCACTTACGGAAGTCTTACAAAGGAAGTCACACTGCGCACGGGCACAAAGATGTAGAGGAAGCATATGATGGGATAGCCGAAGAGGACAAACAGCGTCAGAAGGATCTGATAGAAGATTCCTCGCTCGTTCCAATCAAGAAGATTCCTGTAGAACTGCACGATGATGGCCTTCTGGGAATGGGGGTGGGCTATGAACTATAGGATGGTTAAAAAAGAGCCGGAGGATTAGTGAGTCGACAACTGTTCATCAGCAACACGAAAGTAAGCAAATTTAGTCACTTAGTTTGCTTGCAACTTCAAACCTTGCGAAGGAATTTGAAAACATCTTCAATAATCCATCCATTTACAGCTCGTTGATTTTAAAATCGTGCGTCCTGGGTTCTTTCAACCCAGTGAGAAAGCATTTTTAAATAAGAACTGGAAATGAGGACATGCCCGTTGAGATCTTGTTCCACCTACCTCTTTCTGCTTGTAGTCGATGGCCTCAAACAATTTGGCAAGGGGGTGTTGCTTACCCTCTTCGTCACGGTACTTGTCCGTGTCGTGATACCGGAACAGGGCTAAAATCTGGCTCACCAAAGACACAACAACATATTGATGGCCTAAATGTTTGAATGGATGGAAGATGACCATGAAAAATACAGTTACATGTAGACCTACAGTTCTAGTTTGGTTTGTTTGGGCATGGTTATTTCGTAAGAAATGTTTCAAATAAACACTACGAATATTGACTGTGTAGTGCTAGGGCTGATACCAAATTCTGCTCTGGTTTCTACCTCTTTGGTTGAAGCTGATTCTCCAAGCATCTCTCCTGCGAAGACTTCCACGCCGCGCGCCATCTGCTCGTACTCGGCCCCGAAGTCCTCCCACGTGCGGCTCAACGTCTTGAGTTTGGCGCTCAGCTGGAAGGCGTGGCCAAAGATGTCCGTCTGGGTGGCCAGGATGTAGGCGGGCTGTGAGAGGGCGCGGTAGATGTGTAAGGTGGAGATAGCCTGGGTCAAGGTCACGTCACCGCCTTGAGACATCGAGGGCTCGGTGATGCTAGCGCCAAGGTCCAGAAGCATCTTCAAATCAAAAAATATCATCCAATATGTAACGTTCCTAAGGAGCTTTACTCCACCACAATTTCATGACATGTGTGGCCTATAAAACCAATGGGCTGAACACAATTCGACAAGAACCACTCGTGAGCACTGAATTTTGTAATGGAATTTCGGCCAGTGATCTCTTTACGCCCTTGCTTGGTAAATAGTCAGGATTATATGCCCCAACGCTTATTATGAGTGCCTGATTTGCACTTCAGAAATCACGTCACTGGCCAGGTTTATAAGTGCTGACAAATTCAGCAATAAGCAGAGCAATTTCGAGGCTAAGAGGGTTCCAAAACTCATATTTCCTATTACTCATGTTCGGAGAATCTTATTTACTAAAAACAGGCAGAAAATACAGATCTTCTGATTACCTTGACCGTTGCAAAGTTATTTCTCTGCGCTGCCTGAATCACGGGTGTTATGGCTGGGTGGAAATCGTCATTGTCAGAATGACAGTTCAGAACTGATTCCAGAATATCCTTGACAAGATAGACCAATGAGAGTTCCATGAAGCAAGGAGTTGCCATTAGCGTAATTCTTTACGTTTAGCTTGCGCTAAAAGTCAATAATGCCAAGAGCGACTGGTTCAACAGTCTAAGAGCTTCACTTGGCTCAAAGCGAGTTTCTAGTACTTTGTTTCGCAATGTGTGAAACGAAGGGTCTAGGGACCCTAGAAGAATGTCCTTTTCGGTGGTATTCCTGGCATCCAGATAAGAAAAAAAAATCAAATTCTCGTACACCTCACTGCAGCAATGGAATTTGCGAATTTTGTTACTTCCCACCGAATGGAATGGCATTGAGCGTACATGTAGGGCCTAGGTCGACTGGCCCAAACCGTGGTAAAGGAGATGATTTTGAAGTTCAACAGGGTTACCGACATTACCAGCCGAGTGAATATTTTGTCACTCTTTAACTCAATCGGGCCAAATACTTCCACGGCATTGTGATTGTATAATGTTAAAAAAATGTTTACAGCGCAATAACTCCAATTGCGATGCAAAATAAATACCTGTACACGTCACTTGTACGTCGCTTGTAGGGCAGCCACTTGTTCTTTGTTGACATTCTTTTGGTTTGGTTTCATTGAGTTGTCAACCTGACTTTGGTCACTTTCATGACCATAACATTCAGTTGCATTTTCATCTACCAAGTTATCCGACAATTGTGCAAAGTTTGATCAAACTTGGAAAAGCTCATTATGAACACCATTATTGGAGACTTAGTAAGGGTTTTAGGTTGAAGTTCTTGTAAACCGGAGGAGTTTGTTTGCTTCCTTTTCTCTTAGAGATGAGAATCTTCAAATGTTACGGATTTGATTTCATTGCGGACGATGAAAATCCTTCCCTTTGTGAATCCAAAGTGTCACAATCCACAATTGTATTAAACTTGTACTCTTGGATGTTTTGATTTTAGCGGCGGGAAAAAAGTTATCATCAAGCAAGTCTTTTTCAAGAAGCAGGTTCCCACCTCTTGAATTTGTACATAGCAGCAAATCGCCTTGACCGCCTCTTCAAACTCCACGTCGATGGCTCGAATCAGGGCATCTCCAAGAGGAATGTCGTACTTCAGGAGAATATTGACGACATCTGCAAATGAAATAAACAAAAGATGAAGGATGGTTCCAAAGCAGACATAGCGTGGCATGGAGAAAGCAGGTGAGGATCCAGAGGGGGACCCAAGAAATAATGAACTAACAGTTGTTTTTAATAATGATTAGGATAACATCTTACTATAGGATGGAGTTAAGCGCATTAGTAAAAGTGTAATGAAAAACCTATATGTCCACTTGCTCGCAGCAATGGGGCATACCTAAAACCAGACTGGCCATAGGCCTATTCCCTGGAAAACTTTCTGACTCAAGAACATTGCTCTAAATATTTCTGCTATCCATGCTGTTGCACAGAAAAAGAATCATATTTTCTGTTCTTCTTAGGATAAATAAATCCGAGTTTCTCAGAAGTGCACACTCTTGCGTGCTATTCAAGTAAATTGTCCAACTTCTTCAAATGTACGTCACGCAAAAGGGGAAACCAAAGAATAAACTGCTTTAGGTTTTTTGGGGATAACCCCCACAATTAGGCGAAAACGGGAAACTCTTAAACCTATCACACGGTTCATTTCACAAGCAGTCCATGACCGTCCCACCCTGTATACATGTACTTTGTCTGAGGTCAGACTTCAAACTAAACCAACCTCAGGGGCAGAATATTGTACCGTTCGGTCACCTCATAATACCTGTATACTAGCAAGCTTTTCAGTAATTGTAATGGACTTCTATTCATATGTGTCATTGTTTCCGGTCGTTGCGGTCAGCATTTTTGAAATGCAAACTTCTACCTACTGCTATCTTGATCGATTCTGATACAGCGGCAAGTTTGCACTTTTCCTGACTTGTTTTCTTCAAAGGCTCATTGGGAAATTGAATTTTCCTTTTTTTTACCAAGTATAATTGCAAAAAGGTATCCCTAACGATGGACCGTCCCGCATCTGGATTGTTTTGGAAGAAGTAGAAACGAAGATGAACGGAAACACACCAAAACAACGTATTTTCGAAGTACAAACTTTACACAATGAAAGCAATTACACAGGCCTTCATAGCTAACTATGGTATTGCAAACAGGCTTAGGCTCAAAAATCGTCATATTCTAGAAGACCCTTGTCCAGCCTAGCTACAAAACGTATCATGCCTCTTTACCTTTGGTTGAGCCGTTGACCCTGATTTCCTAAAGGTAGTTCCGAAGGCTTGAACAACTCAATAGATTATGTACAGGCTTCAGTCAGGAACGCTTACTTGAAATCATCAGTCATGGGTCCAACAAAGGGGAATTGAAACGATTTTCATTTTCAAGACCAACAACTTGCACACTTTAAAACCTCCCAGCTGTTTGTTTAATAGAATCGTGGATTTTAAGAACATATAACGATCAAAATGGTGTTGCACTGTGCAGAGCGGCATCCGCAGCAAGAATAAAATGAACCAGAATATATCAAAAAACGAAACAACCCACGGCATGTAACTTACCGATGTAGCCATCCGTGATGGCATCAGTATACAAGGTCAGGTTTTCCTCGTTTCGCCAGTCCCTCAACAAGCCTGCCTCCTGCCACTGGCCAAGCATTTCATTAAGTCGTATAGCATTCCCCATGCCAATCGTGGCCCTCACCAGGTCATACCTGGCGGATTCATCTTCATACTCAACTCCCAGGAAACACAGGAACGAGGAGTCATCTAGAGCTACGGTGGCAGTGCTGGACTCGCCGTTCTCCTGGAGAGCCTCCTTCGGACCATAATCTCCCGCATTCCGCTTCTCCAAAGCCTCCAGCTCGTAACTTTCCGCATCCATGGACGATGGCGGTTGTTTCAACGCGTGTGACATACAGGTGGGAAGCTACAACAAAACTCTACTCACATGGAAGCGTCAGGTCTGTCCACAGCTCACGAACTTTCAACAGACCGTGTACATATGTACCTCCTTGTTACGGAACAAGACACACCGATAATTGGATCGGCCAACACCGTACTGCCCACGCAAGATCACGGCTACGTTCGAGCTCAGTGTCTAAAGCTAGGTCTTAGTTCGTCGTAAATACACGTACGTGAGCAAATGCTAACAACAGACGTAGCCCATTTCCAAAAATATTCACAATACGTATTGTCAAACTGCAAGGTCGAGGCCGCTCAACCAACCTCAACCATTAGTTATTCCCCCAATCTAGTGTCGGTTATTTTCACACTGTTGGGCGCGATTAGTGCAATAGTTTGGGCAGTCTGGTCTAGTATAAAGGACACTAAAGATTTGGTTCATGCTGTGCCCAGGGGACCTAGTGGGAATGATTCCTCTTCATGTCAGATCAGCAGTAATAATTCAGCAATCTCTCCCATCCAGTCGGAGAAGTACGCTGCTTGTATGTAAAAATTAATTTTCAGCACAATGCGTTATATTTCATTCGTCAATCAAAATCTAGCACCCGGCCAAATTAAGCCCACTGAGATACACGAAGTTTATTATAGTACCTCGTCATTCTGTAAACAAAGGACTACATAGTTTCTAACCCAAATGTGTTCCATTTTCATTATTTGTTCACTGGAGGATAACAGTTAAAGACAGAAAATATTTAGATATATGTACTCGATCATCCCTTAGTATCCGCTATCCTATCACTTTTAATAGCCCAAAACAAAGATATATGAACCCCAAACCATAAAGTAACTGTTTAAATGTCTGCATAGCAACTAAGCAACAAACTTCAGTCTGTAAATATACTTCAAACTTCACAAGCATGGCTTAAATTAGACGTATAAGCACTGATAAAGTATC
The DNA here is from genome assembly GCF_001949145.1 of Acanthaster planci. The sequence goes on along the minus strand of NW_019091355.1, from coordinate 1,259,688 downwards.
ATACATATATCCATGAATTGATCAATATCGAAAAGCTATTGTCATACTCTGGGTGATAGTACATTAAATGTTTAATGGAATATGAGAAGAAAATATGGTGCAACTTTATTACTACCGTCCTCAGAAATTTCGGAGATAACAGCATTATTTCACAATTCATTTGACAGCCTTATTTTTTCATTCAGAACTGAAGTCACAATGATTCGTGAGATCACATAAGCAGTAAACATCTACTAAATCAAGACCCGAGTTCCCCCAAAACATGCGTAATAGAATAGTATCTTTAAATAAAACATCATTTTGAGCTAGGTACATGTACATATCTTTATTGAGCTCAAAGCTGAGAAAAAACCCAAAGGGAAAGGCAGAGTTCTATGAGGTTTCTCAGTTTCATGAAAACTGCAAATTGTCCTCAGCTTGACTTTTTTCTTTTCTTCTTAGTTTCTGAATCAATCCCACGTGGCATCTGCTCGGTTAACACTCACATAGCTTTCTTTTCCGAGGATAGTGTCTAAAATTGTCTGGGGTGAGCACCATAATGTATTGTAACGTCAGGCACATACATGTATATTAATTTACCTGAGTTTCTTATTTGCCAAAGTTACCCATTCGCCCTATCAGTTGGTGCTGACATCCAAAGACCTGAGTATATATATCATTAAGAAATTTAGGGATAATTTCATGACTACAAAGAATTTTGTTTCAATTCCTTTCACAAGTTATTAATTTGCATGTATACAAGGAAACAAAATATATCGATGTACATGTATTTACGTAAAAAGTCATTTGAATGATATTTTGAACGAACAAAATACGCATCAGATCAGTGTGCTTACTGGAAAAAGTCCAGAGAGAAGACAGTCTTAAGAAGCCTTCCTCCCTCCTCAAGAATGTCTGAAAATTTAATTCACACGCTTTCCCATGCAGTATGATGTTTTTCATCTGAGTACGCACACACCAAGAAGTTGGTGTGTGCATTACAAAATTCTTTTGACGTAATGACATGTATATTCTCTTGTACAAGTGATATGTACAGTGCATGTATATGCGTTAGAAAGCAGACATGTATTTCAATGGTTACTTATAATTGCCAGATCACCGGTTTTTCTTCAGAATCAAGTTCTTCTGATTTATATATCACATCGGGCTCCCCTCCCAGTTCTTCTAGTTCTTGTTGCGGTTCTTTCGTCAAATCCGAATTCTGCGTAGACTCCAAAGCCCTCTTCTTGTCAGTTCCTTCACTTACTTTTGGTTCGTCGACTGGTGGTGGTGGCGGCATATCTATCTCCTCGAAAGGAGACCCTGATTCTCTTGCCAATGCGCCGACAATCTGCTTGGGTTCACTTCCTCTCTCAGGTGTCTTGGAATCCACGTCCCACCCTGGTTCTTGAGTTGACTTCGCCTTCTGTTGAGTTCTTATGAACTGATGATAAAGGGCGTTGGGGTCTGGTGACAAGTCTTGTTCTTCGGCTGGCGTGATGTCAGGCTCTGACATCGACTCCCTGTGGGGTTTTTGGTGAGGGTCTAGTAAGGTTTCCCGGGATTCTGCATCGTCTTTTTCAGAGTAGGAGTCCAGAGATGGTGGCAACGATATCTCTTCAAACGATGAGTCTTCTTCTCTGGATCTTTCGGCAAACCGCTTCGGTTTAGTCCCTTTCTTGGATGTCTTGGCATCTATATCCATCCCGGATTCTTGGGTTGACTCCAACTTCCGTTTGGGTATCCCGACCCCTGTGGGATCTGAATATGACGGTGTTTCTTTTTCTTCTTTTACAGGGGCCAACTCCACTTCTTCCACTGTTTCTTCTGTCTTCATCTCCTCAACTTCTGTCGGTAGATCCTTTGGTTCTAGAGGCGTTTCCTTGAGATCTGTACTGACCTCTACACCAGCCAGCGATTCAGACTGCTCTTCTGGGATATCGGGCTGCTTGGGTATAGTGTCTGCATCAGGTAGTGTGGAGGTTTCCTCGGAGAATTTGGTATTTTCTTCAGTTCCAAGGACTGATTTGTGATCCCTTTCAGCCTGTGACTCTCGCCCTACGCTTCCTGGCTGTTCTTGTATGTCTTGAGCCGTTCCTAATATTGTCTCACTGCATTGGTCCAGTGCCTGCTCTTCGTTTGGTCCGAAGGGCATTTGTTCGGGTTTAGATTTTAGTTCCCGAGTTGGAATTGACTTTTGATATGTTGTGTCTTGTGTATCAAGTGACTCTTTCATTGGTGGGTCGGCTGTCGTAACTGATGGCGATGGAGGCAGTATTTTGGACACTTCCCCTGACTTCTCTGCCTTCTTTCTTCCTGATTCGGTCCAATCTTCCTGTTTTCCCACTGCTTGTTGCTCCTCGCCCGTTTCAGACCTCAGCCCCTCACCCATTTTCTTCTCCGTTGATAAAGTGTCGTCTTCTGATATGGAAGCTGTCTCTGTTTCTTTTGCCACACCGTCTTCTGACGCATCACCCTGCAAATTAAGAGAATTTATTTAGATATGTTTAGTACATCGAATACTGCTATACAGGAAAATAAAACGCAGACGTTAATTCGTCTGATTGGAGGATTGGTCAAGACAAATCTCCAATTTTATCTCTATCCAAATTTATTCAAATCGGGATCGAAGCACTTTTCTAACATGTTTGTGCAAAACTGTGTAAAGTCACCAGAACGGATAGTAATGATTTAACCATTCAAAGAATGCCGCACAAGCAATACAAAGCCTGTGAAGCTCTTTTCAATAACTGAGATTTTTTTTAAAGTCAATGCTATTTGTAGATTCTGAAACCACACCATCTCGGGTACAGGCTTGTTTCTAAAACAACCTCCTCCCCTATTTCAGTTTTAGGAGGAGCTTTCCGGAATATACTAAGAATGGATCTACACTTACCATGGTTTCATTTATTTTCTTTTCGACCATTTGAACAATTCTTCGGATAAATCCAACCCGCTGTGGTTGTTCCTGCTCTGGTTCCTCGGGCTGCTCCTCGGGCTGCTCCTCGGTAGGTTCTGGTATCTCAAGCTTGAGTTTGTCTGTCTCCTCCAATAACATGCCCACCGTGTTGATCAGCTCGGCCTTGTCTCGTCGCAGCGTCTGGCAGTCGTCCGCCAGCTTAGCCTTTTCCTCTTCCAGCTTCCTGATGATGCCGGTCAGCTGGGACCTTTGGCGTTCCCGCACCGCCAACTCGGCGGCGTGGTCGACTACAAGCTGCTGAGCTTCTGCCTGGAGAGTGGCTATCTTGGCGCGCAGCTCCGCAGCTTCCTCATCTCTGGAGACAATCTCTCCCGCCTGCTCCTCCATTAGGTTGTCGCTCGCCTGTATGAGTTGGGCACAGTTGTCCTTCAGTTCAACAGCCTGCTGAACTACCTCTGAGCTCTTGTCACTTAGTGGGTCAAGGTCCTCCAGCTTGTGACTCAGGTCTGACGACTTTAAGTTCGACAGATCAAGCATTTTGTTCAGAGATTCAAGACGGTCTTGCGTATAGAACCTGAACAATTGAAGACAAGCAAGCCATAATCTTTATGCACTGCAACCTTGTACGTATATAATTGTCATTATTTTAGCCTGATCCGTTTCATAGATATAAATGAAATGCAAGCACTTCATATATCTGTTACAATTACACCAATTGTAACATCCAAATGGCAGAAACTTGGAAATAGGATACAGATCTTAAGAAAAAATTACATCATTCCGCTATAACTATCCTTCTCAAAAATAAAATTATCAGAGTTTGCTTTTGCTGTTGTGTGGTCTGTATAATTGAAATTCTGGTCAAGTGACGTGACGGTCTTACCTGAATGTCATGACGTCATTCCTCAATGCTTGTATATCACGTGGTCGAACCTCCTCCGAGTTGCTCGAGGTCGCGGACAGATGGTCTTGAACGTACCGGTCACGTGTCAGTTTCAACACTCGCTACAGAGTGCGAGAAAAGCAGCCAGTGTTGTTACTGTAAGTCAACATTACTCACATCAAATATTTTTCAGGCTTAATATAGCTCGCTACCCATGCTCTGCTTTATGAAAATTACTTATGAGAGAAATTCTGCATATTTACCACGTAAGCAGCAAATTCTTTTTTGGAGTACCGTTCTCTCTGAAAAAAAATGAAATGGGTTCATTTGATTTACTACAATATGGAGCACTTTCGGAAACCAAAGAAGTTTTTTTTTCAGCACAAATTAAAGAGTCAACAATATTCTAGTCATTTAATACCGCAGGCACTCAGAAACCAAAAGATGAAAGACATACCCGATTGACTGATTTCCGTTTGGCGCATTTCAGCCATATCCCTAAAATATACCGACATAAGCGGATAAGGCTTTTCACGGACGGGATGAGGTTGAAGGGAGGTGGGAGAGTCCCTACTGGGCGCAGGTAGGAGGCCCAGACAGCGGTACGGTGAAACTTCCACTCCGTATCGGCATTTTCCTGTATATAAAAGGTAGACATTTGACAGAAATTGTCACTCCTCGTTCTTTTCACCTTTCTTCTCCCCAAACGATGTGCTGGTGAGTTGTTACAAAGAAGTGTCATTATAGTAAAATGTAGTCAATATTGATGGTTAGTTGAAGCTCCAATGAGTTAAGCCAGTGCAACACATCAATAGGAATTTAACCTTTTTGAAATCTCAGAATTTTCAGTCACAAAGCTACGATTGGACTGTCAAATCAATGAATCAAACTGTCACTGGCTAGTAGTTTTAAAATGCCAATGGTTGCTACTCCCTCGATCCGGGCCGCACTACGTTTATTTTGCACTTACCTCAGTGATATTGTACGTGTTTGACAACATGCCAATGAGGGCGTTCAACATGACAAGCACGACCATGATGTGGTACATGACGAACATGAACGTGCCAACAACCTCAGCCACAGAATGTTTACTTGAGAGCATCAGAACATCCAATTCAATCATTCCAAAGAGCGACCAGTACAGGCTCGAGATTGCATCGAGGAATCTGTCAGTATCACAATCGAAAAATTAATCGGTTTTTCGCGAAATTCAGGATTTAGCGCGAATAGATTTTTTTTTCTTTTCGGCAAAACAGTCCAAACTATAGACATTCAGATGGAGAAGTTCGGATTGGACCGTTTTTCATAGCAATTTCTTTTGTCTAATGAACTGTCCCTACCGTGTCGTTCAGGCTCAATTTAGGAGCAAGGCGTAGGCCTATGTCTTTTACCATGCCAAGCCTGCGGTAATTATTGAATCAACCTGCTTTACACATAATGCAAATACTTATGAAGAGCTTAAGTATTTATTCAAGTAGTTTTACTAACGATTGCTTGTGTGTAAGTAAAGACGCATTTCGGGTAGTCCCCATGTCAATTTTCATGCTGAATGAGACTTTGTTGGAAGGGAATCAACATGGTCAGCTTGGCAATGTCGTAGTTTTAATACACATTTTGATATAAAGACGTCTTGAAATGCTTTGGAAAGGAGCTCAAATCATAACGTGTATGTCACAAACATTTGGTCGTGTTTTGGGCAATTTACTTACGTTTCAAATCCGGTCAAGAAGGAGCAATCGTCCGCAGTGCCGCCTCCCTCGAAACATTCTCGGAGTACTGACTGACCAGCGGAATAATAGTTGGTATATAGACCAATGGCAAAAGCAAGCCAGATAACCACAAACAAGACGCAGAACTTGACGATATCTTGCCTCATGGCGCCCAGAGAGATGCGCAGTGGGCCGACTGAGTCAATGATCAATAGAAGATTCATCAGACGGAGGAAGGCAAGGACCACGGTGACGGCAAACAACGCATGCGACACAACGACGGGCTCGAATTGGTCGTAGCTGATGGTCTCTTGCAGGAAACCTGGTAGGGATGGCCCGTCGTCGGCCGGCGGGCCCGCCTCGGCGGCAAACACGGGGCTACAGTTGGACAGCACACGGGTCAGGACGCTACCGACTCCCTCTACGACGCTGGTATTGAGCCTTTCTTCAAAGCTGGACAGGACCGACTCAACGCGGTCCTGCACATCCGAGTAGCTGGTGAAATCGCCGCTGGACCGACGTATTATCACGTTCGATATTATCTGCAAACCAAACCAAAACGAAATCAATTCCAATCTCTTACCGACAAATGAATGCATTTAAACAGCAAATATTTCAGAAAGGAAATCAGGTAACAATCTCACATTGACTTGGCCGTTCCATTGAATGAAGAACACAGTGACGTAACAGGCTATGATGATCGCTTCCAGAATGTGACCACTTCCGGCTAGATACTCCTCGAATCCATGCATCATTATTTTCTTTATGTGCCTCCATGCCAGACCTAACGAGTAACCCAGAGGATAGAAGGGGAATAGTTATGTGGCTTTAAATAATGCACATCCCCATAAAGATCCCTTACAGAAATGGGGACTGGCTGCAAACTGTAACTTATACCGAGTGTACTCTTTGACGTGAATACAAGTTGTATGTGGTGATACAAGGACATGCGCAGTGAAAGTCATTCTGTTGAGACCAATATCTTACAACATTTCCAGTCTCTAATTTGGGCATAAAAGACCGCTAAATGATGCTTGAAACCAGACACAACGCCACAAAAATTGAATCCACGATTCGCAAAATACACGTCGAACTGATTCTTACCGATTACCCAAATGAAGATGAGTGCATACAGTGCACTTGCACTTTGGGGGTATTTGGTCTCACTAACCACAGTGGCCGCTATGATAAGAGCAAGGAAGGTGAAGGTTGACCCTGTGTTCATCAGTAGCATGACGTAACTAGAGAGAGAAGCTAGAAGTGGTTAAACTTTAACATTTAATGCAGATTAAATTAATCCAACATTCTTTAATTTTTTTAAGGTAAGCTGAGCGTAGCCTGGAGATGTTGCACGGATCAGAAGTCTTTCCTATTGTTTCACCACGAAAGCTAATGATACTTACGGTAGCCTGGCAAATCTCACAACTTTGCGGGCGGGAAATAAGATGTAGAGCAAGCAAATGATGGGATAGCCCAGGAGACCAATAAGCATCAGGAGTAACTGGTACAGAAACCCCTGCTCGTTCCAACTCAGCAGGTTCTTGTAGAACTGCGTGATGATAGCCTTCTGGGAATGAGGATGTGCTACAAACTGAGAGAAATACATGTACATGGACATACATGTCAGGACGTGACTGAGGAGAAATGATATAATGAGGTGTCATGTTCTGTGCCATGGCAATCTCCACGGCATCTCGAGGTGTCAAGTGAATCTGCGCCTTGCTAATGCTGATGCGGCCAAAATGTTAACCGCTGTCGCTGTCTGGCATTTTACGGCCAGCATCCTCTCCGTTGGGGTAAGATGCTCTATTTCCACTTTTCTGTAACTGCTACTAGTCACAGTGTGCTCTCGCAATCACAAGTTAAGTTTTGTTACATGGAAATCGTTCGTGTTGTCTTTTTGGTCATGCAACTCGTACCATGAACGCAAGCAAACACCTGCATGTAAATCCACTCAGCGGCACTGCGCTCTGCATCGTTCCACGCAGTCTGTAATCAGCGCGGGTACATCTCTGTTAGATCGAAATTCAAAGTCACGCGATGGGCTTGTCACATCATTAACCACGTTTGAAATCAGTCTGCAAGAGCCAATCTGGCTCTCGATAATAACCGCCTTGTTGTTTTTGAAGTTTCCATTTGTTTATGTACCTCTTTCTGCTGGTACGCAATTGCCTCGAACATCTTAGACAACTGATGCTGTTTTCCGGTGTTATCTCTATACTTGTCGGTGTTGTGGTATCCAAACACTGATAAGATCTACAACAGACAGTTCAAGTATATCGAGCATGAGTGCAAGACAGGGCGGGGTTTGAGAGGTAGGCTCAATATTTGGAATTTCTGACTGGTCATTTTAGACGAGAATTGCACATACGTGGGATGAGGGTAGGTGGTCGTTTGTGTAGCGAATGTAAGGTTGTAACTATGACGTGCAAGTTATAGAACAAGTTATTGTTGGCTGCCATAAATTCAAATTTAAACTCTTTGGAAAGTTGGAGGATAAACACACTTTCTCGCATTATAGGGAGGGTCAGTAAACTTGTGGACATATTGCAAATTCCATACGGTATAGGGGTCTACACTTCTTGAGGGACGCAAAAGGCTAGGATTAAGCCTACCTCTCCGCTCGAGGCCAACTTCCCCAGCATCACTCCGGCAAAGACTTCGACACGCCGGGCCATTTGCTGCAGCTCTTCCCCAAAGTCCGTCCAGGCAAGGCTCAGAGACTGGAGTTTGGCCGTCATGGCGAAGGCATAGCCGAACACGTCCGTCTGGGTGGCCAGGATGTAGGCAGGCTGGGAGAGGGCGCGGTAGAGGTGCAGGGTGGATATGGCCTGAGTCAGGGTCACCTCGCCGCCCAGGGATATCGTGGGCTCGTGGATCTCGGCTCCAAGATCCAAGAGCAGCTGGTGATAGGGAAATGGATCGCAGGATGAACGCAAATAGGGAAATTTGAAGGGCCTTTAAAGGAATATTGGAGTGTGCAATAGTTGATCAGGTAATGCGATATAAGATTCGCCAGTTCGAATGACAGTTTGCTTGTTGGAGAAAGCTTTTGAAGTATGTATGCGCAAACGAACGTGCAAAAGGTAAAGGGCATCTTAAGACCATTAAAATGTAAGAGGATCACATGTGAAAAAACCCATGTGTGCGTCGCGTTGCTGCGTCGCAGGGAACGACAGAAAAGAAAAATGGCGACATGTCCAAAGAATTCTGGTGCAACAACGAAAATTGGATGAGACTGTACATAAGGTGGAAAATGTACCATGACAATGTTGTAGCTGTTCTTCTGTGCAGCCAACACCAAAGGCGTCAGAGCAGGATGGAAATCATCGTTATCACAGGAAGCAGCCAGAACCTCTCTGCAGATATCCTATTCGGTTAGATGTACAGAAAAAACAGACTGTAGTCACGCATCGGCAATGCATTTTGAATTGAAAAAGAGTTTAAGTTTTCATTTTCGGAACCCAAGAGTAAAACAAATACCAACAAAATGAAAGTTTGCCAGAAAGTAATGCCACTTTACATTTAGAATATTTAAAATTGAGATAATTCACTACTCGAAAAAGCTATGTACCACTTTTTATCTTGTGTATACTTTTTATTTGAGATATTTTACTGCTGAAAATTTGCATTTGAAGTTTGAAACATCTGTTATTTTTTATTCCAATCAGAACACCATCTAGACAAACAAAAAATGAAAGAACTAGATCCCACTCATTGCTTGGAAAAAATTTACTAATTAAGAAAAAAGTGGTCCTCAACTTTTTTCGAGTATCGTAAGTATCTAAATGCATTACGTCATCATTTTTCTGCACTTGACCATCAAGAGGGTTGTGGTGACCTCCAGACACCCCTATCAATTAGAGCAAGGGGATACGCCAGTATTACACCACATTTGAAAAAAAATAAAATAGTCTGGCTTGAACCCCCTCTCGCACTGTACGCATGGTGTACGCAACGGCACCAACACCCTTTCGTGCCTACATACTTTATGGACGGCCTCTTATGAATCTTATATCCGTGAGTTTTTTTGGGTTTTTTTTGACAAATTGTTATATAATAACCAAACTTAAACAAAGAATAAAACAAAATCAAAACTAACCAAAGCAAAAGCGAGTCCAATCCGAAGCTAACCTGACAAACCAGTCTTACCTCGTTTGTTGACAAGTATTGACATATTGCTTTGACTGCGTCCTCGTATTCCACGTCAATTGCACGAATCAGGGCATCTCCAAGTGGTATTTCGTACTTCAGTAACGTAATGATGACATCTGTGAAGAGAGAGAGTAAGAATTCAAGCAAGTATCATGCTACAAAATACAGAGGCAAATCTTTTGGTTAGTTTAAATCTTTTCTTCAAGTTCTTTATTTTCCAAGAGTGATTAAGAAATGCAAATTGCTAAACAGATTAATTTCAATGATATTTCGATGTCAGATAGCACAGGTCAGGTGTAACAGAGACACAAACATGTCTTTTGGACGCCACTTTTTTAGAATGAGCCATCCACTGGAAGTACATGTACCTTGGATGAGGTCGCTGAATTTACTTTCTATTAATTTAAGCCTCGGGATTTTGCAATGAAGTTCATAAACTGCATATTGCTCGGGATTTTACTTTCTATGGTTGTGAAAAGGGGTTTTAGAGCCTTCTTGTTTCATCACACACGTCCAAACTTTGGAGGGAAAACCTACAAAAACTGTACAGTAGACGAGTGCATTTTGAAAAGACTCAAATCTCCGGCCATCCTTTACCTTTCTTGCAGATTAACGTTTTCATTACAACTGCTCACCCGTGATTTGTGTGACGTAACCATACTATTTACTGATGCCCACAGCAACCCATCTTTTAGCAAGAATACATTGAAGCAGTCAGGCATAACGATCTTCTCTAAGGCTTGTGCATGTGCATTGAAAGACTTCAAGCTGAATAATGAACTGCACTCACCAAGATCCCAACAAGCTGAAACAAGTTTTAATTTACCCCTTCATACCGGGAGCCGTCCACAGCCGCGGCTTTAGGATGAGGATTAGGATTAGTGCATACCACACATATAGTCTATCAACACAAACAAAATTCCCCCAATAGCACACGCCTTATGGGCTACCTTCGATATTTTCACTGCTAAATTTAACTTTTAATAAACATGTTTAACTTTTTGGGCTGATATACAACTTTGGAAAAAATATAAGTGGTGTCAGTGTATGGAACTCTATCCATCTCTTGTTAGTACATGTACATGTGCCTTTTTCTTTTCCCTTTTCTATTTTTGCCATGCATAGTTTCTAGGGGAGGGTTAATGTCCTGCCTCCTTTTTACCCTCTATTTTTATTTAAACTTAGCTTACCCAGGAAGGAATCTGTAATGGGGTTAGCATACAACGTCAAGTTCTCCTCGTCCCGCCAATCTCGCAGCCAACCTCTCTCCTTCCACTCTTCCAGCAACGCGTTCAGTTTCTGTCCGTTGCCCGTCTCGACCATCCCTTTCACCTCCTCGTAGCGGTCCATCTCCTCGCTAAGGCACACCTCACCCGGCGGTGTCAGATCCCCCATACTCCCGTCCGGCTTCCTGCTGAAGACACTCCGGTTCGTCTTAGGGCTGCCTTTCTCCATAACTTCAAATTCGAACGCCTCGTCCATCTTGGCAACGCTGTTTTTTACTTTCTTTTATACGATTACAGTCGGATTCTAGACAGATCGAGACATCAAAGTATGAATTACTTCTCGATGTCGTCAGCAGTACACATTTCTCCAAGTTGCAAGAAGGTACAAACCAAATTCAGAATGTAACAACACTTCTGGTCGATTGCAAATCACAAAATCTCAGAGATAACCACGATTAAGGTGCGGTTGCCTGGAAGGCCAAGAAACTAAGCACCGAGCAAGACACCACAAAAGCCCGGATGGCACAGCTGCACAATGAAAGAGCTCGGTACAATACTAGTCTCTACGGTTGGCTGACTTATCTTAGGAAGGTCTTAGAAAGAGAATAAAAGAATGATTGCGTCAAAGTAAAGAGCCAGCTGCCAACCAGCCATTGGTGGCCTTTGCATTTCTGGACTTCTGCAATACAAAGGCCATATCTTTATACGCAACAGAGGCGCCAGGATTTGTTTCATTGACAGGGAAGTATGCAGCTAACTGATAAGTTGAAAGTGGTCAATTCCGCGGTATTTTCGAGCAAATTTGTGTTTTCAAATCCCTCCAAATGCATGAACTCCATTCTTCAACTTCAAACAAAACAATTGCACTTTCTCAAAGTTCGGCTGCAAACAGGTTTGGGCTTTGTATTTAGCCCCGGAACACTGTGCGGGGTCCCTCATGTTTGAACTAACCGGACTGCTACCGATTAAGGGCTCCTACTGATATTCCTATGGTACAGTCCACTAATTCAAGCCCCATTGAAAACGGTGTCAAATCACCATTCTTCAGAGCTCAATAACATGCAAGCCAACATCCCTGGGGTGTCTCACACAAAAATTTAATTATTACTCGGTCACTAATCTTTCAGTTTCTTTTCAATTTTCGGGGGGTATACCAATTACATTTTTAATTATTCACCCAAAACAAAAACACTTTCAGAAATGGCCAACGATCTTTTGACTAATTGGAGGCGCCTGCGATGTCGTTTACGTGCCGTCGTCATCAAGCTACGCTCTAAAGTGACCACTCCGTGACAAGAACGAGTTGTGCGTAAGTCTTATGTATTTCACTGCTTCTCACAGTGTGGTGATGGGGGGTCAAAATAAGAATTTGTCTTTTTTCTAACTTCCTGTGATTTCTTTTCCCATCCAATTCTAAAGTTTTTGGCTCAACATGAAGTCATATTTTGGTAGACGCCTAAAAGGCCATGTTGTCGTCACAAAGATGAAGTAAATTTTCATTTAGTGTTGACATCTTTATCGAAAATCCCACTCGGGTTTGATAGATTCACACAGAGACGTAGCCGAGTTGGAAACCTCAGCAATAAACTACCAACGATACGACACAACTACGTGGAAATATGTTGGGAACATTTTGTTGGGGAAACAATTATCGTTAGATTAAATCGTTACGGAGAAAGTAATTAATCGTAACGTTTACCCACAGTTGGCGAAAAGGATTTAATTCTCAATAACGTGCTTTTAAATGGTCTGAAACATGGCACATTTAATTCTAATGTATCGTCAAATATTTATTTTATGAAATGAGAATCACATAAGGCTAGGACAGCTAAAACAAGCTAGCATCTCAACAGCCATAATACTACGTTTTTACTCCTTCGTCCTCCTCAAAGATTTATGCCTACAGTACCGTCACGAAACTCTAGACTTGAACCCCTACAAGACCAACACAAGACCTCCAGTCTCAATTCAAGTCACAAGCTACTCAAACTGAACAACTAGTCATTATTTATCTTGTCGCTTGTGAGTGGTCCTGTGACTGGTTTTGCGTCTGGTCTTGTGGTGATTTCGAATAACACACAGCCGAACACCCACAAATACTGAGAGCTTGAGAATCTGTTCCAAGCAATGACCAACGCATCACGTCGTGATAGGTTGGCTGGTAACCAAGTTTATGCAAAGCAAAAGTGTACAAAAGCATAGTCCCAATGGTCATCCGACCAACCTACACAGATCGTAATAAATTTTATTTTGCTGATTAAGTTCCAGGATGCACCAAAGAGCAATCGGGGCTCTAATACATGAGCCGTAGTTATGATTTCTTCACCTCAGCCTATTTCTAAAGCTAGGCTTTATAGCAGAAATTGAGGTCAAATCATCCCAAAGAATCACTATCAATTTTGTGTGGATGTTTAACCAATCATAACTCTCCACACATAATTAATGTTTACATTTGTTTTGAGGCTCTAACAGATGTAAATCGGAATTTCTTTCATGATTTCGAGGCACTTTCTCTCAGACACACAGTTTTACTTAGGCCTAAAAGACAGCATTTTTCATCTATTTAGGATTAAAGGACAGTACTTGTCAATCCTGTGGAAATTAACCTTGGAAGTATTTGAAATATCAGTGAGTCGATATTTACTTCAATCAAAAGGCTTTTATCAAGTCAACAATGAAAGTACTGGACCTACCAAAGTAAAGCATTTACCTATCTCGGATATATTGTACGTTGGAAGTAGATAAATCCCTTTTCCCACCAACTTTTGTAAAATTATTTCCCAGCGGATAAAGGTTTTGGCAGATGCACTACAACTCTGGAAAATAGCCAGCAAAAATTAATGAGAATGTTTCAATTTTCAAGCTTAACCTGGACTGTGAGGAATTTATGCAAAACTGCAAATCTGATTCAAATTGGCTGTACATAACATCGTGCGTAGGTAAGTATATCCTGGTTGCTGTTATTTGAAACCAGAGATAAACTACTTCTTTGGATCCAGATTTGGATCCAGCCTCGGAAGGCGAGTTCCCACCGAGCGTTCGTCAGCACGCCGACTGGCTGCAGCCAACTCCCTCCGAATTTGATAGTCATTGCCCCATTCAATATCGTGCTCCACCATGGTCGCCAGACGATGAATTAGCTTGCTGGTACCCGGCACCACTAGGGGATCTTGATCTGGTTCTGGCTCTGGTTCCGGCTCTGGTTCCGGCTCTGGGTCCGGCTCTGGGTCTGGTTCGAGCTCCTGCACTCCTCCTTGCCGTTCAGCGAGTAACTTTTGCAGCCGCTCAATCTCAGCATTCAAGGAGTCGATCTTCTCTCTGAGTTCGTGAGTCTGGTCGGCGAGTTCGTCAGATTGCGTGTTTAGATCGTCAGCCCGAATATCTGTTGGAACCAGATCGTTTAGTTTCTGGTACACACCTGTACACTGCCCTCCAGTGTTGAGTAAGGTTTTGTTGAACTTTCTCAGACGATCTTTGGTGAAATATCTGCAAGTACGGAAAGCAAATTGCTGAGTGCAAAGTCTACGAATTGACCCTTTGAACTAATTCTGACCACAAATGTAGACGGTTTATATTTTCTAGTACGCCATTTGACGTGAAAAAGGTGAGAGGAAATTCTTCAACCCAGTGTTAAATTAGTTTTAAAATATCGCAATTCTCACGGCACCACCAAAATCACACACTAATGGAGCATTATATATATCTCCTAATTCCACATATTAACTTACACTTAAATTAGCACCTGGGCACCAGACTAAGGTTACGTGCTAGGATGATGTTATCTGCAACACGCTTTAGTGTCCGCGATGTTGACGGAGAATTTTAATACCATCATGTACCACGACTGGGATGCAATCGTGGTTCGAGGGTTAAAGATCGAGTAATCCAATTGTCGTAAGGTTTGAGGATACTAACAATTTTGACTAGCCTCACCTCAAAGACAGTAGGTCGTTTTTGAGCTGTTTTACGTCTCGGTGAGTCGCCGCTTCTGCGCTCTGTGATTCGGCAGAGAGATTCTGCTGTGTGTAGCGGCTGCTAATCAACTTGATCACTCGCTGCAAATGAAACAAGAAAAAAATAGGTCGATCAACTGACAATCCTCGAGGTTGACCGTGAAACACTGCGTTGAAAAGATGCAGGCAAACAAGAGAAAGGAAGCAAGACGTCAGGTAACACTGAACTATGAGAAAAATAATGTAAGGGGGACAGACGCAATTTACCACAGAATTGAAAAAGCGATGTGGATTGTTGTTTGGTCACTTACCGAGTAGTCATCAAGTTCATTCTTGGCGTGGATGTGTCTCTGAAATCAGATCGGATTGTGCACTATGTTAACAATAATCATGTTCCATGGTAAACTCGTATTGAGTGTTAAAATCAGTTTCTGATCTTTACTTCATCAGCGAAGACATTGCTTCTTAGACAGATTAACCGTCTAGTAGCCATTTAGAAGTTCGTGGCACTGACAGAAGGGCCTCCGTACGTGACGCTAGTAAGTAAACTACTTTACACATTCTTCCATTTTTAATCCATGAGTCTGGATGGGTAGCGGCATACCACCGAGGAAGAGTATAAAGTTTGAGAAAAATGGGGTCTAAGAAAAATTAAAGTTTAATTTCACGAAATCATCAAACGGGTAAAGTGGTCAAGTATTAAGCTGCGATGGAGTAGTTGACTTACTTTATTCGTGCGTACTCGCCGGGCACACTCGATCCACATACCAAGGAAAGCTCGCAGGAAGCGCCACAGACTCTTAAGGGACGGGATGAGGTTGAAGGGAGGCGGTAGCGTGCCCACTGGATGCAGGTAGAGGTCCCAGACGATAGCACGGTGAAACTTCCACTCCGAATCCGAATCCTCCTGTTCGTACAAAAAGGAGTTAGGAAATGCCACCGTCAAAGATCGACTCATATTTCCCACACTTGTGATTGGACAAGTCAAGCTTAGCCCTGTTTTAAACAGATTGTTTGGGACCAATGGCCGTGGAGAGAGGCCCATGAAATGCCGTGGAGGTCTTTGGCCTAAATTTCGCGAAGGGGTTTCGCACTTCGCCACTATTAGACCAATGGTGGTACCCTGAATTTGTTAAGTTATAGAGATTTGAGGTAGCACCATGCAAGGATATCTCATTTCGAAAAGAACCGGAGGGTATTCAACGTTTCGGACAGTGCTCCCTCCGTCGTCAGGAGACTGGCAGTATTTGGTCTTAGCTGAAGCCACAATTTGGTCTACCTACCTCGACGATGTTGTAAGTGTTGGACAACATGCCGATGAGAGCGTTCAAAAGGATCAAGACACCGATGACGAGATAGCAGCCATACAAGAAGGTGCCGATGAACTCGGCCAAGATGTGATTGGATGATAACTGCAGTGTTTCCAGCTCAGTGAAACCAAAAAGAGTCCAGAACAGTTCCACCAACGAGTTGGGGAAGCTGGGCATAAACAAATGTGACAAAGATGTTAAATAGAGACAACCATGTGGTCAAGTGATTGGATGTTTTTGTACAACCAATGATGTTCAGGAATTCCTCCAGGTTTGTATTTGCAATTACTTTGAACTGCTTAAGTAACTCGAGCGTTAAGAACTTACGCGGCATATTTGACGACATTGCTGCAGGAGGCCTCGTCACCACCTTGCTGTAGGCAGACCTGACTCTCCGAATTGCCTGCTGAGAAATAATTCTGCGTCATGCCAACGGCAAAGGCAAACCAAACGATGAAGAAGATGGCGAAGAACTTGAGGAAGTCCGGGCCCATGGAACCTAGAGAGATGCGGAGCGGACCTAAGGAGGAGCTGACCTTCAGGAGATTAGTCAGCCGCATGATCGAGATCATCATGGCCACGCCGTACAGCGCCTCAGACACCAGGATCGGGTCGTAAGTGTCGGCTGCAAGGTGTACTTGATAATACTCTGGTAAAGTGGTGGTAATGGGGCCCACTGGTGTGGGTGTGGGCGTGGGGGCTGGAGCCCCGTACCGGCAGGCCAAGTCCGACAGGTCCTCACGAGGACCGAGTCCACGCCGTCCTGGATTGAAGACGTCAGGTTATGCTGGAGGCCGCCCAGAACTGACGTTACGTGCTGCCGAATAGCGCTGGATTGATTGACCGTGAGATCATCCACCGCGCGGGCGCCCCGATTGAGTGGTATGTTTGGAGACAGCTTTAGGGGAAAAGAGTATTAAAACACGTTAGGCTACATATATTGGAAGCTAAAAGTAAAAACCTTATCGTCCTGGGGATTGTTATGAATTTTAACTACTACCTTCCCAAATCCTTAAAGAATACAGGATGTCAGAAAGTTTATAAGGTCACAATGAATTGGAAGTGGAATTATAAGCCAAAATTTGTTTTGGTGAAGTTTTCTGGTAAATAGCTGACTTACGTCGATCTTCCAATCCCACTGTAAGAAGAAGATGGTGAGATACAAAGAGACAATGACAGCTTCTTGGATATTGGTGGAGTAATGCACAAATCGTCTGCCACCCTGCCTCCAGATCAATTTGATGTGCATCCAAAACGTACCTGGATGTAGGAAGTGACGTCAACGTGAAAATAGAGGGATGTTTTCAAAATGAGCTTTGTTGGCGTGTCGTCAACGCATGCCCCAAAGAAAGTGCAGCCCAGGTCATTCGGGAAACACCAGTACAGATTTGAGGGGGTGGCCTAGCGGCGCTGCTATACGGTGACTTGCATGCGGGCTTTGCTCTCGAATGACTTGACCTTTCTGAATTCCTAGCATACTCAGGAGGATGCCGAACTTCTCAATGTTCCAAATCAGGATGGAAATACCAAATGTCCTACTTTCTAGTAATAAATGATTGAATGTAGGGAGTTTTCTCAAGAATGGTGCTGCTAAACTTACCAATATTCCAAAGCAAGACGGAGAGGCGCAGAGCTTCACTAAGCTTGGGATCGCTCGCCCTCTCGGTAACACCCAGAGCAACAATCAATCCGATGAAAGCCAGATCTGACGCTAGTTTCATGAGCATCATAACATACCTGAGGTATAAACAAATAAACGTTTAGTATTATCTTCAAGCTTGGCCGTCGAGGGAGGTCCTTTAAGGACGAGCTTGTTCATGATATAGTCCAAAAGAATGAAACTGAAATCCCCCACATGACAAAAGCAATCAAGGGCTAAGATTTTTTGTGAGGTCAAGCCAGTGCTGTGAATTTGAAAACTAAATTGACATCTATTATTTAGTCACAGGTATACGACTGTTAACTTAATGAAAGGCAGGAATTTCCGAGGATTTGGCTTTCTGTTTGAATTTGTCGGTGAAAGACCTTCGACTGACGAAA
The DNA here is from genome assembly GCF_001949145.1 of Acanthaster planci. The sequence continues at coordinate 1,241,513 of NW_019091355.1, read as the reverse complement.
GACAATGAGCTGACAGAGAACGAAAATGAAATGTTGGTAATTCATATGAAAGAGACTTACCAGGATGCTTTAGAAATAACTTGAGAAAACAATTCAAACAGCCGTTACTCATGTGTGTATGGAACGAAAGATTTGGTATCTTACCATGTTGATCATACCACATAATGCTTCGCTTGCACTGCATTAATACGTTAAAAAACAGACATCCACGGAGTCAGTGCGTCAGTGCTCCCTTCTATTATGAGAAAAAACAGGATGCCTACACTTGTGGAGGGAGTTTATCGCCAAGTTCCCAGAGGTTCACGTGTGTTCAAATTGTACAAAAAGACCACGTCTGTGCACAATCACACCAAAATACATTTCATATTGAGAAACAAGCTTCTGCGAGTTTACGTTGAGTAGTGTTCAACACTGACTCTCACAGCATACCATGTTGGGTCATTTTACTCACGGTATACGGACGAAACGGACGACTCGTGGAACGGGCAACAGGATGTACACCAAAGAGATCGCAGGGAAAAAGACGAGGACGAAAAGGGTCAAGACGGCCCAGTAGATAGCACCCCTGGCATTCCAGGATAATAAGTTCCGAAAGAAGTGCGCCACTAAGACCTTTTGGGAATGAGGATGCGCTATGAACTGCAAAAATGAAAGGTCAGTAAAGTATGCTTTTGTATCAGTGTGAAAGTAAGGGATATTCGCCACCACTCGTTTGAAGTCTACCGAAGCGGTTCGAAAAAAAATACAAAACGCACATTCCTTCACGCAACACAAACAATTTAATCGTGCATCTATATGCCACTCAAACCATTAGCACTAACAGTACATATTGCACAACTTGCAGTGTTAAACTCTGCGCTAACCACACGAGCCTTTCGAAGACCCGGCAACTTGAGCCCGTGTCTTCAACGTGCATTCTAAAAAAAAAACCTGAAAGGGCATGGGCACATGGCGGGTAATAGTGAGCAAAAGTGAAATGCCGAGCTGAAATAAAACAAAGAACGGAATATCCTTACATTTTTCTGTTCGTAGCGAATTGCTTCGGATACTTTGGCAAGGGGATGTTGTCTGCCTTCTCTGTCCCTGTACTGGTCCGTCTTGTGGTATCTGAACAACGCAAGAACCTGCCAAATGCACATCACAACAATGTCACTTGACCCTTAAAAATTACCGCTTAATGGAGCGATGGCTCAGCTTTTAATGATTTTGCTTATCTGTCTCCTGTTGACAGGGATTGCATCGGGCAGTAAAACAATGATTGGTTATACAGGCTCGAAACGGGAGAAACAAATTACCTCCTCGGTGGATGCGGACTGGCCTAACAGGTCGGCAGCAAATTTGTCCACGGCGTCCGCCAGTGCGTCAAACTCGGCGCCAAAATCCTGCCAAGTTTTGCCCAAGAACCGGAGCCTCTTGCTCATCTGAAAAGTGAATGGTGACCATGCTTGAAACCGCCCAGCGTTGGATCACACTTTTACTGTAAAATCACTCATTTTAATCAATGAAACTTCTAATAATTTCCCCGAATTCATATTTTTAAACAGCAGTGTTTCGAGCAGAGCAGGTCGCAACAAAACGGCTATATTAAAATCTGCATTTCCAACATTAAAGCAATGCTCTCTAAATTACGTTCCTCTTGGCCTTTAAAATTGCCATTCTGAGGCAGCAGTCATATTGCACCTTAAAAGCATGGCCAATGACATCAAACTGTGTGGCCATTAGGTAAGCAGGCTGCGATATGGCGCGGTAGATGTGCAGCGTTGAGACAGCTTGAGTCAATGTCACATCAACCCCGACCGAGATTTTTGGTACCTCGATAGTCGCTCCAAGATTCACCAGCATCTGTAGAAGTTTCATAAAATTGTGCAGATCAGAGATACCTGAAAGAAGTGCATTATCTTACATGTGTACGTCGGAATTTTTTCAACATAGTAGCTAGTAGCAGAGTCAGGATTTTTGTCGGGGGGAGGTGGCAGGGGCGCCAGCATACATGGGCATACATACAATTTTCCGGGGGACAAAGCATACTTACAAAAGAAATTCCGTCGGCAAGTGGCAAATTACTGGGGGGTTATGCATGGTGTGTGTGTGTGGGAAGTAACTGGGAATATGGGAATTTATGGAGGGATACGAGCCTCGTCCGGGCTACACCACTGACTGTTGTATGGTAACGAGAAACCCGGACAAATGCCAGAGCTCTGTTATTTGGAAGTGCACTTTGTAGTTCGGTATGTACAATACCTTAACCACCTCGAAGTTGTTGCGTTGAGCAGCCAGAATAAGGGGAGTGATGGCCGGATGAAAGTCATCATTGTCACATGTCGCATCCAGGACCACTTTACATACCTCCTGAAAAAGCCATCATAAATCATGGATTTCACTTTAGTGGAGAAATTTGCGTACGATTAGGGTTTTTATATTAATTGAAAATTGTTGCCACCTATTGCGCGTGTTTTGAGCTCTTACTGGGAGGCCGTGACGTGGATCAACGATTCTGCTTGAGTTAGGCCTAATGCACGACTCGCTGAAAAGAGAAGGAAAAACCTTATACTGTCTACGTGGATATGTCTGTTTTCTGGAGTGAAATTTCCTTATTTATATGTATTAACTATATGAGTGTTGTGGAAACTCTGCTAAGAAGGGAATTTTTCATTCCAATTCCAAAAATTTAGCTCTTAAACGTTTACTCAAAGACAGACTGTCTGTACAGAAGAGGAAGTTTCAAAATGAAGCCCTTATTCATTTTTTTTTGCTCGAGCCAATCAGCCTGGCAAGATCATTCTCGGAGGTCGTCACTTTGACACAACAATACGAGAAAATCCTAACAAAGGAAGACTGAAGGATTTAACGCCTCTCCGGCCACAAGGACAGAATCAGATTTGTGTTTGTCAGAAGTAGCCTCCATTGTGAGACTATTCAGTGATGATTACCAGCGCTATTGCTTGTCAAAAAGGGCAAACAACAATGACGGGGTTGGATGAATTGGCACCTGAGCTTTACGAGGTAGAAGACCTGGAGTTGAAAGGCGTATGTGAAAATCGATATGCAAGTCATGTACGCCGAAGCAGTTGTTCAACCCTAAACTTTTTGAAAAAAAAGTGGTCGTTTCAACAGCGATTATTCCGTTCAAAGAATTTCAAGCCACAGGCAAATTTCGAAAGTAAACATGCACGACCCGGAGGCTGGTTCAGAATTTTCACAATGAAGACGCGGAAAATGGGCAAAGACCTTGATAAACGCAAATCACCTGCAGAGGGAAGAGTTGTTTGAATGGGGTTTGTCCTTAAACAGTGTCAACATACCACGACAGAAGAAAGCTTTCCCCAGGCTTTGTTTGATCAAAGGTCATTGGCTTCATAGATTAAGTTCACCGAAATGTCTCGAGAAATTACCCTATGAGTCACTGGGTAATTTCCGGAGACATTTTCAACGCCATATCACTTCAGTTCTTTTTTCTCTGACATTTTTGTTCAGTTAATGAAAGAGGGACATAATAGAAGGTAAACTAGGTTCTTCAAGAGCTTTTTCAAAAAGAAGGTTAGTAAAGCTGTAACTGCAACTCAGGGGTAACAAAGTAAGTAAAACGCATGACAGAAAGTCTAGTAGAATTTCTGTCATAAGTTTTTTTTTACTGTCCTGCAGTCCGTTTGTTTTGAAAACGTGATAACAGACAAAGATCGTGGCTTTTACGTAAGGCAGGAATAACCACACAAAATTGTCCCTATATTCAGCTCCTGTTCTTGGTCACGCGCTTCCTTCCCTCAACCTAACCTCTTGTCTGTATCGTGGCAGGTTGGTGTTGCTGTAAGTGTTGCTGTAAACCAGACAGCGACACACTGCGCAGTGCGACCGAAGTTCACCACAGAACAAAGGTAAGAAAACAGCACACCATCCAAAAAGCAATTCAAAAGCAGTTCACAGGAACTTTCTGGAGTTCAGTGTCAGAATTCCCTGGGCTGGCTCTCCATTGTAATAGATTTTCTGTTTTTTTCTTGGGAGCGTTCAATACCATATACAGCCGCTGAAGTGTGTTAAAGTTAACCATTCACATGAACAATAGTTCGCTCGTTGGTTACATTATTTAAACCACTGCAATGCATTAGCCTGGGTGTCCTAGCCATTTCAAATTCTACAGTGATCTATTGGCCTGTGACGGACTTTTCTGGCTAGTTATCTATCCAGTCAGGCAGTCACACGTCCCATTTGTACTTTGAAATTATTTGAAGCCGGCTTGTCGCAAAAAGGGGAAATATTAGCATGGTTTGTAACAAGTTCTTGGGGTTCTTTTGGGGAGTAGATATGATGATGGAGGAATAACCCCAAAGCGGTTTCTGGTCATGGAAATTAACTCTATACCCTGCAGTTCTTGGGTAGTTTTTCTCTTATATGTCGGAGTGAATTCCGCTTGTATCCATCCCAATGTATCCTATGACTATATGTCCTATGACTGCATACATGACTTGTGTTCGTAGAGATACATTCTATTTTTGTTATTTTGGAATATTTATCCCCACTGATCATGCTGTGTCCCGTTCATGGGCGTAAATCCCAGGGGCAGATGGGGGTATATATTCCTCCGCAAACACACTTATTGAGGAGGGCCACGGTGTTACTGAGTCATCCCCCGACTTTTCTCAGCGAGTAAAAAAATTAAAGAGGATTGTGAAGACTTTTTCGGACTTTCCAACGACTAAAAATCTCACTCAAAAGAAAAAAATTAAAAGCTTTAAATATGCCATTCTCATGAGAGCTTCTGCGTGAATTCATTGCATATTGCAGATGTACATCTATACTATAAATATTTCCCCGATATAATGTCATATGGTGTCAGTCCCGGGCTCCCTTTCAAATTTCCATGGCCGGACAAGTCATCCCCTATCCCCAATTTTGGGCACAAATTTATAACACTGGTCCCATTCGACTTACTACTTTCGCTTTGAAAAAGTTCGCCTAAGATTATCCCTGAGATTCAGGCCAATCGAGTCTATAGAGTATAATCATTTGAATATTTTAAGTAGTAGATACTGCAATTTTATTTTAGTCTCTCTTTTTATTGGGTGTTTTCTCCACGTTCTACTTTTCAAAGTTATTGCATACAAGGAATCCTGACAACAAGACGACCTACAACCAGAGAAAGTATAACCAAGCTATACACATAGCCTGATGGCCATTATATGGTTGTTATCACAAAGTTATATGCAGTAAGTTTCCCAATATGAATTCTCTGGTGGTCGACTGCCATTGTCACCTGACTGCCATTGTCACCTCGCCCCTCTACCCAGGGCCAGAGGAGCAAATAAAGACTCCGAAAAACCGAGGTACATAGACCGGGTTACTCACTGGATGCGACGCCAGGTGCCGACACACACTTCGGATGGCATCCTCAAAGTTCTCCTCGATGCATCGGATGAGTGCATCACCGAGTGGTATCTCGTGGCTCAGAAGGGTGTTGATTGCATCTGCAAACAGCGCAAGTTAAAAACATACTGCCTCAGGAAATAAGCTCCGTAATAGCAGAATTATAGACACTCTCATTTTGCCTACAGCTTGTAAGCTTGGGAAACCAAAGTTTGCAGAAAAATCACCCCTCTTTTGGGGTTTTTGATTTTTGATGTACATTCGTCCCGTTACATTTACAAGAAGGTTTGGTTCTTTGCCAAGAGTGGTACATTTATGAATGTGTTGTGTTTTGATGGTCACGTAGGATTTTGAACATTTTGTGAATTACTCTTAACCTTTTAAAAACTTTTATTCTGACTACCAGCCATGGGTTTAGCAGCCACTTATGGAAAAACACGACAGTGACGTCAAAAGAATAGATCTTATTAATGATTAACTGGAACAAATAAGACCATAGTATGCTGTACTGCAGGACAGCAAACATGGCTAATTAACATTGTAATTCGACCTTATACCATTTCTGAAACAGATACAATATATTTACTGGTACACGTATATGAGAATGGCACTCCCGAGCACGAACAATTATAAAAAGCGAGGGTTCCACACTTTATTTTAAAGTGTAGCTACAATGGTTGAATTTTTGCAACCTTGTGATCTTCGTCAATATGTGGAAACTCTTCTTTTCGGTTAATTGCACTAAAAAGTTCACTTTTTGAAACTATAACTTGAAATTATCCAAATGGATGCTTTCTGGAACAACTGAGGGTGCCGTTGCTGTGATGTCATCCAGGGAAGTTCAGCACATAGGTTTTACAGATTAAATTGCAAACGCAGAATTTACTTAATGAAAACATTTCGGGGAAAGGGATTGATGATGGTTTTGTTGCTATGCACAAACATCACGAAATGGGTGTCATTTCGTGAAACCGCATTATCAACAACTTCGGTTTACGAACTGACACCCGGTAGCACAAAGAAAAATGCTTTGAAAGTCATTTTTATCTTGTGAAATTAAGATCAGTACCAAGTCGTGAAAACGAAAATATCTCGGTTCTCTAAAATGTGCACAAATGAGACCACCTCGTCCACGACTGAATGTCAGTTCGTGGTGTCGGTGACGGGCATAAACAACAACAGATCAACAAAGACGACAAAAATCAGTCCAGCAAAATCTACAAAAAGGAAGGACTTTTTGTGTACAAACCAATGTAACACTGAAGCTTGCTTTCTGGGATGACATTACAGTTTTGCTCATGAATAATGAAAATATTATCATGAAAATCAAAGAAAGCAGTAATTAAAAGATCCTTTGAACTAGTGAAACAAAAGTTGAAAGTAGGTCAACTGAGACACATAGTAGCATTTTGATGGTTTGCATTAAATAGCTTGTTCTCTACGATGTCCGCGTTACATCCTCCGGTATCTTCTCAATTCGTCAGCCAATCAAAGGAGGGATTAGCGGTAGTTATGGAGAACAGCCTTTAGTCGCTTTTACCTAAGATTGGATTTGACGCTCTTTGACAGATCAATTTCAATGATGGTGCCGTTTGACTTATGCATGTTGGGACTTTAGAGGTTCAAAGGAGTTTTTTGTTACAGTGATCTAGGGTGTTAGGGCTATACTCCGACGTGGCTACTAACTGAAAAATACAGTAGACATCATGAATAAAAAAGTTGGCATAAAAGAAATTATATAAAAGGTTCAGCGAAGAGCTCATATTAAGACATAAATAATTCTGCAAAGGTGTCGAAAATAACTAAATGTTTCGAATCATTTAGAAGGGCCAACGTTTTACTATAGGAATTAAAATGCGTGATTGTAGAAATGTTTTATAAGCTAGGGGAATCCTGGTTGTAAAAACGTCAGAATAGGTCTATGTTTCCAAACCTGTAGGAAAGTTTCATATTTTGCTGCAATGAAATACATTTCATGAGTCACCTACTGTTACCTAAATACTGCTCTGTTTGCTACTGATTTTGTTTCACGAAATTTGAGCTTTACCTAGGAAGCCGCCATCAATAGCCGTGACATACAGAGACAGCCCGCGGCTATCCCTGCAAGCTGTCGCGTCCCACCCGCTATCCTTGCACCGAGTCAGCAGCTCGTCCAGCCGATAAGCATTGCCTGTCCGAATGACTTCTAAAATCTCCTCGACTCGAGTGTCCCTAAGTTCGCCTGGATCTGCAGTCGAGTCATCGCCGTCGATGTCCTGCTCATACACGAGCGGGCCCGGGTCGCCCATGGTGAGCCGTTAACTTCACCAAGGGTCCCCTGCCTGACACCCGTCACAACTCCCGTGGAGTTATACACGTATTAGTCCCGTAATCAACACACGAGGGTGAATTTGTCGCCCCAAACGGTACAGATCACTTCGAGTGCCGCTGTTTGTCCAGTTTCAGGTGCACTTGTTCATTAAATCACAAAGAAACCATGCAAGTACTGATCTCTGAATGGGGTTCAGAACGTGCACCTTGAACAGCAAGGTTTATTTCACCTGCGTCAGTGCTCCTGTCGTCGTTTCAACGTCCCATCGCTTGTGCCTTTATTGCTTACACTGAGGTCTGCGTTTCGTTCATCAGGCATACATAATAGTTTGACCTTACGACCGATTCAACCTCTAACCACGTTTCCAAAGCTAACACAAGTTTGTGGCGCATCAAAAGGTGTACCAGACTCTTCTGTCTACCTCTATTCATTGCTGCCAATAGCTGGCTTTTATCTGTCTTCAAAGACAACTATTTCCCTGCCCTTCCTCGCAGAGATGACGTGCGGCATGGTGCTACAACGAAACGTGGTTTAAACCTTCATAATGGAGGCCTTATTACGCCAATTTGAAAGCCCAAGGGTCATACCAGCAACTTAGAGAGGTAAATGCGGGCATACCGTTACATGCATGACTGCTCAAACTATGTAAAGAAGAATTATGTTTAACCATTCCAAAATGAATCACTTGACAGTCCCATACGGCTATGTGTGCTTGACTGACCCGCACCCATAGTCATTTTTATTAATGTTGTTTTCAAGCTCTGATGGCTGTAGAAATGTAAACGTCCTGAAATGTAAGAGGGCACTATGAGTCATGAGCATAAGTAAACGGCACTTTTATTTTCAACTAAAGCCGTGCCCAAATTACTTGGCTAGAAGCCTGAAATTGCATACGAGCCCAAGTGGCCGCGCCCAGTTCTCATACAGTCATGCGTAATTTTAAGCCGTAGCCAAGTGATTCCAGCGCACGCTATTCGGTCTGTTGGGGGGGGTTCCATTAAAGTACTCTCGCTCACAACATCATAGGTGGGTGGTTACTGATTTCAAACACAAATCATACGAAATGAATAAATTGTTCCCTAATTCGAAACTCGTTTGAAGCGAGTCGAAAAACAATTTTTTTTAATGAAAAAGGCCTTAACCCTTAAAGATGTAGTCCTTGTTTCATTAGAAAGTAAACTGCGTGCATGTGTCTACCGAGGGGAAGGGTAACTTTCGTTACTTTCCTCCTTGAAGGGGTGCGTGTAGACTTGTCATCCCTTTAATTCTCTACGGAACACCCATTTTTGTTGGAGTCTACATTTCATGACATCGCGCACTGCAAAAACTCAGGTGTTAAAAATCAATACTTTTTGGTGTTATCAGACGACGTGTTACTGTGCACACCTATAAGTGTGACGGTGCAATGGCAGATGTTAAAAGGAACATCAAATAACATCAAAAATTATAACACCAGTGAAAAATTAGCTATTGTGTGTTTTTTTCCATGCACGCGCAATGACCAACTATTTAGGTTCCAACAATTAAGACTCTCATGTCGCAACTCTCTAACAGCTCTGGTCTGTGGCAGAGTTGAGCGCCCTCAACAGGTGTTAAGACGACACCGCTCTAGCGCCACCACTATCAAACAAATGCATTCTTTAAACATGTATCTACGATCGAGGTGGCGCTGTAACACGCAGATCCCCCAGCGCCGTTTGACAGGCGATTTCTGCCACCCCTTTATACCGCACGACAGCCAAAAGGATACAGCCACGCTTCTGTTCCTGTACTTGACAGCTCTTCAGTCGTTTTCCCGACCCCACGATATTGGTTTCAAACCCTACAGACCCACGGTCGTCTTAACGGTGTGCGCAGAGAATGACATTTGGAGAACTGAGGGTACACGCGCAGGTTTTCTGACACCCAGACTACGGGGATATGTGAGGATTGACATACACTTTACCACATTGTCGACTCAAAAATGGAGGAAGTTTTCTGATACAATCATTGCTCGGTTCGAGAATCGTCTACAGCAAAGTTTCTTTGGAGAGAGGACGAAAAGGCCGTATCACAGTGCTTCGCTTGGTGCGTCCAACTTTGGAATTATGTCCGTTTATGAAAACTGCGCATGCGAAAAAAATTTACGGACATGGAAATGTCACATATTTTACAATGTTTTTGCAGTAGTTGAGCGTCTTTGAGAGACATTTTTGGATAGGAGCTCTGATATATATCTTCATGGGAAAATACAAAGGGATTTCTTTGCGGAAGGAAATTAACCGACAAAATGAGTTCAGGTAATAGCTTGTCCATTACAGCTCTGGAATGAAACTCGAAACGAAAAACCTGGTCGAGTATCACATTTAATAAATGCTTCCTCACAAACGCTTTGATTGAATTCTGAGGCGACCTCTCCAGTCACCTTCAGGCTTTGCAGCCCGTTATTGGTAATACAATCTTCGGTGGCATTGCGAGGAGATGTTAGAGAGGGGGTGATGCATTTGGGTCGTGAGGGAAAGAGGGAGGAGAGACAGACGGCTTAAGAAAACAAGCCGTGGTGGCGTGCGATGTGGTGTGAAATAAACTTCGGGGCTGTCAGTAAGAGTGAGATGGATACGGGTTTGGAGAAAGTGCGTCACAGCCCGTAACTGAGCGTCTATCGAACAAGAATTATCATTCTTTTTCTTGCAAACAATTGCCGGCAGATTCGTCGTCGTCTATCGCCGTCGATGGCTGAGAAGAGTGGCAGCGTCGTTCATGTTTGAATTTTTGCCCTGGCCTGGCACCTAATGGATCGATCCTGGACTTGGAATGGGGTCTAGATGTTGATTTTGGTGTTATCTTAGATGTGGAACTTTTGTAGCCTTATCGGCGCGCAGCAACGATGTGCACCAGCGTTGTCTTCGAGTTTTTAGGATTCATTTTTCGACTACAACTTCAGAGGAATGTAAGCCAAAATTGGTTCTTCTACCTTCACTTGGCGTCACAGCCAGAATTGGTTTGCTGCACGGCACACTTCTACAATGCTACATGAGGTATTCTGCTTCTGATATCTGCATGTGGAATTGAAGTTTACCTTGCTGATGCAGCAACCAGTAATAATTAACGTGGCTGGAACAGTAGCCGGAACTCATCGTTTTAAACGGCCCATAAAACGAACAAGTCCTATTCAATTTCACCGAGGAGGTTTAAAAATTTTATTCGCGTTGTCAAATGCAAAAGCAGCGAGACAGCGTCACTGTCGGTCGCTCTAGTCTGGAGCAGACTGAAGTCTCGATTAATTCGTTTCGGCAATCCAGGCTCTTTCTTTGGAAACGGGAAATAAAAAGATTTTTCACCATGGTGCCGTGCCCGTGGAAATTAAGCAGAGAAGGTGGCCTGTGGTGGACTGTCTGGATGTGTGCGGTGCTGATGCTTCTTGGGAAAGAAGGTAGGACCCAGGAACAACGTCAGAAATGCTGAGGGAACTAACATCTGTCCTTTGAATAATTTGACTTGAGTGTGCACGCAAGCATAGACCAATACGCTAATATAGCGGAATACGCGTAAGTCGTAACGCGTTTGCGCACGTCGCAGACATCCGTAAAACGAGGTGCGCATCATTTACTAAACGTTTTACTGTGTTCAAAGCGGCTTTAAACGCCCTCGCTGGACATTCATACAAACGTGGTTTGTCCTCTGTTGCCGAATTAATCAGATTTAATTTCCAACTGTTGGTTTAATATTTCAACGTGTGCGTTGCTGATTAATGGACGATTCTGGTACTCACAAGCGCGTTATTGTTTTCATAAGAATCGTAAGGCTTCAAGGTAAAAGAATGCAAATACGGATTCGTAAAAAAATCTTTTTATGCAACTATTAAGCAATTTGGAGTTTTCTTTTGTTTTATTTTTGGTTTTTTTCTCAGGGGATCAGACTTTAGCTAGGAGCATGGATGGTATACTTCGCCGAACAACGAACCACGTCCAACAAAAGATTTCAATCTGAAACAGAACTCTTGCTCAAGATCGCAATCGGAGTATTCGGGAAGGGCCCGGCATCGCGGGAAAGGGGGTTGACGGTATATCTAATTGCTACCCGAAGTTTGCAGGGTAAACACTACAGTCGGCGATATTAAATCTGAAAATATTTTCGCCGGTGGCGTTGAAATCAAATTTGGTGCCTCACTCGGTCTGGCTGCAATCCAAAATTCCTTGACAGAATGAGAGTGGAGACGAGAGCCTCATGAACAGCGCAAAATGAAAAGCCATCGACCACTGAAGGTTTTTGTCTATGCGTTTGCCTGCCGTGTACGAACAAGATTTTCCGCTTTGTTGTACGGTCAGCAAAGCATTCAAGAACGCCTTTCATCCGTCTTTTTTGGCTGGTGAATTCGATTAGCTTTCCGTGGCGAATCCCAGTAAACAAAAAGTGAACGCAGAGCGCTCCGAGGTGAAGACCATTTGCAGCACAATGAAACGGTTGGCAGAGTCTTTCAGCCATTTTTAATTTTGGCTTCTTGGAGATGTGCGTGACCTTGAAGTGAAAATGACATTTTCTTAAAAAAGAAAAGGCTAAGACCATGGCGCAGGCAGTGCAAAGGAAACTGTGCGTCAACCAGCCAGTTTGAAATTCTGTTATACCAACCAACATCATATTTTTTCTGGTGTAAACATTGCCTTCAAATGTGAATATTTCAATTCCAGACCAATTAAGAGTGACCAATCATTGCAAGATCGTTTTTTATTCTCGCCTCTCGTTTAATTGTTGCCCATTGATTTGTGAATTCTAGCATTATGAACTACGTAGGTGTCATGATGCACTAGTTGAGCTTGAGGGCAACATTATTCAGAACCCTGGTGTAATTTATGTGAGTGTACATTGGCGAAAATAGTCATACTACACAATATTATGTGAAAGACAACAAAACTCCACGGCCGCGAAACGTTCTATTGAAACGTCGGATCTGACAGAATATCCAGGGACGTGTCTTCAGCCGTTACAGAGTATCGAGCCATTAGTGAGTGTAGCAGCAAATTAATCATAAAACTGTGTCCACACGTAAGGACCTGTCAAGGAAATAGCGTAGTTAATCATGAGTGATGAGTGTCCAGGTGGTTGTCCTATGAAGATTAATTGAAATTAGCACTGTGTTTGTACATAAATGTTCACTGAAATTGGAGGGACCCGAGCGTTCATTTTCAAATTGATAGCTTCTTCCTCCGTGCTTGATGTCTGTGCCGTTCGCAAGTTTATCAAAGGGTTGGGGAAGTAAACCATGTAATGATTTCTCCTTTTTGTCAGAAAACGAAACACATGTGAACTCGAGAATGGCGAAGAATTTGGTAGCATTGCAATGACAGCAAAGGACTTAAAATCGAAAACAAGTGAAATATCAAATTACAATTTGTACCTACTGGTCTTTATCATACCTCAGACGTTCAAAGTATGACCAAGTTTACCTCAAGGTATATTTATATTATATCTCACTAGTACTGAGTATACCTCCAAAAGTACTAAGTATCTACAAATAATGATTGAATATAAGATAAGCGTCACTTTGTTCTTGAGGGTAGTGACGTCTTCTCGATCAATGCTTACGTGAGGCGGGGCATTACCACCGCTCCGCTGATCGATCAGCAGTGAGAGAGTATGGTAAGATGTTCGCACGACCATCACGTTTCTGTTTGGGGCTACCCGTAGGCTGTTGGTGCACAGAAGAAAAATGTGGAATAATTACGTTACGCTGATCAAAACCGAGGCATTTCCTCTCCACTAGCGCCCCCCCAAATGTCTCGAGAAACAATAATATTAAAGCTAATCCATTGCCGAGGTCCTTCATGTCTATGTGCTTGATATTCAGGTAACCAGTACTTAGTATAAGTTTGTTTCTGGCGATATATTCCTCACTCTCTTCCAAGGCACTTAAATATTTTTACACAGGTATGCAAAAGCTATACGTAACATTAAAGGTAACACTGAACCTTACTTCAGCTATTCCTATTTCAAGCCCAATCCGAGAGGAGATGGACAAAGCTGACAACATGCGCAAGATTCCAACCCTAGCATCCACCTGGGAGGTGTTTGCAGAAGAAAGATCGACGGGTTAAAAACAGCAGGGGAAAAAAAGGACTTTGCGATCGGTGCACTGTGGTCATTTTCAGGAAGAGATGTTCTTGATATTGCCGTAAACCTGATGATATGCCATCTGCTTTCAGCCTAGGCGCCCTTTACAAGTCATTATTTTACTCGAAAACCTAGGTAAAATGCACGTTTTAAAATGTGACGTCAATGCAAGAGATACTACACACTTTAAAAGGCTTGAAACTTAAGAAGAATCATCGACCAGATATTTGTCCCGAAACAGGCTAAGGTGTTGAGAGGAAGGCGCGGTTGGTCTTCTCTCTGTCCGCTCGTAGCCCGATGATGTGATTAGCATCGACCTAACACGCTGATTGATTTAGTGAGTCCAGTGCGCTTGGTCACTTCTGGACACGCAGTTATTGACCAATAGCTGGATGGGTCACTCATTAGACCGGAAGTGCAGCGACTGCAGTTGCGCTGAGGCGTGAGAGGAGGCTGCCACCTGGCCCTAACTATGAGTTATCAGCCTTGTAAGGCCGTATCTAAATTTGATTGGCTACGGATGGATTCAGAACGCGACTGCGGAAGCCACCAGCCAGCAGCTTTACACATTTCCAAGAGAAGCATGTGATATATCTAGTCGCAGCCATGTATTTTGGACACAGCCTAAGATTTGAACAACCAGACTATTTTGAAATATTAAATTGTAGGACCTATATTGGTTGGTTTGTTCTGACCTCATATAGAAACGATCCTTTATTTGCACATTCTGTTGTAAAACAACAGCAATAAAACTTGCCCACCAAATGAAATCATCATGTACGAAAAGCAAAACATGCACCCTTCACGATCATACGACTATTCAATGACATCTTGACCACGCCAGATAATCCATATTATAGTAAGGCGCATTAAATTGTAACAGAAATTATCTAAATCAAATTTTAAAACATCCATTAAATTGTGACTTGACATTATGACAAACTGAACGTATAAACAAGAAGTAAAGTGATAAGAGAAAAGGAGTTTATTGCTTTCCTCAATCTTGGTTTACCTACCATCTAAATTTTGAATGTCTCTTTTCATCGTAAATTCCGAAACTAGGGTAATTAGGAAACAGAGCACAAGCAGCAGGTTATATTTTCAGTTTGGTAAAGCATTGTATGATTTAGAATCATACGCAATAGAAAAACCCTTTACCCACAGTGCATCGGTCACGGCGCCAAAACGTTAAATCCGTTTCCTTTGTCCCCTTTGTGAAACACTACCCCAAACTGGGTATCAAATTAAGTCCAAAAACACTGCACCCGCGAGTGACGATGGATTGTAGCTCTGTCGACGGCTGATGCATGGTGACCAGGTTTATCGCGTAGATTTAATAACAGCAGTTTCATTTCAAAAGGACAAAGTTCACGGTGACCAAGTTATTTTGTCTGGACTCGAGGGCGTATGAGGTCGACTTGCATGAGCTCGGCCACTTAGACTTTAGAATGGAAAATCGTCATGGCACGGTCTCCTGATTCAAAAGGCTGTATGTTTCCCCATTTTAACAAGTGAATAAGATAATCAGTCTAGTACATATCCTTAGCAATCCTTAGTAATCGATATTTTGGAGCTTTGGCTAAAACCCCCGGCATTCGAAACTGTTTGTTACTTTGAGATGTGTTAATACACTTTGACGTACTGCCCCGAAATCCGCACTGTGCACTGCTTACAATTTTTTATATAGATATATGCCTAAAAGCTAAAGACTGAAGTGGAAAGTCTCATCAAGTGCGATTTATCAGTATTGCTTCTCAAAGAACCTGAACGTGTTTTCAAGGACGACGAATGTGTCGTTCATTTGAGTGACCGTCCGAATAAAACCCCAGCCGAAGACGGGGATGCTGGAACAAATATTCGATTCGCTCTCGGGCAGTGTCGGTGCTACGACATTGGCCTGAATAGAACAGGTATGACTGTCGTTGCCTGAGGCTACGGTATGAAAAATATCAGATGAATTATTATGAGGGTATTTGGTCACACATTCAAAGAGACTTTCCTTCGGATGTTATAAGAAAGCTTCATGGATAGACAAAATCTAATGGGTAAAACATGAATAACTGCGATCAGCATCGTGTTACCTCTCGAGTTGCTTGGTAATAAATCTTCGTGTTTTCTTTTAAAGTCCACCCTAGTCTTCAAAGCTACATTTATGAAAGCTGGGGTCACATTTCAGATGTAACGTTTTTGTTTCTCATGTAGGCCCTACCAGGTTTATTCTGAGATAGCTGTTTCAGCGTCGTCCATCACCGTACAACAACATGGCCCCAAGTGTGAAAACATTTTCGATACCACTTCAAAGTACCAGGACAACGTGTCAAATATCATACCATACGGCCCTCCTAGAAGTTGGGCGCCTTAGGTTCAACATATCGGAACATCTCGATACAGTTTAAGCACAGGATCATATGTCAACTTCTCTTGACAATGTTTAAGTAAGCTGGCCAGGGTTGGGGTTATATCTGGGGCGATATCTGGGCTGTTCGATGGTGGTGCCAACATTGCTACGAGTTACGGAAATTAGATTAAACAAGGTCAATAGCTGAGTAACAACGAAAATTAATTGCCTGCATTTTGCTATTGGCTGAGCACGAACTTTCAATCATTCTGACTGACCCAGCCCGCTTGGTAAACTAGTCAGTGCACTTTGACGTGTTGCCCAGCTCCAGGCCTAGTCTCCACGTCAGCCGTCGTGTTTATCCTCCGCTGAGGATACACCGGGGAATGTGCGTGGCCGAACCGAGGCAATTACCACTTTGCCATATAAATCATGCTCTGAAATACGTCACACTTACGTCAATGTTCCCTGCACAAAACACTTTTTCGCTCCTTCATTCATACGAGGGGCCACTAGCAGCCTATGAAGAAAATGATTTTCTTGTTTTATCGAAACAGGTGAACACCCAGATTATTGTCATCTACAAAAGATATAAGACTTAAAGATGTTTATAAATCAAAGACAACGGAAGGACTTGGAGCCAATCTGAGTCCACCTAAACCTACAATCCCGAGTTGCCAAACTTTTATTCAGTGGGACAATTTCTTGCCGATATATCTAGTAAGAAAAAAGCCCGAGGCGCGCCACTAAAATCTTCTCTGCTGTGGATTATTGCTGGCCACATCATGCCTGTTTTTATTGGATAGCGAGCGCTATAGCCGGAGTTCTAAATGACACATTTTGTAAGTTGGACACCGTTCGCCCCCCCCCACAATGAATCCATTTAATTCACCATCACTATGGTGACGAGAAAAATTGCATGGAGTATGCAGACGGTTTCATCCTGTTAGTTGATTGCCGAAGAGCCTTGTGATTTGGTGGCTGTTTGTTGCTGCCGTCCTCAAGGTAAAAATCTAGACATCAAACTGACAGAAAGTATGAAACAACCATCTGATTCGTCTTCCCGTGTACGTGAGTTTTGTTGTATGGAGTAATTTGTTGATAGTATCAACATGCTTAACATCCTGGAAATAGAAAATATTATTACCTTTAACAGTTTCTTGCTTTTTCATACATATTTTATCCGTAAAGAAATTTACTTTCTAAAATGACAAATATTTCATTATTTGTCTTAAAACTGTTCCAAACTTGTGATATAGTAAATTTAGCGAAGGCTACAAAATACATGTTACAGTTGTACCTTCAGTGTTGGCACTAAACGATGACCAGAAAAAAATCGATTTTCTGTCGAAAAACTGAGCAAGTTTACATCAGAGGTATATGCTCTCAAGATAGGCCGGACGTGTACTCTTAGGGAGCCAATGAAAGGTTCGTCTCGAAACACTCTGTTTGCCCGCACTCCCACAGATCGTCTGTACCAACCTTCGAACCACACGTTCGGCTAGAGTGTCAATTGGCGCCAGTGCAGCGCGACCACGGACTTGGCCGACTTAAGGTCTTTACTCCGGAGATGCTATAATTGAAAACGATTGATTGCTCCCCTGCCTTTTCTTCTTGACCCATTTTGAATGCTCCTTCTGCATGATAATTTGCTCTTCTTACTTCCTCCAACTTGGTGTGGCTTTTTTCGCCAAAAGTCTTAACATAGTGTGATACCAGAAAATGCGCACTAGGAGACGCACATTATACGTATCCTAATTCAACTGCGGTGTTGCTGCGGACAGTAGTCTGTACAATGTCTGTGTGACTAAATATGCTAAATGCATATTGTTTGCATTTCTAATTGCTTATTGAAAATGTTCGTAACTTGCCTCAGACAGACATCTTGTGTGGTTCACCACATTTGAAGATGCTGACAATGACAAAATACGCGTTGATACCACACACACGCATACGTTCTATTAAGTATCACTACAATACTTTAAGACAATGCAATAAACTCTTGCAGAAAACATTAAAATGACGATAATTTTGTCTCAGCAATGCCGGAATATTCTGATGAATTTTAATTAAAAGACAGTGAGAAATATGTACACAATAGCCGAGGAGCGAAAATGTAAATTGACATGTTTTGCTAAAGCAAAGACGTTTATTGCGTTCGTGGACTTGAGAGATCGATTGTGAATGACAAGCTGAATTAACGGAACTTCTCTTGGATTTACACACCCTAGTTTGAAACCTCTTCGGTCGAAAATTCACTTGCCATTGCGGCAACATTTGGCGTTGTGTGTGCTGCTACGTTGAAACACTCAAGTGGTAAAAATGGTTTTGCGTCACAAGCATGACGTTGCAAGCACTGAAACGATACTGGAATCCGAAACTCCACGCGGTCTCCAACGGGGTATGTTTCTTATCGCCCAAACACTTAGCTCAAATCGCATTGCATTAATCTCGGCCAAGGATCAGAACTTTTAAGAGCAAAAAATACATACACATTGTTTACGTGCAATGTAAATTAAAAGGGCCGCTAAACAAAGACTCCTGCCACACATTCGCAGGCATCAAGCCGCGATTCTAAACAACCAGTAACGTGCGCAACCTAGGCCTACACAATGAAATCCTCCAACTTTCACGTACTACAATGGCGCCTCCTTCGTCTATCCATTAAAGTGCATGCTTGTCGCTTTATCTATGTCCAACCACAAAAAATTTAAACTGGTATAGGCTTTTTTTTTAGCGTAAGACGTGTTATCACTGATTAGACTCTCTGATCAGATGCTTTTGGAAATAAATCAAAGTTGAAACAATATCAATTAGAAATAATCACAAGTTAATCACACTTTATCGAGATTTAGGTCAAATAGCGAGCTACTTCAATAAATTGTGAAGTGTATTCCCTTGTCATTTTTCCTTTCCTGTTACTTGTGTTCTGATTTGTGGTTTGACTTCTAATCAAGATTATGACAGATTTAGTAACAAGTAGGCAATACGTCGGGTACAATGGCAATACTTTACTACCGTTGAATCATTTGCACGCCTTAAGTAAAGACCCGATCTATGCTAAATCAGATCATTTACACTACCTATCTTTTCATGAAAATATCATGTGAGTTTATCGGTACAAGAAATGTCACTTTCTGGATGAAAACTAGCATTAGCAGACAAAGTATGAATCTGGCGGGTGTTTAGTACTAAAACTCAAGAAGCAGTCAGTTGGGTTTTTAAAAAGTGTAGCGATTGATAAGTAGGCCTATGATAATTATTCAACCCGGTTATAAATTATTTGGCAACATCTGAATCTAGCTTAATGAAGGTATTATTAAAACGAATATGATTTCATGGTTGAATTTCACATATCACTCTCGTCAATGCCGAATGAAGAATGATTTGAGTTGTAAAAAATGAAACCTTTGATCATAATCAGCTGTTCTGAAAGGAACACTATATAGCCCCAATTAAGGTGTAAACATTTTCAAGCGTCTTTGGTCAATGCACCTTTCTCAGGTGCTATGATATTTGGGGAAACCTTGTAAAAGGTTCATGCGAATAACAAGGGTTATGTGGGCTAATCCAGCCAGTCACTTTTTTAATACGTTCAAATGGCATTTTCTTTTATACAAAAAGTTACCATACGGCACTCTGGTGCATTGTTTCCTTAAAGTTTGTCTTTTCATAGTCTCAGATTTCATGTAATAAACCGTGCGTTCAAATGCAATGGTTTGCTTTTACCCGGGAGAAAATTAATGGTTAGGGACCATGTTAGCAATATTGTTATGATATGACAGCCTGATATTGGAGTCTGAGTGATCTGTGACACGGATAGTCTATTAAGTGTGCCCCGTCCCCCCCAAAAAAAAACCTAGTAGACGGAACCTCTGGCATTATTACCGATCAGGAATGCCGGCTGATTCGTCTTTGTGGCGCTCTCTGCCATAATTGTTTGTATAACTTTGGATTGAATTTAGTAACATAGCCATGACTAACGAGAGTGAATGTTGTTCTTACTTGTGGTCTTAAGATCTCCTGGTGTTTGTGTGGTATATTTTTGGTACTTCAAGAAAAGTGCCGTTTACATATAGTGCAATTTGTAAAATGCCTATTGGATATATTGTGGACAGTACTTGTACCTCACGGGAAAACAAACTCCGTTCTCATGATATATATATTTTTATGGCACATTCAACAAACATATATGAAGATCTAGTCCTTTGAAAAATAACCAACTCGAGGTAGTTTTAAATGTGGGTTAGTCTAGATGACTCCAATATCCCACACGATCATGCTTGACCCCAAAGCGAGCGCGTCTTATTGCTGTCACTTGTAAACATATTCCAAGAAAACTCAGCCATTGGTCGTGTTTAGATTAATGTCAAGAAAAGTTATTATTTGTAGAACCTAAAAAGGTAACCACAGTTTGGAATGTTAACTGTTCCGAAGTAATGAGCAATCCTTTATTGGCGTTGATTATTGCGAACAATGTGAAGACGTTGAAAGGCACATAAATATGTGAGCATTTTGGATTTTTAGCCAACGATAATCTTTCTCATAGGATGGACACTTGTTTCAGCAGAAAGTCACACAAATTAACATGACTTGACGGGTCCCCACGTCATGCTTCATGTCAAGTCTGAGAAAAAGGATGATGAAATAAGTATTAAGGAATTAATTCGGTTAAATCAGTCATGTCGACGACACATTTCAAGCCTAGACGCACTGCAGTCACGTTGGGATGTATCAAGAGGCGTTGAAGTCACAGACTGCAGAATTTCCCGTTCTTTTTCACGTGGGTGAATAGTGTGGCAATGCATCCATTTTAAATGCTATGTCCAACACGTTTCCTACAATGAAGATTTAGTGACTGTCAGTATGTTCAGAGTTTGTCGAATGATTGAGAATGCTTTTAAGCACGATCATAATCAAGACACGTTAGCTTCATCATTTGGTTGAAAGGCAGAAATACCATCAGAGACACCTGTGTGCCACTGTATCTTTATTCTGCGCAACGCCATACAGTGAATTTTGATCCCTAGCCAGTCCAACCCGATGAACGCTACCCATGAAACCCAGCAATGTCATACAAACTCGCCTTTTCAAAGCATAATTCAGATTTTGTCACCCTTCCAGTCGTCAAACTTTACGGTCAAAACGAAAGTACGGCAATGTTTTTTTAAACTCAGACTGCACTGAAAAATTATAGCTATTACCCTTAGATGAAGGTTCTGTTGGAGCTTCCGTAGCATATTTACCCCACTCACTGCCACATCCAAATTGATTGAGCCAGAGTCGTCCCCAGCATGTTTCCAATCAAACGTTTAATGCTATGTGCTCTTCCAAAACTTATACTCTCCTTGGCATTAAAGTGGACATGAGAATATTGCATGCTGTGTGGTAATCTTAGTGGAGGCTCTCCTGGATCTCGAGTTAAGCAAGTTTTACATCATTAAACATAATCAATCTGAAATGTAGCTCATTGCAATGTAGTTTTTGCGTTTTTTTAAAATTTACATAAACTTGAATGATAGTCATTGAGCTGGGGAAACATTTCCCTTAATTTACTTTGTCCAAACAGCTATCCTGCTGACGCTCCTAACTCAAATGGCGCCAGTAGTGCTATGCTCATGAATATGAAAATACCTACACTAAAAAGACTGTTTTAAAACGTCAGAGGGAAATATGAAACGAGATGGGATAAAAAAAGTGCAATTTAGGGATTCCGTTAAAAATCACCCGCATGGGTCCTTTAAGAGAGGGGGAGCGAGGAACCGCACTGAACACGACCTGGAAAGTGAGAAAGGGGGTCTCCGAGATAAGAGTGATTTGAGCCGGGGTAATTGCACCGACTGATTGATGGAATAGCTCAAAAGAGAGCAAAATAAATCCGTTGACTTGGGTTTCATTTCAGTCGGCATTGCTTCAACGGGCAACCTGAATATGAGGGGTGTTTAAGTCTCTGAAAACAGTTGACTTCCAACGGGTACTCCTGATTTTTTTTCACTTCCACTTTAGCTGAATTTAACTGTTTAGTTTTCACATTTTTCTCCCCATCAGTTTGTGTCACGAGAAAAGCTTGCTTCGAGAGGGATATCTGTCAAGATATGAGTAATCATTGCCAATGCACAACAATAAGATCCACACTGAAGAATGATTACAGATGAAGAAGTTAGATTTTACGAATTTGCTTAGGCCGGTATTTCGTCACCATCTTCACGAAGAGATACTTTGGCCAAAAATTATTATAAAATACTGGAGAAATAAGCGTTTGAAAGGGAGACCAACTTCAAATGCCATTTTCTTGAGAAATAGTGATATCAAAAATTTGTCCCTTCGTGAAAAGACTGATGACTTGGGCAAACTGTTGTGATATTTACAGATGTATAGAACAGCTTCTTCACAACGCGGTCGTGGACGTTCAAAACGTGAATTGTGGGGTGTGCTTGCAAGAACGAGACAGTCGCTCGAGTCACACGGGAAATAAACGCGGAGTCAATTGAAGATGGAGCAATTCACGCTGTTGCCTGAAGCATGCCAGACAGAGCTTTTGTAAAGCGCCTGTCTCACTTTTTCTTACTGCTGTAGACGTTACGCTCTGTATACATTCCTGTCTCGTAAAAAAACTGGCCAGAAATTTATTACTAATGACGACCGACGGAGTGTGTTTTAAAAGAAGAACTTACAGGTTTGTCGATGATACAATAAAAGCTTAATTTCTGATAAATTGCTTGACGCAGAGTTGTCGCAAAATGAAACCAATCGAGCTCAAATGTCATGAATTTACATAATGCCCTGTGTTGTTGTCTTGGTAATTGGGTCATCAAAAGAGAGCAGGGTGGATGACTGCTCTTGAGTCATGTCCAAGTGAACTTAGGGAGAAGTTCCGGAGTAAAAAAATAAAGTAAGTCTTGACGTTACCATCAGCACTAACACGCAAATAAAACTACCTTTTAGAGCCAAGAAGACAAGACATGACGCTTTATTCTTAAAGATAATTTTATCTATCAAACATCTACCTCATGTTAGACTTGTCATTGAACCACAGGGACTTTATATTTGCAGACACTTTAAAAAGGACCGTCTAACTCCACCAAAGAGATCCATTAACGACACAGGGCCGTGTTCAGGAATATAGAGGCGGACATGCGCTGCAGACACGTGCCCCATTCATTGCCCAAGGCATGTTTGTTTTCGCCTGTCCGGCCGCGTGCAGTTGCGCTGATTTGAAATTTTAAAGGCCGTCGGTCCAAAACTCGGTGAGTGAGCAGAATTCGAGCATGAATGTGTGACGTCAAGCAAATAATGTTTCAACTGTTTTCAAATGTTGGGGACATTGAGTTCCTAACTTCGTATATATGAGCGTTGGAATGAAACATGAACAGAAATGAGTGCAGGTGTCAGTCACTTCGGTGTTTCAAAACGCCAAGGTCGTTTTGAGAAAAAACAACACGCTCAGCTCACAAGTCAGCATATGACCATGCTGATTGGGTAGACCTCGCGCATGCCTATTGCTGGGCCCGAATGACGTCGGACATGCTTCAGAATATTGAACTGGTTCGTTAGACACAACCTTCAACGACATAGTATGTCTGTTTATGTTGTTTCTGGTTCCTTTTCAATATCATTTAATTCTTGGGTCGTGTGTATCCGACTGTGTTATGAGTTTCTGCGGTTCTCGGCGTCAGATAATATTAAACCCTGATATCTGAGGTATTTCAACATACAAATGTCAATCTTATCAAGCGCTCTTCGAAATATAAAATCCCTTGCTCCGAGCATGCACGGCGTGCACCCAGCTTTGCACTTTGCGAGTTTGGAAAGCCTCATTTTGTCTCCCTGAGTGGCAACAGTGAGGGTTTTCTTTGACACTCCTGCGTACGACACGGGGTCCAGTATGCCCGCCTCGATTGGCGAGGGTAGGCATTTTAGCCTGACGCAGTGAAAGTCTGACGCCTGTATGAGATGACTAGTCGAGCATATGAGTAATCATAGTGCATCAGCATGCAACAGGGCACTCACAGTTTTAAGACAACAGAAAAGGGAAGGAAGTCATCAAAATATAGGGTCCTCTCCTTTCACCTATGCAGATAGGTCACACAAGAATTTGATTTGCAACCCTTGGAAGCAAATACACTTACAACTACAGTGCAGATGTTGTAAAGGACAACAAGACAAGCATGGCATAGGGGAAACGGTGGTACATCAACTATCGATAGAAGAACGAATAACCAGCCCGGCCATTTGTCGGGATGTAAATTGAATTATCAAGTGCTTCATAATGTCGGTGATAATTAATCATAGGGGGTAATTTGGAGCTACCTGCTGGTACAACAGACTGTTAAAGGTGATACTCAAACAGTGAGATATGTGCTGTTTGATTAATTGTCTCTAAGTATACGCCAAGAGTTTGGGGGTGCGTAATGAATGGTTTCTCAGTTGTCGTTAGGTATCAAACACCTTAGCGGCATTTTCTGTTTTTAAAGAACCCCAACGGTTTTAACAATAAAAAAACATGATTGTGTTAAGTGTGTAATAAATCATATATTCATTACCAAATCATGTCTGCACTGCGTTTGCATGTTTTGTGATTTTGCCCAAACTTTTGAACAGTGTCTTCGAATTCATGAAAAATTTCCACAATTTGACCACTGACGGCGCTATTGAGAAACGAAATTTTTAAGATGTAACACCGGTGAAAACAATGAAACTGGTATCCATGACACGACTGGTTCCGCTACAAACGTACATGTACATGAACATGGAGCTATATGTGCGTGTACTGCATACCGGGGATCGATCTGCGTGCTGCGGGTCTACCGTGCCGCCTTATTTCTTTTCTGAGTCTGTGCTTCTTTCTTCATGATTTACAATAGTGCAGAAATCACGTGTCATTGGTAGATGTATACATTCTGCGAAAGAACTGGGATTGAAATTCTTCGAGTTTCCGAAGAATGAGAGCGCTGTCGTCTGCGCCTACGCGTGCTATGTCTGCCTAAAGCGCACGCATTGTGGTATTTCCTCTCCGTGGTAAAAAAAAAAATCAATATTCATTAGATGGTAATGAGTCGTGACGACACGTCCATTTTTACAATACCGGAATGGCTCCGGGGAAAATGGGTACAAAAACTGTGTTTTATTCACAAAAACGTGTATTGCAAGGAAGATGTTCATATATGTGCAACTCTTATTAGAAAAGTTAGCATCATCGGAGTTGGTCTTTAAAGTCGAGAACAAGGGAGTGTTTGCAGGAGTTGATAAGGTGTCATCCCCCCACACACACACCTTGTAGTTAATTCTCGATGAAATTTTAATTTGTTTCTGCGAAATCGCTGACACGATTTATTTTGTGAACCACGGAGGTGGCTCATCAGGAGACCGGTTCTACTGGGCTCGCTGTCAATGATGTTTGCTTTTCTCACTTCGATCGGACGTGCGTGCACTTGATATTCATCTTCCTTCCCAAAGTCTGAATGCCAGATACTGCAACTGAAGTTCTATTCTCATTTCAAACATAAAAAAGCCGAATATTCACAATTAAACAGGGATATTTAACTGGGAGGCATGATGATCGGCTGGGGGTCCGGATCTCGGGGGCCTCCTTGAAGATGCCGACTGCGTCAGTAGGTAGATGCGCCTAGGGACAGGCAATATTGTGGTCTTCACCGTGACAGTACGTGTTGGACCCCTGCTCTTTCGGCGCGGAAGTCGCAGTGATAGGCTCGGAACCGCCCGAAGACAATATGCGGTAAAGGCTCTCTCTGAGAGGGTGGCTTTCTCCTCTACCTCTTTGAAAAGATGCGAACAAAATGTGAGGGTTTGTCTCCAACCGTTCAAATTATGAGGTCTACGGCCGTCCTCACACAGCTGTGAACATCAAAGTTTTTTCCTTACCCGCCATATGCCTTTCACTGTTAAAGCCGAATGTATGGCGTGCAAATTTAACATTTAATCCGCCAATAATAGGGATATGTGTCTATTCCTAATAGAGATATCTCTATTAGGGATATTTCTCTATTCCTAATAGAGATATCTCTGGAAGGATTTCATGGTGAAAGAAACTAGAAGGGTGAAATGATTGCAGCTGCACCATGTATCAATCTCTTTCTTGAGTATGTGTGGTTCTGAGAAGAAGCGGGGAAGAGCTCAACGTTTCAAACAGTATACTCGGTCCGTCTTCAGGAGACTGCAGGATTCTGAGTGGGAGTCAAGCTTATATGGCGTAGAGATATCTCTATAAATTATAGAGATATCTCTTTAGTACGTCCTGTTTTAATACAGACATCTCTATTATGTTTCCGTTCCGCACACTGGGTCAACGGAAAGGTCTTTGTATCTTAACGCACAAAGTTCCACTGAGCCAAAGGGTTGTGCAAAGTTTCCTAATGTAAACAACCATGGGATTACGAGTACCGAGACACGATTCACAACCCCTCAAGATAATAGATTTTTAAAACACAAACGTATCGGAGGCGGTAACTTAAGAGAGATATCTCTATTGCGTAATAGAGATATCTCTTCAAATGTTACGCTTGAAGCGGTGACTCTACCTTTAACTGTGCGCTCCGCATGCATGAGCGTCAATAAAAAAAAATATCGATTATGCCCTTCTCGAGCAAAATCTTTTACCCGTTCGTGTGCCGCCATGCGTTTAACTTCAGAAATGATTACAAATTATCACAGGTCACGATGTCCTTAACAGCCTGCCGCATAACTAGCCGGCGGAATTGATAGTCTATTTTGATATTTGCATTTGTGATGGATCACAGTGCCCCACACTCATCCCAAAATTGCACGCCACACTGTCGAAAATTGTGGAATGCATTTATGCAAGACACTGAAGTGTTTTGGCTCTACGAGTATAAAATGGGACGATAATAAAATTCCGTTTTTAGAAACTCTATGAGAGTCTACATTATTCGCAAAGTGAAGGGAAATAGTTGCAGTTTTGCAACATTAGGGGGCGCTATTTTTACGTTGCATATATAATTTTTGTTCATGTACACCGACCGTCCTACCTCTGACAGTTCTTTCCTACTTGAATTTTATTTGCATTTTAATAATAAAAATTATAATTTGTTCTTGATATAGCGTCTTCCATTAAAAACCTCAAACACTTTATGAGAGAATCACAAACATGTAAATAAAAAGCAAATGCCAATTGATTAAAATAAACATTAAGAATAGTACCTTATGTGAATACATTTTAAAAAAATCCTATTCAATTCACAATCACATTATTCAATTCATTTCCACATTCATAAATTATTAAATTCGAATGACTACTGAAGGAAATCATGTAACAAGGTATTTAATGACAGATTTAGACGAGGTGAATTGAAGTGAGTCATATTTGGCCTACAGTGAAGAATGTGATTATTTAGCCAGGAATGTCCTTGCCATACACGAGGTAAGCATGGCGCTGCAGGTACACAATATTCTGCCCGCTATATTCGTCGTTTTAGCACCAAACGTGCTTTTTCACAGATATGACCAACTGTAATTGGAAGTGTTTCTTTCTTTGTTTCACAGTGGTCTACGCAGACACCAGACCTCTAGTAAAAGAGATACTGACAGATTACAACCGGCTGGTCCGCCCAGTTATCAACGAGTCAGTCACGGTGACAGTTTATCACGAAATTGTACCTGTCAATGTCATCTCATTCGTGAGTATTTCTTCCATGTTGGATGTAAGGTATTTAATGCGGTCGAATTTCATTTTTTTTTCAAGAACACTCCAAAAGTGAAAATCAGCATATCGAATCAGTTGCATATCGATATGGAAACTGGTAGAAATATAACTGAATATAAACAATTGAGGACGTTTTGCCCAGTCGTATGCGCACGCTTACCGTCGACAGTGCGATTATTGATAATCTATAGAATATTTTCATTTTGTTCATTTTAAATTCATTTACCACCAGCGGTTGCCTGCCAAGTACAGATATTTATAAAATATACATGTATATACAGATACTAAATAAATACACTAAATTACATAAAGCAAACCAAAGAACAACTACACATGTAAAATATGAAACAAATACAAAATATACCACACACGCACAAGCTATAAGCAACACATAGAAAGGCGGGGGTAAAATAGGATGGAATATTGAGAGTAGGGACTAGGGACGAGGGGAAGGATAACGGGGGGAGGAGACGTATAGGAGACCTAAGGGGCAAGATACATGAAGGGTAAGAAAAGAGAATAAGGACAAATGAGAGAGACTAGAGCACCAATGAAGGACCAAGCTATATTGACTGATATGGATTATATAATTGACATCATGAACTGATGTATTCATTCTCAAAACACTGGCAGCTCCCGATGAAATTGATGTGTTGGAAGTGACTATCTATCCGGATATAAAATACCAGGATTCTGAATGACACCACTTAACGTGGCCAGTACCCTGTTCCACTGAGTCTTCCCAACATGTTTTTAGTTCAACCTTTACATTAGTATTACATTTCTGAGGAGGTTTTTCGCTCTGAAACGCGGTGGCGTTAATTTCTCCAAGGGCAAAAAGTGGGTGAATTTTTAACGTGTGGCAAGCGGCATTGCCTTTTTATCAGGTGAAAAGCCTCACGGCCGCTGGTGACACTGCCGCGTGGTTTTAATCGAATTCGCCAGCAGTACCTTTAGAAAATGTGACGGTCGCCCCCCAGCATTATGTCCAACAACACGCGCTACTTTTACATTTGACCAATTTTGTGCCCCTTTTCACTCTGTCCTGTGAATTTTTAGTATGGAGGTGTCGAACGCCACTATGTTGAAAAAAGACCTATAGTGATGCATAATGTGTTACATTCAAGACACGTAAATACACTTCGTTAAGATCACAAAGTTTGTTGGATACAAATATTGTCAATCCAGCAGGTTTTTAACAGGAATTTCTATTTCTATTGTTTCATTTTATCCTGATGTTACATATCCTCGATAAATATCGTTTGTGAATTCCTCTCTTAAATATAACACTAATATATACCGGTACATATTATAAAACATACAATTACAAATAAACATCTCAGAATGTAACAAATATTAGTTAAAGTACTTTATTAATATACTGATATCTTATTACGATATCCTTCAAGTTGATTATAATCTTTCATATTGAAAGGCTCGAAATTGTGTTTTGGCAACTTTCAAATGCACCTGCCGCGCAAGAGGAACCGGTCCTTCCTTTCCAATTTGTCAATCTGCTTCTAACTCTGTCTCCCCTTTGCACTTGAGCTCCGTGACGACGATGTGGCCTTGGGTCAAGGGTAACCTCGGCTGGAGGCAGATCAATACAACACACAAGGGGCGGATAATCAAGCGATCAGAATGGATTGCGTGGGACTCGAGGCTGTTATATTCGACAGACTGAACTCAAGTACGCGTAATTTTTGATGGACTCGAGGGGGCAAGAAGGCGTTAGGAAGCACCACTGTTTCCCTAAAAAGACCATTCAGCTTGTTTTAGCGTGGTTTTAGAAGGTCGAGTAAGACAATATTCTCCATTCCCCTTGTGGCGCTTTAAGTAGGCGCTCTATTGGTAGAAGCAGCTCAGCAAAACAAATTGCATACGGCTATTTATTACTGAAACAAGCAGATGAGATGCTGTGTTTAATTTACGCTGCTCAAAAGGTTAACACAATAGTTTAACACCAACATTTAGCTTTCCTCCAAAATTATGTCATTATTTAGCGATTAAAAAAATGCTTTGCTCCATCTGGTAGACCAAGTTACCTTACCTAAAAAGTAAAAATATCACTGCCCCTTTAAAGTTAGTAGGATACTCCACGGTAAAGGTACTTGAAGTGCTGAGGTGTTTAGGTTTAATAAGGGGCCGCGCCACAATGTCAATTTAAATCTCTCAACAAGTCCAGGATAAATGCCCTTTGCGATCTCCAACGACGCACGGCGCACAGATTTTGTACAAGATGGGTTTGAGCGTGGACTTTCAGCCCGTCTGGTGGCCTCTGATCGAACCACACACCGTTTGTGTCGCCGCGTGTGATTACATCACCCTCGTCAGCCGTGTGACAGCCGATCAACTCATCCGCACGGGGCAATTAACTCTGCGGATAACAGGTGGCAAAACGGACACCACAAAGGGCTGGCTTCAAAACTGCAATTTCGCGTTGCTCCTTGATATCAACTGTTATTGACACAAGTGGTCAGTTAGTTGGTTAGAGTAACGTTTCAGTGCTATCGTGAACTTTTCAAGAAGGCGTCTTCAAATTCTTTTTATGTGGAGTAGTTTGAAACAGTATAATTGGATTTTACTCTTGCATGTTTGTTTAGGATTAAAGTTCCTATTCAAATTTAAATTTGCACATAGGCTAATAGACCTAACAATCCGACAATTGGACCCAGAGACTTGAATGGAATGGTATAGGTCATTAATTTATCTCGAGACAAGAATTTTTTAAAGGTTGCGCAAGGCAAACTCAGCTCACTGATTGAAGTGATCAAATAAATGTTACTGCGAAAAAAAGTCAATAGGACCGAAATTTTCATATGCTTGGAGATTAAATAATGGTTTAAATTACAGCATTAACGATAGGACTTGAAGTTGATTCAACTTATAACCACTCTTGGATTGAAGCACCTAGGAACACCAGAAACAAAACCAAATATAAAATGTACGTGCAGGTATCCTTCCCCTTTTGAGTGAAATACAGTAGACGGACGACACTGAGACTATAAGGAGGAGATACGAAGGAATTTGTCAGCAAACAATCTGTCAAAAATATAAACATTCTGCATTTCAGTAAATGGCAAATGAAACTTCACAATAATGGTATTATTCTGCAACCGGTATAGGTATAAATTAGTTTCATTATGCACATAATTATGCAGGAATCTCTCTCTCTGTATACCAAGGGGTTAGAAATACATGGTCTCAAAAATAGCAATGATGACATTATATTACGGTGGAAACACACGCGGGACTTTGCTTGGTGATGGCCATCATACATGTCCAACATGACTTGTCCACTGTTGTCACTCAAAATAACGGAAACAGTACTGGACCAATAACGTGGGACCGGTATGTTTACTGCCACCAAGCGTCTCTAAAGTGCCCCGTTTGGTTGGAGTTACAGGTGTGGCATATTGTACTTTATTATTGCCAGAGCAAAATGCGGACAGACTCCGTTTGGCGGAGCACCTGCCCGGAATGATCCAGTTCTTTGATAACACCGCCTTTTTGCGAACCCGTCAAAAGCAAGAGGCGCTATAGATCGGGACTGGCTTTTATCAGATCATTAGGGCATCATGAATGCTCTGGGGACCATCGAGGCCCATCAACTCGATTGTCACTCAGTTAAGTTCACCCACCACCTGGCAACATATACACGCAATCGGTTGCCTGTTTGCACTACTTTATTCACGACTATTGCCACCCAACACATCTCTTAAAACTTCAAGAAGAAAAGGTAAGGTGGTAAAAGGTGATGTGATGCATAAATCATTAATAGAACTATCATCACAATGGAGTGCATTTTCCCTCATTATCCGCCTTGAGCAGAAGCACCCCTTCATCAGTTGAAAAGACCAATGTTGGTAGCGAGTGTTCAATTTGTTGGTACCGACGCGACCTCAACGTGTGAATTTCATAGTCGTTTGTTAACCGGTGAAAAGCAATTCCCGCCAAAGGAGTCTCCGTTAAAGTTGCGCCCTCCCTTGCCCAGTGCGGGGCTCATTACATCGATTTGGTTGACTAACAGTTTATCAAAGTTTCACTTTCACGCGTAGGTCTACATTGTGTGGTCCTGTCTCCTTAGTTGTCCTTTGTGAGTCCGTGTACATGTGTATTGTAGCAGTTCATATATATTTACAAATAGGTCATTTAGAAGACATTTTGTGGTAAATTTTTCAGCATTAAAGAGACATTGGCTTTTAGGGAGACATCTAAGTGTCTCCTTGTTTTCAAACTACCAGAAGGAGGCCAAATTTTACCATCCAAATTTTGAGAGATGATAGACTAGGGTCTAAAATGAAAACATTCAAAGTTTCGTTCAGATCAGATTAGGGAATATTGAATTATGGGACAGTTAAGTTGGAAAAATTGTGTGCACGTTCTTATGGGAATGTCTCCCTAATGTTGATGTATATTCATACGGAATAGCCAGTCAGCGTCATTTTCGAATTACGAGCAGGGGCTGGTGAAGGAATGCGCACGCAGACCATGGAGTCTTACTGTCATTACACACATATATTGGTGCTGCTCCTGGACAATGAACAAGCTAACCATCCATTTTCCCTCCTTACAGGTTTTTCTACTATCTTCCGATATTCATACCAGTGTTTATTCAAGTTCAAGCAGGTGTTGACTTTCACTATACCTCTCTGTCAAACATCTTTCACCTCTTTGACGAACTTGATGCGCCTTGTTATCTTGAATGCAAAGATCTTCCTACATTAAAGATCACTGCTCGGGAGCACGTATCAAGATCTAAGATTGTGCTGTCTTTCACTTGAAACTGCTCTATGAAGTACACTCGATTTGTACGGTCATGCCATATCTTTTGCGTCCTCAAATACATCTCCAACCGAAGTCTTTCTTCACAAGGTAACAATTAGTTCGTGCTGGATTGGCGTTCGGGTCGAATGAGGGAGACATCCACTCGCCTACGCCTTGATAGAACATGGCTATACAAATACAACCCTTTAAACAGTACTGGTTTCTATTTCCGGATTTTTTCAATGATGTTTTTCAAAATGTCTGTTTAGCAGGCCTAAATACCGAATTCAATCTTCACGTGGTTTGGCATGCAGCCTAACTGTTCCAACGTGGTGAGAGGTAATATCTTTCCAGTTGTCAGGGAAGTCGTAATGTGAGAGGTCCTCTCTTGGCTAATTAACTGTCAGAGAAAGACTTGTTGGTGGCCCTATAATTTACTGAAAAGTGGCGGTTTCAGCGAGCAATCCTGTGTGCTATCGCTTGTGAACCCTACCTCGTGAGGGAACATGTGGCTGTGTATTGGTGCTAAATTCTTAAGGGGGTGTCAAAAGACAAAGAGAGTATCCTTTATTTTATTCATCAAGAAAAGTTACATATCAAACAGAGGGCAGAATTGTTTTTGTGCCGATTCCTAAAGATTTATGATAAACCAGGGCTGGTGCTGGGACTCCAACGTGATTGCACTGCAAGTGCCCACTTGAAAAACGCGCAGTGATGACCCATCTATTCCGTCAGGCGACTGTAAGAATCGGTCGCCGTTCGCCAAATACACCTGTTTTCCAATTCCGCGTCGATTCCATCACAGGTCTCAGCTGTGAGAGCCGCTGTATTTGACAGCTAGCAGAGGCCCCGACAGGTGATGAGCGTTGTCCACACTGACCACCCCCCACGTAAAATCTATGCCATCGAGCTCAACACTCCCAACTCTGAATAAACTAGACTGGCCCCCTCATATTTTCTCGCTAATATCAGACATTCTGTGGTAATTTAAGAAGTTAATGAAGTTCGTCCAGTGCCACCGTTTTTCGAGGGGGTGTTTGCTTTCGACTGAGAAACAGCGCGCCTGGCAGAAACTTGATCAGAGTGTCAACAGCCCGGATGCATAATATACGAAGAGCGGAATCGGTTGCTTTGTTCGCACTGTGGGAAATGATATCAATGTTGAACGATTTCTGTGCGTACTGATTTTACGATAAGTAAAATCAGTAAAACATATCATGTAGAAGCGTAATCCTTCAAAAAGGACCTCGAGAGGAAAGGCTATCTGAATTTTCCTGCAAGCGGTCAGTTATGGCCCCGAACTTTCTGAAAAACACCTCGGGCGAGCAGCCAAACGAGCGTGCAAATATTGGAGCTGACAAGAAGCTACGGCCAAAACAAGCAAAACTAACAGCGAGAAAAATTAAAGACCCGGGACAAGTGATTAGGGTGAAAGGGTTTTGTCAATATGCTGGACATCGGAGAGGAAATAGAGCTCATTGGGTGGTGTACCATTTTGAAACAGTGAAAACAAATTGAGAGTTGGCGGGTAAATCCAACTCCTTTTTCAATGCATAATTTACACTAAGATCAGATGGACAATATTTTGAAAGGACATCCAGCCTCAAAATGGACATGATTCTATCCTTATTGCAAGTAATTACTTATCGATAATGATTACTTATCAATAACAATAATATATCCTTATCAATAACAATAATAAATCCGCATCAAATCATTGCATACTGTAGCTGCAGTATATGAATGGCTATGAATGGCTGGCTTTATGAATTGTTTTTCACGCGAACCAATATAACAGTGGTATCATTAAACCCCAAAATCGAACTTCTCAAAAATTAAAAGACGTCATATTCAACTTTAATATCTACAAGTTCAATTCTAAATGCAAACGATATCGCATTGCTCTATGGAACTTTTGGAATTTTTGAATACAACGAATTCCATAATGGATGTAACTGTAGCGCATGAAGGAATATTTTTAGTTGAACGGAAGTTCGTTGAAGCTCAGGAAAATAAAACCAAAGTTCGATAAGCAAAATCTAGGTTCAATGGGGGCTGGAGGACTTTTCCGTTCCTGACCTCCCATATCCGTACCCAACATGACACAATTGTGCTAGACCTGGCACATTTATCCGGAAATAAATGCTTAGAAGTGATGGCTAAGAGAAGGACACGCTTGAAAAGAGATGTTTTTAGGGATATGGAAATGAGAATAGAACCTGCGTTTATACTGCCAAAGACGTTTTTGACCTGGGAGGAGATAAACAACGAGAAGTCATAGGAAAGAAAAGGGATAAGACTCATAAAGTCACGTGAGTCCCGAGTCTGGTTGAGTCTGCCCGGACCATCCACTCCTAATGAAAAAGGAAATTTGTCTGGCTGATGCCCGATATGAATTGCGCTATTCAGGGGTAATCGGAAACCCCGGGATCAATATTGATCTCGTCATTTTGTTGGACGAGCAAAGAAAAAAAATCGTGACAATATTCTCAGGGGATTTCACCTTTTCTTCGTTCACGGGGGCATCACATCCACGATCCGCGTAACTGTCAGTATATTTTTCTTTGGAAGACTTCTCTGTTTGCTGCTTCCTGCTTGAGCATGTATTTTTGTAGGTTATAGCTTAGGGTCAGACTTGCCCTATTTAAACGAAATGTGCCCGATGCTATAAATCGATTGCTTCTCAACACTCTTTTTTTACATAGGTGTCGTTTGAAAGGCATCACAGACAAGGTGTGCCCTGTTTAAAATCATTTTCGTCAGTTTTAATAGTGCATAAGAACCGTGTGGTTACAGTCTCCCCTCCCCGGTCTTCCTGTTGACATAAATCCTGTTTTTCTTGCGTTTCTGTTTGAAATACGCTTCGATGCACATTCTAATTCCATGTGAAAGCTCCTTTACATTCAGCTCCTTTCTAACACCTCCTGAAACTTCCCCTCAGATAATTCACGCGTGGCACTCACCCTATTATGTAAGATTGAAGATGTTGAGAAAGAAATCACCAGAACTCAAGCAGAAAAAAAAAGAAGTTTACCATTCCGTAAATTTCTCGAATCGTCTCGAACCGTCCTTGACATTAATGTCCAGTCTTTGACAATAAGTGGGCGTGAAGAGTAGTGCAGAAGATGCTTACAGTAGGTCTAATCAAGCTGATTGAGAATATGTGATTCGGATGTATCTTGTGTGTATACTTCGTTATTTATTTCATGACGAAGTAACCATTGGGTCCAAATTACCGTGGTACGATGCAGTTATTTCCAGGGGGTCAGTGTTCCTCCTCGAAAAGAAAATCATGAGCGATTTTACCCTTTGGAGATGTAAGATAGCATACCGAACTGGTAATCCATACCCCCACGAAAGGGAAATAAGAACGATCCCCTTAAAATGTCACTGTCCAACAGCTATAGCGTATAGAATATCTCCGCGTTTTCCTCTGTGTTGTATTTTGAACGCTGCATCGAGGCCGATCCAATTCCGCGGGCACGACCGTTAACGATTCGAGGTGACATCTTCATCGGGGCTATCTTCGTCCCTTTCCCCCGTGCAAATCCACATGGACTGGGGGTATCGGGTTTTGTATTGTGGTTGTATCGCCTACACAGGCATCCAGTTCCTCCCTCATTTTTCCATAATACACGGTCCCTGGAGCGCATTGCTTATTGTGAAACGGGTTGAATCCCCCTGCGCCTGCAAGTTTTGTGTGGGACACCAGTCTCAATCATGAAGTGGGCATGAAAGCCTAAACCTCTGTCATCTTTTCAAAGCTCAAAGATCTCATGACTAGAGGGAAATATGAACCCTAATATATTCTGCCTCCTTCAAAATTCCACCTCAAAGAGTCCCCAATAATGAAGGGATCACGAGAATTGATTGAATCTTTTCATAATGTGACTAGTAGTGAAAATCTTTTACTGTTCTATACTTTTATTGAACAACTAAAGTGAATTTCCGAAAGGCTTCAGAAAGCTTCGGTAAATTTAAAAGACGATATCTCTCGAAATAATCCCATACGTGTTTTTTGCGTTGAAGTAATCACGCGTTTATGTTTACCTGATTAAACCACCCACTTACCGTCTTCACCGAGCAATTAAACTAAAGGCTGCAAACTGAAAACTACATCACAAAATTCAAATTCTATTTGTTTTTGTTATACTCTTTTTCAACATGCCTAATATATTATTGACCGCTACTCTGTTAGAATTTCTTTCCATGATTTGTTATACTTTTATTTTCAACGCGCGTGGAATATTATTGACCGCTAATGTGTGAGAATTTCTTTCTGTCATTTGTTATACTTTTATTTATTTTCAACTTGCGTGATATATTATTGACCGCTACTGTGTGAGATTTTTTTCCCATCATTTGTTATACTTTTATTTTTAACGTGCCTGTTATATTACTCACCGCTAATGTGTGGGAGTTTTTTCCATCATTTGTTATACTTTCATTTTCAACGTGCTTGGTGTATTATTGACCGCTACTGTGTGGGAGTTTTTTCCATCATTTGTTACACTTTTATTTTCAACATGCGTGATATATTACTGACCGCTACTGTTTGAGAGTAAACAATACTAACATTCTCTTTTGTGTTAAAGCAAACTGTCCTTCAATGCATCACGTCTGCTTCCCTAAAACCGTACAGTTGGCATCAGACCCTTACAAATGACGCATTATAGGCACTTTTGGCCAGCAGACACTGATGGACTAAAAGCACTACTTAATTTATCCTGATTCACCAATTAGATATCAACCACAACGCCTGCTTCCTGAGCTGTTGGGGCGAAGTAACTTGGGGCAGAAACTTCTGGACAGGACATGTTTTTACAGGAAATTTAAACTGCCTTACAAAATATCACGCTCGGTTTTTCCTTCCAAATTGTAGCGCATGAGCAGCAATTGTTATGAGGAAAAGCCTTTATCCAAAAATCGTTGTGCCTTGAGTAATTGCTTAACATGAGGGTTCTATTCTTCTCTTTGTACTTTGGGACAGCCATAATATTGCTTTTCAGGACGTTGTTAGACCGTTCTACCAAATATATATAAAACATATATATCAAATAAATTTGCAAAACACAGAAAAACCATAGACGATATTTAATTCTGGTAGGCTGAAGACCCTTCAAAGAAACTACTAATTAGAGGACTGCTGACATTTTTAAAGAAATGCGTACTGTAGCAGAGGCTGTGGTATTTTAACACCTTTATTTGTTAATTTCCTATCATCGTTTTATTTACCTACCAGAATTAATATTATAAAGTTAGAGACTCCGTTGCTATGAAAGAAACCGATGAAGGCTTTCTCAGAGACTGCAGCCCCGCGCTGTGTTCTTTCCTCGTTTTTCTTAAATGGCGAATTTCAGTGATTGATGCTGTTTAAAATGAAAGTCTGTCGCCAATCTGTAGTTTTACAAGTCTAGAGTCTGGGATGCCTTGAGAGGGGAATGTATTGGATTGTCCAGATCAATCCATCAGCTCTGACTGCGGCTTTCGAGAGTACGTACGGTCTGCAATTCAGGCGAAGTTAAAAGCGGCGGGGGAACATTATTCACAGGGTTCCCCAAAGGGATTTACTTTATTTCTAATGCTTTATAAACTGTAGAAAGCTTTATAAATCAAAGTTGCCTGTGGCATACAGCTTTTTGAATATACATTCAGTGCCATGTCATCGTGTCTGTTTATGCCCTTCTGTTTGAGGTAGGGTAAAGGTTTGACTTGTCATAGAGTTTGTTACCGTTTGCTCTACAAAATTGCGTACACATTTTGCAAACGACGGCTTTTATATGGAAATTAATTTGGGAAGACAATTGCTGCAGTTCAGCGCTGAGCAACTCAAGTCATTAAATTTATTATGAAAATAAGTTGGCGTTTCTGTATAAACGATCACGCTTACAAAAACTAATAGAAAGTTTTACCTGCAGCTGAAGAAAAACTCGATTTAATAGCTTCACGCTTTGTGAAGCACTTTCGTAAAAAAAAGTTCACTCGTCACTCAAGTTTTTAAACAGACTGTGGAAAACGTCCGCGTTTTGTGTTTTTAAGGGCGCGTGGGGCGCGCAGTAATTTGATCGACTGGCGCTTGAGACCAGAACACGTGTTGATTGCCACCCTAACTTCCCGAGAATTCCGTCTCCTTTTCAAACAGTCTTTCTTGCACAGTACTCCCGGGAAATATTGACTTTGTGCCCCAGCAACCCCTTCCCCTGTGAGCTGGTAATAGCCAGCCGAAAACACCAACCCGTAGACAGCGCAGAAGATGTGGTTTTACTGAAGCTATGAAGCAGCACCAGAGGTATTTTGTGACCCAGATAGTGACGCCGCTGTTTGATGAGGTTCGTGAAGAGCTACCTCTCTGAAATCAATTTCACATGATAACAATCAACTAAGCAGCAGACAAGGTTTAGCAAGCCTAATAGACTGGTCGCAACTTTTTGTTTCTTAGCAGATATAATTACAATGTTGACCGACTAACAAAATAAGAGAATCCCTTTCCATGCATTCAAACATGGTACTGAATACCGCTGTTCAATCATACGTCATCCATTTTCATAATCTTTCTTTACAGGGTCGAGCTGATAAACGGAAAAGCCTTACAAAAAGGTTAAAACTATTCCAATGCACAAAAATTATCGTGAAAATTTGTTTAAGACTTCAATTCATCATATATGTGGCAATATTTATAAGGAGGGCTGGGGCTTGAGTTGTCAACGTCTTGTACCCGTACGAGCAAAAGAGGGTCTAGTGTGTTACCTTTTGACGAGAGAGCGTAATGGACGGGGCGCTGGTTCACGTCAGCGTTTACTGTGCATGAAATCCGTACACGGCTGCCAGTGGCCCTCCGCTTGTCCCAGAAAAAAGAGTATTGTTACTGCTATCCATTGATGTCGCTTCGGTATAAACAAGGACATCAAATTACCTTATCACAAAACATTACGAACACACCCTACGCCTTCATATATCGTGTGCGTTTTTGATTGTCAGTTTTTCAAAGATTTTGACAATAAATATGTGACAATGAGACTGTCATTTATAAAGCATTTCTGTTGAAAAGCTCTCTGTCACTCAAGGCGTACTCTATCCATCAGGATAAGTGGCATTAACAACTCTTCAAATTACAACCTGCCAAGTTTTGAGACGGTGTCTTTTTGAACACCAAACAAATTACTTGGTAACCACACGCTGCGTAAAATTGCTTTTTATCGCATGGAGTTCGTGACACATAGGGTTGTGTGAATACTGCGTATGTTTTTACAGACATAAAAAGTATCTATCTGTCAAATAGTAATCAATCAAAATGAGAAGTACAGTAACCTACTGCTGGAGCTTCCGTTAATATGTGTTAATTACTGCAGTAGCTCATGTCAAGTACCCAGGCGTTGCACTGTTGCTAAAATCCACAAGCCCTCGATATAGCTGTGGACTGAAGCGCTTCTGACAGTTTTCATGGAACACAAAGCCTCTAGAGTAAATCAGATGTTAGTTTTCATACAGTGGCTACTGTTTAATAAATGTTTTGTTTGCGAATATGTGCCAGTTTATACGTGTCTAATAATGTGTTCGTTCTAGTTGAATGCAAACATACTTTGAACCCTCCCTCATTTTATAACGGCTGGACAGCTGTCCACAGGCCTACGTGTAAGGTTTCCCGCCTGAAAATGAATGTCTATTATTTCATTATCTTAAATTCTGCGCAGTTAATTCTTGGGCAATTTCTTTCATTGTTCTTTCTGACGCTTGAATTCGAAGAAGTTGGCTGATTTGAAAGGGAAAAAATGAAGACATGACGGTAAAACAAGTGTGTCCACGTGGGCATTCTCGAATGAATAATTGGTCGAAACCTTTCACCATTAAAAACAAAAGAATGCCCACGGAAGCGTTTAGTTCGACGTGCTCTGAATGCAGACAGCCTCCGAGAAAAATGCAAAGAAAGGAAACAGCAAACAGTCCTTAAGCCCATAAGAGGTTTTACTGAATGTTGCCATTCCCAGCTCTCAACCCTTCCCTGTAAACCCTCGTACCAAGTGCTGGCTGGAGACAAACGCGGGAAGGCGACGCGCTAAAGCGGTTGCCGGAAGGGCAGACTTACGACAGATCCGTGACATGAATCGGTGTGGGCAGCAGTCAGTGCAAATAACACAGGGCTAAATGTCACACGTAAAAGTTTCCCTTGCTGCAACTGGTGACACACAAAGCCCGGCAAAAGAATAATCTTCAAAGAGAACCAGATCTGACAGAAGCAAGGATGTCGTTGCACACCTAAATAAGCTCATGAGAAATACAAACTTTGTGATCACTAAATATCACAAAATCCCTTAGGCCTATATCACCCTACGTGAGCATTCTATTTCTAAAAAAAACAATCACCACAGTGTTCATTTAGTACTGTGCACTGTACATGTATGTCATTGCACACCTAGTTTGCCAATATAGATCACAAAATATCTTAATTTAAAACCCAAGACTTGGTAAGATACGTTCATTGTATACTTTCCAAGTACTTACTGTACGGCGCCCGAATAAAGGCTCACGTTATTTCTGCAACTGCAGTTTTACGGGTTACGACGACATATGGAATGATGTGCTGTAGTGATTTGTACGCCCTGGCAAACGGGTCTGCGTGTGGTCGGAAAGGGACTGCTTGCATTGGTAATAACTTAAAAGGAAAAAATCCTTCTTTTTTTTCAAAAGTGCAAGTGTTGACTTGTTTGTTCTTTTTACTTGTGGAACATGCATTCCTCAGTAATGAAATCGCTTCATGAAGCATGAGTAATCCTATGGAAACAAATTTGTCTTGGCAGGTCTTTAAATGAAAAAACCACATGATTATTGATCGACTTGGCCTTAATCACACACTATTTTGACATTCACAGGTGTATTTTCGGACCAAGCCCACGCAGAGCGTGCTCTCGAGCTCTTAGGCTCATAACGACGTAATTTTGAGCACAGATGTGTCGAGACTGTAATCAATCAGCGTCCACTTAATGTGTGTACACGTCACTGGATCATGAAGCAATCCAATGACGTTAACACAAAATTGGGTATTCAATCCCCCAAACTTATATTGTTGGTTACCTGTGACATTTTGGCTCTGGAGTTAAGAGTAGCTCACCGTATATTTTTAGAGTACCATCGCCATTTACTTCTCTTCTTTTGAACTAGCATCTACGATTATTTGTTCTTAGAATGATACCTTGCGACGCCATTTTCGAAAAAATGCATGAACATTGCGAGGGTTTCTTATATTGTTTGAGCCGAATACTCTTGCGTGGTCGAATAATACATTCAAGGCCTATATCGGTTGGTTGATATTACATGAATCCCTATCAAATCTGGACAAAGTCATGCCAATTTGACAGCGGGGTATTTAGTTATTTAGTTAGCATAAATGTTAAATGGGTCACAGTGTGTACGTACAATAACAATAAGCAATGTGAAATTAACAAAGTGCCAGGGCAACTGCACACGCAGGGCAAATGTGCAATAGACAGCGGGACCTCCTTAAAATCGCATTTTGACAACATGTCATGTCATAGGTTACCTTCCGCGCCATTTTGTCGTGTATACTCACGTGGGATGATCTGTGCTTATAATAGGCATTCGATACTGGAAAACGGGCAGCGGACGATTCGCCCTCTATACATAAGAACGTATCTGCAGCGTGTGCACACGATCTGTCTTGTGTGTCGACTCAAAACATTAGCTACATTTCCGATACAGAGACTGTCTGAAAACGACTGTCCAATTATTTTCATCCGTGCAAACACTTTCATCTCCCTTTAAAGGTGATGGTAACGTTTTAGAATACTGGTGCTTTCAATTTCTTCCCAAAATGGCAACATCTCCGTGTACGTCACATTCATAAAAATGATACGATCTGAATGCCTTTGAGCCTCTTTAAATGTCACTTGGTTTTATTCTGTGTGGAAATGTTTATGCAGATACCTTCCAAAGTTTCGATGACGTACATGTACATGCACATTCTGAAACAAGACGTTTGGTAACATTATTTCGGCATGAATGTGCCTCTCTGGTATGATATCAATTACCAGTCCCACTATTCCGTGCAGCATTATTCTAATCACTTACAGCGGCAGCCCTTCGAGACTCACCGCCAATTACTGCCAACAGTACCTGTGTGAATGGTTTGCGTCTGAGCGCTGATATGCTGACACTTTCTACGCCTTGTTTGGTGCGCGGCTTCACCGATAACATAAGGGACCCTCTCATCAATTCGGTGCAACCAAACCTTCTTTGAACGTCTTCAAACTGAACACACCGGTAGTAAAGAGTCACTGACTTGTGCGGTTCTTCAACCTTGACGAATTTCAAGCTACCTGTGTCGTCGATATCAGTTGAGAGCTGCAGAATATATCCGTACCTTTTTAATGTCAGTGCAGTCTCCAATTGCGATAGTTACGATAACTTATTATGCCTGCACTTTCCTGAAGGGCTATGTAGCGTAGTCTACGTCTTTTTACCGCAAATCTACGCGCCCAATCTCTGCTGTCTATTAGCCTAAGAAGGTATACGACAGTTGTCATAATAGACTCACTGCGAAAGTCTCATTGCTGAGTTCGTGCGTATTACGTGGATTATAAACGCAATCCTGATACACACTAGCTGCGTTGCTTTTGCGCGTGAGATTCAATTCATTAATGGCGCCATTAGAGTCCTTTTATAATTTCACAGATTAAAGCAAGGGTTAAAGTGACCCACAAAGGCATACATCAAGGGATCTTCACTTTCCACAATTCTACACAGAGATTGCATTCTCAAAAGAAGTGGATGTGCCCCGTTGCTGCCGGAGTAGAACTAGAAGAACTAGAAGAATCGATGGAGTGCAAAGAGGCCTTGCATAAAGGCGCCTTTCCAGATGTACGTTTGAGGGTGCGTTGCGTAAACGATGCGTTCATGCGTTGCATTTTCACGGACACAAAAATCGATTCCATTTATATAACATAAGTGTGCGTTGTATTAGGCCGTCAGAATGGCCCCGGAAGCGATTTTGACAGATGGGCCTACTCAACGCTTGGCGTAGGTGTTGACGCGCATAATGAAAAGGCGTCTTAATGCTGCTTAAACTACCAAGCAGCAGAAATTCGTTAAGCAAATGCATAATTTGCTTAGCAAGAATAGGTTACTTCAAAGCCAAAGTTTCATGTGAGGTTTATTAGTTGAGACTGGTGTTCTGTTGATTTGCCAGCTCAGCAGCTCTGTGGAAAGAGCCAGTTCAGCATTTACACAGCGCATGCTCAAAACGAAGCTCATCCAAGGCCATTTTTGAATAGCAATACGTGGCCATAGAGTACCGACATGAATACGTCACGCGCACAAATCATAAAATGTAAAAGGCATAGCCAGGGTACCAGTGCGTGAATCAACACGCGTGCGCATACTCCTTCCGTTTGCATAACACGTCATATTCCAGTACTCTATACGCCAACTCACACGCGTGCTTTGTTCCCGAATGGCCTAGAACTCTTTTTTGAAATACCAAACTGTTCTCATTGGGCCCGATTGGTGAAAGAAATTAAGAAGCACAGGAGGTTTACCAGTGGTGGGCAAACATGTGCCGTTAGTCAAGGGCTCTCTTATCGGTTTCAATTCAACGGTGGTTTATACCTGGGATCACTTGTGAGGTAAAAATCAAAGTACATGTAGATATAGGCCTATTAAGCATAGGCTTGTAAGTCAACTCGGCATAGAAGGGAAACGAAAGGTGTGGGGATATAGAACAGTGAAAACACAAAAGTAATTAAACAATAACATCTTTGCAACCTCTTCCAATGAGACGAGCTTTATTTCAAAAATGTTCCAGAATTTGTAGGCAGGAACGGAGGAATGGTTGTTTTCAGACTGATAAATATTTTTGTCAATAGCGGGAGATATGCGATTGGAAATCGT
The DNA here is from genome assembly GCF_001949145.1 of Acanthaster planci. The sequence goes on along the minus strand of NW_019091355.1, from coordinate 1,197,071 downwards.
TAATTCAAGCATGTGGCCCGAGCACATGTTGAAGTCAGAGTACGAAGCATGGCCAAATATTCCCAGACGTATGTCTGACAGTTATCATTTTGGTCAGATGAATGACAGGAAATGAATTCTACTTAATTTGGTCGCATTTAATGGTATCTGCAAAAGATAGTTGTCCTTAGTGGCAACTGTTATACGCTTGAGCTTCATATACCGACGTACATCAGATAGGATTTCAGCATTCATCTGAGTAATTACGCGACTGAAACTCATCCATGTAGATAACCGATAGAGTTACGAGAAAACAGGGAAGTCGAGTCATTGTTTGAAATTACTCGATTTTTTTTTAGGTCTCAGACATCAAACACTTGGTTCCGGATAATAAACTTTAAAATGTCAAATGTTGAATTGAGCTTGTCAATTCCCGTATTTCACGACCATAGAAAGGTCAGGACGAAAGCAATGCATGTTTTGAAGAACAAATAGGTTGCTGAGTACCTAAACATGTCATAATTTCTGCGGATAGAGGATTGGAATTTGATGGGATTTTAATGTACAGCGCAGGCAATTTTAAACCTGACGAAAATTAGGACACAGCTATATAGCCGCCCATATCCGATATCTTTCAGATACAGAAATTCTATCCGTTCTTAATCTTATCTTAATACACGCCTTTGTTCAAGATGACGGAAAGATACAAGAGGATGGACGCAAAGAGGGAGGTCTGTACACCAGAATCAGAATCGCCAGTGGCCCGAGGCGCATCTCTGGAATGAACGGACGGAGAAAAGTGCGGGAAAATTGCTTTGTCGCGCGTAAAATTAAATACATTTGGCGGCAAAAGAGGAAGGAATTCCGGCCCGTAACTATACGGACTGCTGGGAGGGTTGCTGTTGTGTGGGAAGGGGCCTGCAAAACGGACGACTGTTCTGTGACTGTCGTGAGCAATTGCCGTGGATAGTTGTAGGGTAAGAGAATTTCAGCAAAAATTGTAGATGGACCAAAAGCAATATTTCACACATTTTCGTCTAAATTTCAAATGATAAATACATGAGGCCCTCCCTTCTCCTTAATGTCACATTTTTGTCTGAATTATAAACATAATGCAACTATGAATAATGATTACCCCCTTGCCTACTTGGTCTGTCCACGATAGAAAAGGAGCATGAAACAGTCACATGTTCAATATTAAACGCACAAACCGCTCGGAGCGCGCTTTCAAGAGAGCCGCAAGAGCCGGGCTAATTCGCCCGGTGAAGAGCAGAAACAAGCCACCGCCCTGCGTATCTGGCTGCTGCTGACGAGCGCAAGTGTGACTGTACTGCTGACCGAATTTTTTCAAGAACACACACATGTTGACGATACCTTGACAAATGGTTATATTGTGCAATGCAACTGAGTTATTTGGTCAAGTCGAAGCGGGAAAAACTCTTTCTCTGTCGTAAAAAGAGTTCGCGGCAAAGCTGAGAAACCAGACGCGTATGTTCTGTTTCATGAAGACATACGAGTTGAAGGGTTGAAAAATAAGCTCATAAAGTGGTTTGACTAGTACGTGCAGAAACCAAGACATGGTAAATCAACTCTTTGGGTAATTTTCAGGTGACAAATAATAGCTAGTCACAAAATTAAGATAGAACTAAATAACAACGGCTAGGTTAGAATACGCCGTTTAAAAAAAAATGCACGCAACTGAAGCACTCTGCGTCGCAAGTAGATTATTATAAAGCATGAGTTTGTTAAACCACGCATTCTTTGAATATCAAAAAACTCAGTGTGTTTGTGCTTTCACCTTTCCTTAACAGTTGAAGTGAATCAGCCCTTACCGGCCCCTTCTAATTAAACAGTAACGTATTATTTACAGCCCGGTCAAAACCTTCCCCATAGGGGAAAAGCATCGCGCGGATTTCAGATCACACCGGCAAAACGCAACGCTCATTACAGGGTAATTTGAAATGAGTGGCAACATAACTGTGCCTGGGTCGTCGGGACCTGGAGCTATTTTCTGTTGGTCCTGAACAGCCTCACTGCAGATTTGAGGTATGTTTTTTCGTGCTTTATCCAACTTAATTAATGACGTCCGCGGGCTTTGCGTGGTCAGTTGGGAGTGACTACACAAAATACCATAGGCTTGTGTCCCGTTTGAAGCGGCTTTAGGATATTCAACTCGGCTAGATCTAGAGCTGCATTCGATATTCTAACGTTGTCTGCAAGGCTTTAACTTACCGCGAATAAGAGCGCGAATTACATAGTAGAGTACAAATTGTTGAGAGGGGTTGCGGGGTAAACTGCCTCAATTACACATGGAAATGCCCTCGATTCTATTTTGATGTATTCCTGCTGAATGTCAGACTAAATTGTAACATTTACACTAATTAACACAATCCCTCAAATCTCAAAAGAAACAAATAAGTTAGGAAAATATTCATTATTGAGACAACGAATCTATACACCGTGGAGGTTTGTTCTTTCCATAATACTTTCTGTTCAATTTATAAACTATTTGGTAAAATATTACGGTGGCATTCTACCAAAACGATCATGCCTAAAATTCAAACTGAAAAGTAGGCCTAATCAGTTGAATACGGCACCATCTGCTCATTTGCCGAATTGGGAAAGCAAACAGCTGCCATAAATGTTCCTCATAATTTGTTGGAACAATATAATAATCTCGTTTTAACCACTTTACTCTCAACAAAGTATCTCGTATGAGCAGCAAAATTCTCAAATCTGGTGAAAAGAAACATATGTCAACAGCAACGTGGCAGCAAAACAACTGCGTCAAATAATAAGCACATTCCTAAATGTTTTGCCAAAATGCGAAAAATACAAAATCACGATTATTTTACAGTTCTTCAGTTCCTTCAATGTCAAGACTCTTAAAATCCTACATTGCATGCATAATGGCGTTTGGAGTAGTCTGCTACACAAATTTCGCTGCTGACCGTCCTGTCAGAACACAACTGGCCCTGGGCCATAGGGGTCTGTTAATTGGGTTACCAGAACCACTCGGCTGTTTCTTGCCGTTGGACGCCTTTAATTACTTATTTGTTGTCCCAGAATCTCTAAATGAAAAACAAGGCGAGAGCGAGGACATATGCTACCCAGACTCTCCTGGATGACCCGTCCTGATTTCCTTTCAGCCAGTTATTCGTTATGTAAAGGTGCATTTCTAAGTCAGCATGTTTATTCAATGTCACTGACAAACTGTTTAAAAGATTTAGATCGACCGATTCGCCAATCAAATGTGTTTTTGCAGTGTAAGATGAATGGTGGAATGAAAAGTCATACGAAGAAAATAACAAGAGATCATACGTCGACAGCAAAGTTAAATTTGCGAACTAGCAAACAAACACAAAGGAACAGAGCTTTATCAATCATAACATGAACTTAAAAGAACATTAGATCAGCATCTTAAATATGACAAAATACTTTAAAGGAACAATTTTCCTCAATATCTCATCAGATGACAAGCTGAAAAGAACAAAGAAGAGAAAACAATCACAGATCTTCTACGGGCGAAAATTACAGGCTTGTTGTTGAGAACAGTTGCTGAAGTACTGAGGTAACAATAGAATTTGCAAAGATTTTTCGCCATAGAATCTATTCAAACTTCATAGACGGATTCCTTTTGTGCATCTGTCGTAAAAGAATGAGGTTGTTTTTGAGTCAGCGGGAGGCGTTTGATTCGCGTTCTTTTATTATTGACGGGTGGCGATCGATAGTTGGAGTGGAATGAACAGTTAAAGAAGATTGCCTATCGATCTTCCAAAAACGATGATGGAGTATAAATATTGTTCGACGGGACTGATCAAATCAGAAAATAAAGGGCAAGGAGCACTGTACTCTCGCAGGACCGTTCTCGGGCCAGTTATCAACCCTGTCGTCTTTACGGTTACGTCAACAAGGGGATGTTTTTACATCGGGCAGGGGGAAGCTGTCAGTGGCTGATTTCTGACCCCATGTCGACCGCTGGGTCGAAACAAACAGCGAGGATCGTGAGCCTCTCATCACACTCACGACCCCTCTGGCTAGCTCATCGACTTGCCGACGGATATTCAAGGCGTACGTCACGTAGCGTGAAAGTGCACTAGTCGGATTCGAGGGTTTGATTGGGTACACTTAGGCCTAGATGTCTACCAGAAAGGTATTCTGTCAACAATGGCCTTCATTCCTAAAGAGTTTTATCTCTGTTCATCTTCGATACGTCTTTTTGCACGGTTCCCCGATTGGTTTCTGGCCATTCTGTTGCTTTTCGAGGTATTACGCATTTAGCAGAAAATAGAGCATTTCATCGCAAGCACTGTCTTGAAAAGAGACATACTGCCAGATTGCTAAGCACTTGGTTGATATTACCCTACGTCTCTCTAACAAAATTTCACATGGAGGTCTAGGGAGAAACCATGAATCTCCTTAATACCCTTCAATCATGTCAGATAGCCGGCAGTCACTAACACACGACATTGCTGAAGACGAGAGTTCACCGTGACACTGCTTATTTTTCAACAAAGTCGGCCCTTGTAGGCCTAATAATGCAAAGATGCATTCTTAACACATTTGTCGTATCAGTCAAAATCAGTCAAGTGACATATATGTATAAGTACTGTACAGGGAGAAGTGGAAGGAACTTTTGACTGTCTGTGACTGTTACAGCAAAAGGAGGGTTTTAATCGAAATGCATGTAGGACCGACTACTTTTTGGCAGTCGACGAACCTATAATACTAGTTACCCATTTGGGTCATAAAAGTACCAGTTCGAACAAAATACCTCAAATACTCGTAGTTTTGGCATATCACGAAACAATGCTACACAATACAGATAAACACGTTCGTCTGTAAGAGGAAGTAATCAAACTACCGCCGTACATGCGTATACCTGAAGCACCCGCACTATGTGTAATCATATCTTCTTAAAGACGAACGTGCCATATCGAGGATACAAAGTTGTTCCGCATATGCAGACGCAGCTAGTTCCTGAACTTTGGCGACATCAAATAGTCGTCAAATAGTCGTCACACCAAAAGGCTATTTCTCATCACCGAGACTCATCGATACAATCTATGCGACACCTGGCGCTCAAACCTTATCCACGATATAGCCTGGCTTTGACTCTTGATATATTTCCACCCCGTTGTCCTTTTATCTCGGCTTCTATTTTAGTGTGCCATAGCGTTTAGATTTGCTCCCCAATTTGTTAAGGCCCCACTTGTAATTACAGGGGTCGTCCATGCCCGTCCCATGATGCTTAAATCTGGACATAATTAAGGAATGTAATTGGGGATCATATTCAACAATCTGTTCCGCTGCACTGGTGACTTCAACTGATTTACACACTTTTGGGACTTGTCCAGCGTCCGTCTAGAGGTTGCATCTCATTTATAGTCTGTAGGTCAATCATGTAATAGGTCATGTAATGTAATCATGTCCATAGGTCCATACCGTACACGCAGTGCAAGTGGATCCCACTGAAAGAGCTAAATAAATTTGTTTAATAGATTTTGGGAGTGGTTCGTTTACTTTATCACATTGAGCAGAAATACATGTAGTCGCAAAATAAGCCTATATTCTTTTTGGTCGCACGCTTCATGGTGTTTAGGCCTTCTCACGAGGCTAAGGCTACGTAATAACTAAGGACTAATATTTTGTTGTAGATTTTTTTTCAAATCTCTTCTTTGTTTGTTTTCTTCCCTCACAGGATGAGGTGAAACAGCAGCTAGCAGTTAATGTTTGGTTAAGAATGGTAAGGCAACATGAGTTACGCATAATATTCTTCATTAAGGAGTTTCGGGAAACATGAGAGGGAAACTGAACTTTAATTAAAAGCCGTTGGTAATAACTTGAAGAAATACCACATCTGGTCGTACCTTTGGCAAAATACTTGGTTAAGTCTTGCTGCACAGGCTATAATGCAGCAGGTCTCAATTAAAGCAAACTTAAACAGAATTTGTTATTCCTTTTGATATATGTAGAGCTGGCTAGACGAATTTCTCACGTGGGATCCAGAGAAGTTCAACGGAACAGCAGTGGTGCGGATACCAGCGAATATGCTGTGGAAACCTGACATAGTCCTCTACCAGAGGTGAGCACTGAGACCAGCCAGGACAAATTATGTTCCATTCCTAACATTCAAGATATCTTTACGAGTACTTTTCTTATAAACCCAAGTACATTGATATAGCATCTACATATTCAAGGTTTCAAACACATTTACTGAATAAAATCGTTACCTGAAATCTCCAGCGACAAATTGTATTTTGTAAAAACAGCTTGCCCATAAAAACGTATGGTTTCAAGTTAACGCATTGGGTAGCATAGCGATTTGAGCATTCTGTTTGTTGCTATGGCATTCCAACCATACAACTTATTATTTTAATCGAATCTGAGAAAAAGTTGTGGCATATCAGAGTGGTAATAACCGGAAGATACGACAAACTTCGTTTTCGCTCCCGGTAGTCGGTGACGTATATGCGCTAACATCATGCATATAAATGGGAAGCCACAGAGGGATTTCACATTAGGGCCGTCTGCGCATATCTGCCTCGAAAACGAGGCTCTCTGTGTTGAACTTCCTCGCGCCCGCGGAGTCCACACAGTACATGGAGTATCCGGTTCGTAAGTGTGACGCCACTTCAGTTTAAGATACACGATCATAGCAGATACGTTAGTTTGCGGTCAACTGTTATTTTTTCTTTCGATTTTACGTGTCGAGTCGTCCTGAAAGAGTCATCCACACAAATTTGCAGCCTAAAAAGTCTGAATTTAACATACCTTTATGTATTTTGTGTCTTGACTCCTTACTTTCAATCGTCTGATCGTATTAAGAATTGAAGCTTACACATACAGCCTCGTTTTCAAACGCGGAAGTGCGCAGATCGACGCTAAAAGCGTCGTATTGGGATCCCTCTATACACGCGGGTGTATCAAGGTGGCAGGCTAAGCCAAATAGACTGGATGACGGAAAGCGTTCCACTGGTATTGAATTTGTGCACTTATGATGAAAATCTGCGGCCGACTGACTCATTTTCCAATCATAGTCGTTTAAGCTACAAACCTTCGACTTTGGACCCATTAAATAATGGATGGCTCCATTAATCAATCAGTAAAATTGCAAAGGTCTAGGCCTAATAGTTTTGTTCCGTCATCTCCCTTGCCCTGTTATTGCGCACAGAAGAATTAGATTTCCCCAAAATTAAGAATGCCTTTATCAGTAAGTCAGATAATGTCATATGTCATCCCAATTTATGAAATACTGAAACGACTTAGCCTTATTCATGCCCACATGTATCGACAAGGGTCGACAGACTTCGCTCGTTGTGATTGGCGAACGCGTTGCAAACTATTGGAGGCGCACTATTGTGAATCGCCCGTATTGTCTCGATAATCCCTCAGAAGTGCCATAAGTGTGGGGGGGGGTATGCATTCTTCAACCCCCAACTTAGATTAACACTTCTCTTTCTGCATGGAAGTACACAATCACATACATTATGGTAAACGTGTGTGTCCACCTTCCAGAAGGCAGATCATGCATAAAATTGGAATGGATAAATGAAACTCGCATCTGGAAAATATAACCCTAAGCAGATGTTTTCAAGAATAACAACAATGGGAACAAAAAGAACAGAACAAGTCTATCTTGACATCTACAAAGTTACAGCAGTCGTCATAAAAATAGCGTACTGTTGCCGGGTACCAGCTGTGTCTACCATGAAGATGAGCAGTCACACCGGCTCTCAGCCATCGCTCTGCTGAGAACAGGAGGAGAGCTATTCAAACATATCCCGGCGGTCTTCCTTGGAATGTCAATATTATCCGAGGAGAGGGCAATAATAAGTTAGCAGGTGATTGCCGCCACTTCCGTCAATAAATGGTTCGTGCCTGCCCCTTGGGTACGGGGCTGGGATTATCTGCACCCAGCCAAAGCCGTCAACCCAGATTTGGTACCGTTAACGACACCGTGTGTCACCCACACTGCATTTTTATTCAGCACCAGATAATAAAAGGCCTTTTTGTTCTGCCAGATAGTTACTAATTTCACGTCGTCTACGGTTACCCTTTGCGGGATTCGTTTTCGTAATTTTCTTAGAATGTTCTTCAAGAATGTTCCCTAAATGTTACTTTGGTTTCTCACAGCCTGTTTCTATCATTATGGAGACTGTTCTCTTGAGTCAGAAACTGCACTGGAAAACATTAAAAACTGAAATTCAAAAGGAGTGTTCAATTATGTTTTTAAAATGAGAACTATAAAATATGTTTGAATACCAAATCTATTTCTCTTCCTCTTTTAAAAAATAATATGTGCATGCCAAGAAATGCTGCCGAAACATGCTAACACTGTCATCACGTTCTCCAAAATGTCTTTGGAAAATATCGGTTTTCTTCTTTACAATCTGAAACCACTTTTCAAAGTAGGACCAGACGCTGCGGTAACCAGCTTGACTATAAATAGCAGTATAAAAGGGATTAAGAAAACACGGTTGGATAGCAGAGCAAGGTAATTGGGGTGCACGTTACACCACATGGCAGTGACCCTGTGCGGGAGAAAACAGCAAACGGAATGTCAGTGCTCCCAATTAAGAAAATAATTTGGACATTCCGCGAATCTCTCAGCCAGTAGAGCCCAAGGGAGTATCGTGTTTTGGTGGCCATATGTAAAAGCATTGCCTTTCTCCTTATTCTAAACGGTGCTTGAAAGATACAGCGGTACCTATGGTTGCCAATATACCGGTATCAAGGAATGTGAACTTTTCTTGCATTCGTTTGTTATCCATTTCCGAGTGGATTTTCCCCTTTTGAACGTGAAGCACTTGTTTCAATATGGTTCCCTGAATGAGAAACTTACAAAGGAAACATTGGGGAATATTTTACATTGCTTTTTTTCTTTCCTTTTGTTTCATATTTTAGTCATTTTTCGAATTCATTAATAAATTGTGTGTTATGTGTTTTATGGATATCAACTTTGTCGAATGATATGCTCTTGCAACCTTAGTAATGACAAATGGTTGCTACCGCGGAAATAAACATGTCACATGAAACACGCTCTTAAAACTGTAGGATGTATCATTCTACAAAACGCCGTCGCGTCATCAGATTCTACGACTGTTCCATGTGTGATTTCCATAACAAACTCTTGGTGGCAACGATGCATTGATTTTCATAACACCCTCTGTGTAAGCCCATCGTGTGTATGGCTACCCACAGCACCATCGTAAAACGTTTTTGAATTGTGTCCACTGAAAGAAATCAAACTTGACAAGAGGCACTGGCAAGAGACGAGTGGTTTTTTTTACAAAGGAGATGCACCAGAATGATGTTCGTGACACAGACAGTTCTGGAGACACGATAGCGATGTCCTTCCTATCTTAAACAAACTCGACAGCGTCAACTACATGTTTGCTTTCACCAATCATTCTGTCTGGCAATGTAAGTTAATGCTTCGGGTTTAATTCTGTCTCTTTGTAACCAGAATGGAACAGGGCGTTTTGTCTCAACACTTTGAGGATGAATGTAATGAATACCAGATTCGCACATTCTGATTGCAAAATCCAATGGCTGATTTGTGCAATGTGTTTCTGAATGCATTCTTCTGCAGTCTATTTTCGTGTCGTCTTCCGACGCACGTGATTGTCGTGTAATTATTAAACTGTAAATTAATTTACAACATTAAGGTGTTCAGCATATATTTAACCACAAATCGTTTCAGAGTAGGTCTTTAAGAAGCTTGACTGATATCCATTTTAACATTCTATTAAATCAGCGAAAAAAGGCACCACCGTCACTAGTGCGCAAATATCTCTATGAAAACGCTGGATTTTATGCACTAAGCCTTTGAAAATAAAGTCATTTCTTTTCGTGATTTCACTATTGCACTCAAGAATTTCGTTCGTCTTGCAAAAATAAAAAATACTGCCAACATTTAAAGAGAGTCCCAAGGTTCACGAACAAATAGCGAAAATGATTACGCACTCAAGCATGTCACGTGCCTCTGAGAGAAAGCTCTCTCCCTCTGTATCAATGTTGGTAGGTGTCAACATAAGCAATCCCGAGGTCGGTTACTACCTTGGTGCTTCTTTAATATACAGAGTGATTTCCTCCAAGGTTTTCAGCTTTGTTGAAAAAAATCGCACAGTTACCTTGACCTTAAACTTGATTTTAAAATATTTGCAGCTTGAGTTGAAAATGTTTGATTCAATAGTGCGCATCTGTGGACATATCTGTTTGTAACGTCATTACACCAATGTAAATTCTAGTTGTGAATAATATAATCTAGTTGACAACTTTAGCAACTGATACATAATGCAAGCTTGTTTTATAATTCGTTTTTGATATTGTATCAAACTAAAAAAGGGTTCAAGACTTTAGCGAAAGCGTACAGTCCATTGCGTAAGGCGGATAAGAATTTCACTTGAATCTATAAAAAACGTCAACAGATAGAAACCAAGAACGCTTTACTTATCCTCTGATGTCTTGTCATTCTACCCATAGCCAACATTCGTGCCGCGTGATAAAAAGGCAACGTTAATTTTACGGACAGCTTTGTAGTCTATCCCGCACATTTCAGCAAGAAAAACAGCTGTTTTGCGATACTTCGAAATCTCCTCCGCATTAGCGGAGTTAGAGTTTCTGTGTTCCAGCACCTGCGCGTGTGGAGCAGGGTATAGCAAGCCGTTGCCAACGCTGACGTTAATATCTAGCCTTTCGATGTCCATACTTGGAAATAAAATGAAGGAATCCGATATTGATCCACTGGTGATCATGCAAGATCTGTTTACACAACCGTGAGACACTGTTTGTGTATTACGAGCGAAGAAGACTTAATTTCGGAGCGGGAATCTGCTGTCTGCCAACTTTACATGGGGCGGTAAAAGTGCTGGGGTCAAGTGTGCGAGTGAACGTCGCCTCGGGAAAGCTGGAGAAATGAAAAGAGTTATAGGATTGCTCAACTCGCCAAGATGTTGCAGCTGATTTGTTGATGCCGAATGTGGAATTGTATTGTCCCATGAAGCATGACTTTTAAATTCCAAATTAGTAATTATATGAAATTAATAGGACATTCTGGTCGGGCATCATCATCATGGGACAATTTCGTCGAAACTCTCTCCTAATTTGACAAGCGCGTTTGCTAACTTGTGAGTCAGCTTTTTTCTCAAAAGGTGACGGGCAGTTTATTTACCTGCAAGTGTTTTGTGTGGCACTGAGACGGTAACGACAATTTCGCTCTTGAGTGTCGCATATACCGAGGCACTGCTGAATTGTGCCGGTTCCTCTCTAGTTTTGACAGCAACCTGAGGCGTAGGCTGCCACTTCGATGCAATCTGACAGGCCACTGATAACCGTATGATTCCTTTCCCTCCTCCGAAGAATTCAGAACAAAGAAGTCCTCTGCGGAAAGAGTGTGTTTAAGGGAGGGAAGTGATCGGCCCTGCGTGCGGAGACTGTGATTAAAGCAGTGCAGTTGTGACTAATGGGCCACCGACAGTTTGCACGAAGGAGCTGTCAATAATACCTGGCGATTAGCCTGGTTGGGATCGATACACCGAAAGTAGGTCAGAGCAAAATGGCCAATTTAACACCAGGTTAAACTCAGCAGGCTGCATGCAGGGGCAGATTCAGGATTTTGTCCAGGGGAGGGGGGGGGGCAGGCCTGTCATATGTGTCCAATTGTAACAGTCGGGAGAGTACATATGTACCGGCAAAGCTTTACATTCTTACCGACGCTCAAATAAGAACCCTTACATGATGTCATCTTTTTTATTATTACCATTTTTTTTTGTTTCCTGTGCGTAATTTTTGAAGAGTGTCGGGGTTGGTTGTGTTGGTTTTGTTTATTTATAGTTTTTATTTTGTTCGGGGGGGGTTGTGGAGGAAGGAGGTTGACCCCCACCCCCTGGTCCGAGGCTTGCATATTGACCATAATAGAGAACGGCTACCCATTCTGGCTGATGGAGATTTCTGTGTTTCGTTAGTTTGTCTTATTCCTCCAGTTATTTAACAACTTGCATGGTAATGTGCTATGGTACCTAGGTGCGCCTATTTCAGCCACAGTTGAAAGTTATTCTGTTCACAACTCAGGCTCAAAATAATATCAAGAAAGTTTAGGGAATTACAATGTACGCTTTCATATTTGACAGCAGCTTTATATCTAACTTTAGTAATCTCTTTTAGTTTTAGCGGTATTTGAGACTAATTGTTCTTTTTAATAGCTTACTCGGTGTTTTCATAACATCACATAATCACTGACTGTTGTGTATTAACACGGTTGCTTCATATTATCACACGGTGACTGAAATAAGGTCAACTTATCTTGCCACCATAAATATTCATCGAAACAAAGTGATAATTGACAAATAGAAGTACTGATGAACTTAACTTAGAATTGCTTTCCTTGTAACACAATTACTACTTGGGAGTCTTTCGTTTATCGGATTTACGCCTAATGAAATCTGCAGTAGATGCGTTGCAACATACAAGAATTGTTCTCTTACAACGCGGCCAGCGCATTACAAGCACTTGTGTTGCCGTTAACATTTGAAAAGCAGTCAGAAACACATTATAAAATTACCGTTATTGCCGTAAAAGTGATCCATTCGTTGAAAGGACGTTTTACATACAAAGTTATGTATATTTTGAGGGAATTTGTGTTTAACAAATATGCACGTACAATATTAGACTGTGCTCTAAAAATTATGATGCCTCAGTACAGGAAAAAGACGCTACGTTATTTCCTTGTGGGAAAACGTTATGCTGATCATTTGTTCATCATTACTTTTGTTTTGTGCTTCAGTTTGTCGGGTACATCAAGGGAGTGACCCTTTCTGTAAAACAAACACAATGAATAAAAAACTCGTTAATAATTTAATTTCAATCTTCGCAAGGAGATGGTGCCCCCCCCCCATTCGTTGGAATGGGTAGTTCCCATTTGCGAGGGCGCCAAGGGCTTGACAACGTGTCAGCACCAGGCCCACTGCCGCAATATACAAAAGATGCACTTTGGCAGGTTGCAATCTCCATTTTAATCACGCCAATTTATCATGATTGGTTACGCGCGAGACACAATTACTGCAATTGGCCGGAAAGGGCTCCCCCGGTACGGTGTGCAAGCTCGCTTGACATTTTAAAAGGGCGGGGAACGGGCAGTCCCCTCGCACGCATCTCGGTGTTTGAAATCGGCCCGCCTCGGCAAATCCTTATGGCGGTGGAGCTTTTTATAATTGGCTGACGGTAACGGAGAAAAGGAGGAAGGATTTTGACCCCTCTCCCAGTGGCATTCTGCGGAGAAGACTCTGAAAACTTTGACGTGAGGATGTCACTGAGAGACGTTTAATTACGACACAGAATGTTACCAAAAAAGTTGTCTCTTAGGAGGATTTTCTTTTTAAACCTATTTCAAACACGGTGCCGAGAAACGTGCGAGGGGACTACCTGTTCCCCGCCCTTAAAATGCCAAAGAGGAGGTCGCAGGTTCAAATCCCTCTCCGATCAATTTCTTTGTTCATCTTTAGAAAGGATTCCACTAGACTATCGATAAAAAACGTCGAATACACCAGGACACACAAATTTGAAATGCCAGTATGATTAAGTACATCACATACACCAAAGCGTATTTTTCTCTGTAAATTTATAACTTAATCGAGCCATTTCACTGTAGTACAGGGATCTTTTATTGGCGTTTTCAACGCGAATAGTATATTCTTCAAGATTTGTACTGGAACATAGCTCTACCACAGTGCACGCTATTATGCAAGGTGATATGTTAACGACCCATACTGCATGAAGTTGAAAGGAGAAAAAATAAATTTCTTCCTTCTGTTGAGATGTTCCATACGCACACACAAAACGTGTTTTTGGTACAACAAAAGACATGCTTATAGTCAGTGCGTCACACCCAATCAATTTTCAGTGATTGAACAAGCACATAAAATAATAAGAAGCAGATTGGGGAGAGAGATTTCGATGTTTGCCTGGATGAACTTTCAAAGGGGAAAGCACGAAATCGTATAATGTTTTATTCAGTTATACATGGTTTGAGCTTTAGTTATATGACAGACACTTTCAAAGCGTGAAATAATGAAGAGGATAGATTCTTCATGACAGAAATGTAATATAAGAGGAAAAGACGAGTTTGCATTTGCAATACGTAGGGGCCCATTCTAGCGACCACGGCTTTGCCAGTGGAGCCTCTCTTCGAAGACCAGTGCAAAGAAAACTTATTGGACGTATCATTAATGAAGAGCGACTTTAAGATGGTTTTCATGCGTGTAAAATGTTCACACGTTTAGTTTCGTTCGCATAACTTGTGTTCAACTCAATTGTCTTAAAAGCCAATGCAAAATGATCACTTGACCTTTCATTGCGGACTACATTAATTTTTTTTTATGCGAAAGACTTGAGGATGTTGTGATCATACTTATTGACAAATATTGTTTGCTTTTCTCAGGGGAATTAGAATAACAAGCAGGATGCTCTAACCCAATTCCGAAAGTCATTTTCTTAAAAGCCAAGGGCTGGACAAAAAAGTCAAAGACGAATTATCTTGAGACCCGACTCTTCACCTTGGCTTTTCATTCGAGCATGAAATGAAATTGAATCAGAAACGCGACACCAAAACACTGTAACTGATATTGAGAATTTCATTAAATGTCCCCCGGATTGATCCCACAATGATGATCGGGTTTACTCGCTCATATGGCGTTGCACTATCAAAGATTTTACTCTTCTGCCTAGTCACTTGGGCATGCATCGCTCTTCATTATTTTTGACTAGAAACGTATGTCAAATCTCCCCGCTTATGAATGCCATTGTGTATTTACTCGTTTATTGCACAGCTATCAGAGTTGTAGGCTTTGTTTGGCGATTCGACTCGAGTCGACTCGACTCTAGTCCCGATGGGTAAATGACTCGACTCGACTGAGTTGCTAAGTTAAAATGACCCGTCCCAAATTTAATGACTCTCTGAAACTCTGATAGTTACAACTTTCACAGATGTGAATCATTAATGCTGACAGTTTATCCAAAGAAGTTTTTCTTAGTGCTAAGGATGTTGATAAAATACAGGAAACTTACAAAGTTAGTCTTTGTTAAAGATCATACTTATATGAATTCGCAATATAACTAGAGAAACCAGTTAAAGCAGAAACTGTCAAAGTAAATTATGTTAATTTTGTTCCGTATGTTATTAATACGTTTTAACATATTTCCCTGGAAACGACCCGTAGATAACACTGCGCCTCATTTAACACGTTAATCCACGTAATATGCACATTGAAAATGGTTCCTTCACTTTACTGATTTCAACCTTTTTTTTCACTCTACTGACATTACAGTGTAGATCAGAACCCACTTAGTGGGGACCTTGGTCTTTCGTGTGTCGTCCATTCAAACGGGGACGTGCACTTTAACACCCCTTACATCTTCATCAGCTACTGCAAGGTGGACCTGACCTATTATCCCTTCGACACCCAGAGGTGCCCGCTGAAATTCGGCTCGTGGTCCTTTGACGAGACGGGCGTGGACATTGTACTCTCCCGGCCTGAGCCGGAGCTGGCCAACTACCAGCCTAACGGTGAGTGGGACCTGCTGGACATGACGGTGGCCAGCCACAAGATCAAGTACTCCTGTTGCAAGCACAAGTTCCCCGATGTGGAGTACACCTTGGTCATTGAACGCAAGCCCGAGTTCTACGTGGCCAATATCATCCTACCCTACGTCCTCATCTCCATCCTGTCCATCTTTGTCTTCTACCTACCCCCGGAATCAGGCGAGAAGATGAACCTTTCCATCACCACTATGCTGTCGCTGATTGTCTTCAATGAGTTGGTTATTACCACCATACCACCAGCCTCGGATGGAACATTTCCTATCATTGGTGAGTTCACTCCTGTTAGCATAATGATCCTGAAACCTTCATGCTCCGGATAAGTGGAGCTTGTGTGCATAAAACTTTTCCTTTGGCAAGGAGGGAAATTTACTGCTATTAGAGTCAGACGGTGACGTCTTAATACAAAGGGAATGAGCGTTTAAAATCAGAAGAGTGACGTTTTTTGCATTATGTACCCGATTTATAATTTCTCACGAGACCAGTTCACCTGCTATAACGCACATGACAAACGGCACCGTAAGGGATAATCGAAATGTACCGCAATTTAGGAATGGGTTAACGCCACAAAATGTAAAAGCCACAAACAAGCAGAATTGCCTCTCCATGTAATTTAATACTTGGTAGCATTACGCCGGACAGTGTTTAGTAACAATTTTAACGTAATAGTGGGCAAAATTTAAAGTGGCCATTTGAGCACCTCGTTGCGCAGGATTACACGGGTGGACAATGGCACAAGTATAAAGAAACTTGCAACTTCCACAAGCTTATTTTGCTACGGACAACTAAGATGTTGCTTGTCAGCAGTGCTTCCATCGCGTGTTATATAACACCATCAGAAGCGATTTGTAAGAACACAAACGCTGGAGGGCGCTTGACCCCCGTTCTAACTTGGCGGAGCCGCTTTACGGCAAATAATAATTTTGATGGGTTAAGTTGCGATTTCAATCACTGTCACTATAGAAAAAGTTCCAACTGTATCACGTATATCTAGTACTCTACTAACGACAAAGCTCGTGGCATTACCAACACCAATCCAATAACTGCTTGACCTAAATGACGCCTACCGGTACTGCAAGCAATGCTGGCGGCTTTTCGCAACCACACCATAGGGAATTGTAGCAGCTTTTGTTTTCATCCCCCAAAACCAAGATCGGGCTCGAGAGGAGGGGTGATCCTTCTATTTCAAAATTCATTATTTTTCTCTGCAAACGACCTCCAGTGCTTTGGAGTCGATGGTCCCTGAGGGCACTGGCTGCATAATATAATTAGTTGAATAGAAGGTCAAAACTGAAAAATAGGCTGTGATTTGAGTCTCGATAAAGAATAGGCCTAAACTATACATTCTTATGCAGAGGATTTGAGGATTATCAAGTGTATAAAGGTAAAGTATAATGATCATTTAATATGACAAGGTAACACGACAGGTTTCTTTTTTACTCGTCTTTTATGTTTCATCCATTAAGTTATGCTACAGATGCACATCAATAAATCAGAAAAACATTCCCTTTGAAAGGGAAATTTCGGTATACGGAAAGTGTTCAAATGTAGTTTATTACACTTAAAGGGAAAAATCTGCAAAATATCAAACGACCAACAAGAAAAGACTGCCCTGTCTGCAGCATGCCAAGAAATTTTGTCCATTTGTTTACATCCGCTGTCCATTCAATTATAATCAGTGGGGAAGTTGGGTAGCGTGGTTCGTTCCTTTCGTTTTATTTGCCTTTTTTCTGCATTCTATTGTATTGTTTGCTTGAAATGCAATTACACATCACGACAAATACCACAACAACTGCTTGAAGACCAGAAACATTCGTTCCTATAGCAACCAGGAGACAAATCTAATAAGACACTCAGCATAACACCGACTTTTGTGTATCATTTTGTAGGCTTAATCCACGAGGGTTATTTGATTGAGATGCATTAACATTTCTCACCGAATGACTATATCTTCATACTGGCATTTCAATGTTAAATTGACTAACTCAATGTCATTTTCTCCAAAAAGAGGAGGAGACTTATTAATGAATCACTTACGCAACCACGGATGAGTTCCTAACATTACATTATCTCTACACTTTCAGTTTTCCAAGAACGGGTGTATATACTTGTAATTCTTTTTTTTTCCTTTTTTATTCCACGATCAAATCTGATAAGACTCAACTAAATCGAGGGGATTTCTTTCACGTTTGTAAATAATAATTATGTATTTTTAATGTTTCTAAGAAGTGACAAGAGTTAATTTACGCAGGATTCAGTCAACTGCTTTATAACTGCTGTGTGTGGCTGAATATTAGTTTTGTCTCTCCCAGCGAGGAGGCCCCAGTGCCGCATGGAAAGGAGCACTTATTGTCTTACCGTTTTAATAACTCGCACCATTTCACTCGATTTCCGTGCGACAAAATTTAATATTTGCGGTCGGCTGGTACGGCCAGCAGTAGGTTCCAACAAGGAAAAATTTCCATTCTAATATTTGTAGCTTTGAGACAAAAATATCAAGGATTTCAGAGCATTACAAGTGATTGAACTTGTTATACGGTTGTCGTTCAATTTTGTCTTCTTTTAAAAGTTGAACTCAGTACGTTTTGTAAACATCAGGCAAAATTTACAAAGGGAAGAGGAGCACAGGTTTTCCGAATTGAATACACGCTCGCCGTTTTCATAAACGTAGACCTGACAATCAGGAAAGGAAGCACTGGTACCCTTCCCAGGAAATGATTTAATAGCCTTTGAAAATGAGTATCATGAATTTGTCTTTATATATCATTGAGTTATATCTATAGTTATTCGTTTATAAAACACTGACAGATTGATCCTAACCTAAGATTTTACTCAATTCGGACAACCCTCTCGCATTAGGAAATCAAAGATGGTCTTTAATAATTTTTTAAAAGGCTTTCATTAATTTTTATTTTAAGGAATTAAAAAATGGACGGGGCCTGTCCGGAATTGAACCCGGGACCTCTCACACCCAAAGCGAGAATCATGCCACTAGACCAACAAGCCTTTACTAACACAAAATAATTAATGCAATACAAGTGGTCAATTCACTTCAACGAAAATCAAATACACGTCGTTCACATTTATACCGCTAACCACAGAAACCAAATGAAATTTTGCGCCTGAGAAATTATAGTAACTTTCAGTATTCTGTGGTTACTCTCGCTGCTTGTCTTTCAAGTCCATTGGTTTTATTTATTCTTAAGAGACACGCTATAATAAAAGCCAATATCCTGCATCAACGCTAGGTTGTCTAGACTCACAAGATGAATTTGTTTATGTTACAACAGGGACGAAGCATGATACATTCCGGGAGTTTCCATTTTGTGGGTCTTTCTTTTTCTAATATATTTTGCCAGGGGAGATCTTTTTTCGTCTGAAGTAAACAAGAAGCCTGCGTGTAATGCAGTCCGTTTAGTCACTATATCCATTGTGCCAAGCCGAGTTTTTTTATGAGCAAACTGTTCATGTATTTGAATTTGGTAATTCTCTCGAAAGGGGAAGCGATAACTTTTAATGACTAGTGAAGTGGACCGTGAATAATATACCTAATACTGGCCCTTCTTATATACAACTGATACAAATCTCATTTCATATAATCCAGAGCTACATGCAACACATCGAACTCTGCCGGCACTGCAAGCGACGGACATGTCTAGATATTATTGATCGCGTTTAGCAAGACTTCACAACTAGCTCAGGGCATGTTTTCGCACTCGTCTCCAGCCTGCACTTAATGGCTGCCGAAAAAAAACCTGCAACGCCTTCGATGAGGCTTAATGTAACTTCCCTTTGCTTCGGCAAAAATACCATCTCCAGTTTCGAAAAGGATTTTCTTACCTTCAAGCCTCATCGTTGAAGCGATAATATGACCTCAGGGAGTGGATAATATAATGTTCCGATCCAGTGGAAGCAATACAAAGGCAGCAGAAAGTGGGTCCCAAAAAAAACGCTCGCACTTAATTCTAGTGGGCCAGTTATATGTTCGTCGTGTTGCCCTCGTTGTGCTGATTCATTGCGTGTATCATGCACACAGTTTGCTAAACAATTCAGAAACAATGCGCGTTGTAACAACATGTCCAACAGGTGTTTTCGCGCTCGCTGGCATTTTTTCTATTGTTTACGCTATGAATATTCAGCCGAACTTGAGTTTCTGGAGTATGGCGCTTGCGCAAGGCATGGTTTATTATACTACCTAGTATAAGGGCTGCAAACTGTTTATGTGAAACTGTGGAAAAACTTTTTTTCCAATGGATTTGATCATTTTTGTCCCTGAAAGTATGGGGACTAAGTGTTGACATCATTCATTTATTTAGATGAAGCTTTAAAGTGCAGAAGATGAATATGAAATGGAGCTTACTTTTGGATAAATTTGCCTCTAATCTTCTACCTTGATAATTGTAAAAGTTCAATCCGCCTTGAGCAGAAGCACCCCTCATTGGTTGAAAAGAACCGTATTTGTCGGGAGTGTTCATTTTGTTGGTAGCGGTGCGACTGCAACGCAACGCTTGTGTTTCCCAGTCGTTCGTGAACCAGCGATGCGCAGTTAGTACCAAAGGGGCCGCCGCTGCTGAGGAAATAGCGCCCTCTCTTGGTCCAGCTCGAGGCCCATAGCTGAAGGCTTTCAAACTTATCCGATTATTTCTTGTACTGAAAGGTATAACGTTGGTATGCGTCATTCTGCGACAGACAAGCAGACACTATTGCCATATCCGTGCAGCCTTTAAGACGTGTATTACTTTCATTCGCTAACAACTACACTATTTTTCTTCCACTTGTCAGGGAAATACTTCGTTGTCATGATTGCTGTGGTTGGTATGTCCGTCCTTATGTCAGTTTGGGTGCTTCATCTTTACCACAAGGAGCAAAACAGCGTACCCATGCCGCCTTTTCTCCGCCAGCTCATCTTCGGCTGGCTGGCCAGGGCTGTTGGTAAGTGCAAGTACCGCTCCCACCTCACCAAGAACAAGGTAAAGGACAAGTACTACACTCGCCACCTCAACAAGCGCAAGTACCACGGCCAGGACAACGGGCTACTCACCAAAGTGCGCTGCTTCCCCAAGTACCTGGGTAACGACAGCGCCACCTCGGTCAAGGAAAACCTGAGCGACGATTTCACGAACGGCAGCGAGGAGATGACCCTGGAGGGCACTGTAGAGATGATCGAACTGGGCAGCGACCACAAGCCCAGCCGGGTCACTGTGCGGCTTGAACGGGAGGTCAGTGAGCTGGCTCGCTGCGTGGACTACCTGACCGATCGGAAAAGGACCAAAGACACCGACGAGGATTTTGCCCGTGAGTGGCGGGACGCGGCCGCTGTGGTGGACCGGGCCCTTCTTATCGTCTTCACACTCGTCAACATTACATTGCCTCTTTTTTTCCTTCTCTCCGCCACTGGCAGATTTCGATTTGATGAATGATTTGTCGTTTTTTGGCTCACTTAAAAACCGTGTGAATATTTTCTGGATAATTGTGAAGAAACTCAAAACAAATGTTAATCTCTGCCGAATCAGAAATGTGGAAAATAACACAACATTTCCTCCGGATTAGTGTATTGGTAATATAGATGGCAGTTAGCGGTATCAGTGTTATCTCTACACAGTAATATTTCTTGATTAAAGGAATTGCTGATAAGAGTTTTCAAAACAAATTAAGAATGGACGGGAACAACTCCAAGTCTTGAGACTGAAAATAATACGGTCAATTAAAAATTGAACCGGTTGATCGTCACTGAGGAGAGAAGCAATGCATCTTACAAGTTATACCCTGCCATCGAAGTGACTTTTTGTTTTGCCCAAAATGCCATCGGATTGCCGTGTGAAATTACATATATTTAGCAACTATTCCTTTTTCGATAAAGCGAGGATAAACCACGGTTATTCCTTGGCAAAATGGCATTATCTCTGGAGACGGCGACGCGGATTTTCAACTAGAACATCAATCTCTTTAGATGATGACATTGTGCGGAGGATATCTTGCACTGATCTGTCAATGAAAATGCGGTTGCTTGATAACCATTCGTTCGAAGGAAGAGCCACGGCTGTCCACACTCCGGAGATGGTGGATTATCCCTTGGCGATCAAGTTTCACGTCCTTCTGCCAGATGGATTTTGTGTTTGTCAGCTAACTTCATCCACAGTTTAGCCTAAGCGTCATGAGGAGATGCAGGATGACGTAGCGCGCGGTTGTGAGCCTAACTTAACCCATGCAGACGTGACGAGAGAAGATTTGAGGATTAACTTTGTAAGTGCGCGAAAACAAAGTCTTCACCTTGAAGAAACATTCAGCCTTGTTCTGGATGCTGGGTAAAATTTCAAAACAAAAAAGGAAGCTCTGGAAAAGCAATCATCTTCATTACCACTTTCAAATGGAACAACGCATACGTAAACAGAAGCAAAAAGAAGTTAAAATTTTTAATCATTTTCTGATGCCAAGAGAATATCTGAATCTTTCAATGTAAATATCGATTCTTAGCTTACTACATGTTTTTGTCCAGTGCTTATCATAAATCTACGAAGTTTACTTGTTTTAAAGTAGAAAAAATAATATCTGACTGGTCCAGTATTAAGGAACGTTCTGTCATGGGAGTTGTTGCATGTATCATTTTATAGTAAAGACAGATTTTTTCATCGCGATTTTGTTTTGAACACGTAGTTGAGGGGATGTGGGCTTCTTTGTGTGTTCAGAGCAAACAACTCTTGAGATGTTCAGAGGGTGAAAACGTGATGGACAGAAACAAAACATGGAGTAAGAAGAGAGACGTGGGGAATGGATGACACGAAAATAAAGAGACATTTTTAAGAGTAGAGATGAGCGCTTTTGTTGTTACTGTTTGCGCAACTGTGTGTTGCCTCAAATCTCAAAGGCCTTTTTTTGTTACGCAACGATAGATATGAAGATCCTTTTTATTCGTTGTTAGCGACTGAAAACAAGTTCTCATATTGCCATCGTTGGAAAGGTCGGCAGTAAATGCGGTCTCCTTGCTTTTCATGCACATTGGCATGAGTACATGCAGTCTACTCACTTTCCCTGTTTGCGTCGCTTTGATTCGAAACATGTTTTCATCCTGTCTTCTGAGTTGAACCACCTCTTACAATTTGGAGTCGGAGTTCAGGCGGCTATCTTCTCCAAATTTGCCCATCACTGCCCATAGGGTAAGCAGACTCCAAGGAGTATAAGTTATTTTAAATTGAGAGCCTGGGTCTTTCTTTGCAGGTTTTTGGTTGTCAATATTGCTCCCTTCTCCCCCTTTTCCAATTATTGTTTTGATTCGTTAATGTGTTTTAACGGAAGAATGAGTCAGCAGATGGTAAAAATGTGTCAGAAATAGGAGAGGATAAAGTTTAAATGCGGGAGATATTCCTCGCGGGCCCTGAAAGGTGATTGCTGTTGACGCTCACCCATACCCGAACCGGTGACGTCGGAATTGTGTTTAGACATATTGCTTGATAGGGGGAAAGATGAAGAATGTCACAAGACTCCACGCGGAACTCGTTCCCAGCGGGAGCAGCGCATTTCATGTATCAATTTCAAGAGTCTCGAACTCTGGACGAGGGGGAGAGAGGCATGGATGAGATGAGGGAGAAATTTGAAGCTGGAGAGTGGATGTGAACATGAGTGCTCGGAACCCGCATGAGATTTGCTATCAGTCGACTCCGCCGTCAACAGCTGTTCTGAATTGTGGAGAGACAATCTGGAGTGGTTCGCAGGGACTGAACGCCACACGACTTCCATGTATCACCTCCTGGTGGCGCGGGATTTCAGCATGGTTATTGCTGCGTTCTAATATCTCCATTCCCCACGGCCGACCTTTATTCAAGATGGCCTAATTAAAATCGCAGGGAAGGTGGGAGGATGGTTGTCAAACTTCCAAAGGGGAATGCGCTGATTTGTTTCCATAAGAGCGAACTGCTAGGGGATGAGACATGAGGAAGATCTGATTTCGAGTTTTGATTCGAACGAGATATTCAGCAACCGCGTGCGTAGCTCCTTTCGAAATCATTCCACGTCACTTGGTGCAATACTAGAATAAGGGACGGTTTTGTAAATATCACATTTACAATCAATTTAATGAGGTTTATCTCAAAGGGAATTAACCTATACAATCAAAACCTGAACAAAAAACTACAAAATGTATCTTGTCAGTAATTTCATAAAGGGAGTAGTGTAGTCTGAGGAACTCCAGGGGCATTATTGGACGATTTTATGAGTTGAACAAAGCTTTTCGTTTCTTATAGTGCCCAGTTAACTTTGTTTAAACTTTTGGATTTAAAATAAAATTGTCTGAGTGCATAATTGGAATGTATTCAAGCAGACAGGGATGATACCAATGACAGATTGGTTTCTTAATTAAGGGAGAGTATACGAAGATCGCATCCGTTTCCAAGACACATAGGGCCATCAAAATGTGAGGTGAGCAAACAAGCTGGTGTCTGTGACGCGTACCTCTTCACCTTATGATTCATGTTTCCTGGGGGAGACATACATTATTCCTCCTCACCAGGGTATGATGAGTGTACATTTTGTACACATTCCATGTGGTTTGGTTGAAAGTTAAAAGCGCTTGAAAATTAGCAATTTTACGCATGGTCAGCACCATCTGCAAACAGCTCCTCGCACGTGGACACTACTTCTTCATGCTTGGGATTCAAAGCAGTAGACACCACTATAGGTGACGCAAAACTGTTGTTGGATTTGCCATGGAAATGAACGTTACTTAATAATACGTACGGAGATTTGAAACGGCTATTATAATTTTAAGAAGAGAAAGGACCAGCGCAGGATCAAAGACTTGTGTGGGTCGAAGCAAACCTGATTAAGGCAGGAGGGCCCCGATTAGCGTTCGGAGGGAGAATAGGTACGGGCATATCTTTCTTGAATAATCACATCATGCATTCTTACTGACACCCCTCTCTCTCTCTCTCTCTCTCTCTCTCTCTCGGTGACTTCTAGCCCCGTGTTAATTCTTTGGGGTTTTGATTCTGTTGCTTGGTATTCCCTGTACGCTTTGGCGTTGTCACTCACTAAGATTAGTACGGAAGCGTATTGCTGCCAATGCGAAAAACTTAGTTAAAGGAGATAACTATGTCATTTAAAGGAGAAAACTATGACGTTTAAAAGAGATACTAGGTCGTTTAAAGGAGATAACTATAACGTTTAAAGGAGATAATTATGACGTTTAAAGGAGATAATTATGACGTTTAAAGGAGATAACTGTGCCGTTTTAATGAGATAACTATGTCATTTAAAGGAAATAACTATGTCATTTAAGGAGATATCTATGTCGTTTAAACGAGATAATAAGTCGTTAAACGAGATAAAATATGTTTTTCGCGTTGGCAACAATACTCTTCCGTAGATTAGTCCAGCTACCCATGGCGAAAATTTCTGAGGCAAGCCGAAGGAAGCAAGTGATTTCTTTTTTCTTTTTTCTTTTTTTTTTTGGGTCTCTGTTGAGAAAGCCCTATGAGTGATAAATGGGGAAGACGGTGTGTGACGTGCGACATTGAAGTCAAAGATATTTCGTGATGTGGCGCGTGTCTTTGCTCATGGTCATGCTTGGGAGGAATAGCTAGGTGTAAAGTGCAATGATCGTGGAATGGTGTTTGTGGGTTTTTTATTTCGATGGTGTTTTTTACCTGATGTAGTGGCGTGGTTCGGGTGAGAATTCATGACGTTCATGATGTCCGAGGGTTTTTCTTTGAGTTTGTTATGATGGCAGCGGCTGTTGTAGAGTGGAGTGGTGACAGGGCAAAGATGTAGTGGTAGGGTGGTTGTTGGGTAGTACGTGTTATAGTGTGATGCAGCTGCTTTCCGGTTACGACAGTAATGGTAGAACTGTAAAGCTGTTATTTTGGTGGATAAATAATTGATGAAGACTGTAACAGGCTGCATACCGCGAGGATCGCCTGAATGGCACGAAGGATATTGAAGATAGCGGTTGTGAGAATATGGCGCTGCTACGGATGATAGCATCGATATTGATGACAATCAGAGACCTGTGCACCCAAAGTCCCAGTCCACGCAAGTTCCGTACGGATCGCCATCTCTGTAAGGCTGTAGGGTTTGATTCAGGGTGCAAGTGGCTACGACTTCGACTTTTGCGATTACGCACTGCAGTTCTCTAAATGATAGCTGTAGCCGTACAGAATGCTCATTGAGAATACGGCTTGACATCATAGCATGACCATCGAGTCGAGGATCGAGGGAATGAAAGGTATCAGTGCTGATGATCTGTTGTTTGTTGAGCCTAAAAAGAGTGGTAATTGTTGAGAATAATTGGCCCAGCGTTTAAAATGGGAATCAATAAGATATTATGTGGCCATGGCGTGAACGCCAATAACGGCAGCACTTGAAAACGTCTATGTGGGGAGTTTGTGTTGTGGTTATTTCATAAGAGCATCGACTGATAAAAATTGTTCATGAGAATTCGTGAATGGGAAACAGTGCAGTGAATAATTATCCAAAGTTTGTACAAAGGGACAGAGCTTGCTTTGCCGTTCAGGGTAAAGCAAATGCAACCCATGGATCCTACTATTAAAGGGAAAGAAAAGTAAAAACTTTTATGTGAAACATACGGTATAAATGAAGTCAAGGAAAACAGTTAACACAATGGCGGCGACTGAAAATGAGACTCGTTTGAAGACCTTCGAAAGCTTAGTGAAGAAATAACGGATTCTGAAACAGTACTGCAGGAAGAGGGAGGTTGGTGGTTGTTGTGTTGGTTCTGGTGGTGATTGGTGAGATGGCTATATTGGAGATAGTTATAATGGTGTTGATGGGAAGACTATCGAGAAGGGATGGTGATTGGGCATTACTGAGAGAAGATGGTGTAAACAATGAACGGCATGGTGCTTCTGGTGAAGGTGATGTGAATGGCTCCTTTGCACTGTGATGAATGTATATACTAAGTTGTGCTGACACCAAATTAGTGACAAGAGGACCGTGCAGTTACAGCAATGCTCTTTGAAGGCAAGATTTTGTTCCGCGATTCCTTGTTTATTTTGATGTTATACATTTCCCAGCAGCCTTTTCAATCCACCATCTTCGATATCAGGTCGTGTCCGAAACAGACATTTTGCAC
Organism: Acanthaster planci; assembly: GCF_001949145.1. The sequence goes on along the minus strand of NW_019091355.1, from coordinate 1,170,411 downwards.
AACTACATATATATGTACATAATTATTCTGCATGTACCAGCACGTCTAAATGTGTGTATATTACCTAGAGGTGTTGCACTCATTAAGCCCAAAGAGGCACGATGCCTCCAAGATGGCGGAGCACAAAGAATTGAGGGAGATATGTGACGTATACGGTGCAAATAATTCTTGTGCTGTTCGATGCAGCAGTGACGGAGTTTTAGACATGTGTTGTAAGAGAGAGTCAGTGACGATAAAAAACAGCACCAGCGACCATGTCGAAGTACACATGGAAGCTGCTGGACAGTCATTGATATCGAGAAATAAAAGTAGCAAGTGTGCAAAACAAATCAAGTCTACAAATAAGGGTGGTGTTATTAGGTATTTTTGTACGAGTGATTTTCCAAAATTTAGGTGAAAATAAAAGGTACTTCCTTTCATATAATGTAAACAGGTGTTGTTTGATGGGAGTTGTAGGTGATTTTGAAATCCTTTCCGATTCTCTTATACGAATACTATTTTTCTGTTATTCAGTTTTAATATTCCACGTTGAATCCAGAGAAAGCATAAAATGCAGTATCTGTACATCACTTGTGTGTCAAAATTCTGTACACGCGTTGGCTTTATAACGGCTATGATTGTTTAAAGGAGACCATTGGGCAGGGCAGGGGCGTGGCCTGGATGCTCCTTTACTGCGTCTGATGCTTCCCATCGATGTTAAAATATGTAGGAAGCTCATACATCCTGGCCACGAGCTCTGATGTACCCACCATCTGTTTTAACGAAGCAATGCCCCCAAACAAAGAAGTATTTTGACGTCGTTTTCCTTTAGGCCTATGTGACAGTAGTTACGTCGATTATTAGAAATTCATGTTTGACAGAAATGTGCATACAGTGACACTGACTTTTTGGGATTGTTGGAAATTACAATAGTTTATTGGTGTCGACACTTTTTTCCAATAAAATGGACTTTTTTATATTCAAACTATGAATTGTACATGTGTCTTGATTAATGTCTTGAGTACTATGAGCACGCCCCCTGTTGATTTGATAGGCCGTATTGAAACAGGAAGGCGTGAACCAGTGCGTTGCACAATGTCATAATTATGCACAACCACGAGACGCGGCTATTTAAAATTATGATCGCCTGCTCGACCACACGCTGGAAAACGCGAATTTTCAATCCACAAAATCGCACCATCCTCTTGGCCAAGCTGAACGTCTGAAACGTGACATTTAAATTATCGCCATGGTGAAATGACGTACACAATGCCACTAGGCCTATATGTCTTATATATTTGCTGTATGTGGTCCTATCCGGCGTCTTTAAAGTCAGTCTGAGAACAAACGCTGAGATCCTTCTACCAACGCCTCGCAAAAGGAAGACATGAATCTTATAAAAGTCTCACAGCTCAGATCAAGGCCAGAAATGTTAACTTAATACATTCGCAGGCAAAACCACATCAATAAAACGTACAAAAAAGAATTTCCTCAATAATTCCCTACTTTGCGCTGAAGCATAAAATTGCAATTTTAGCAGCGGCAATGACAAGTCGAGGTAATCTTAAACCTTTTCTGAACAAAAAGACACAAAAGTACTTTAGGAAATCAAAAACACAAACAACAAAAGCTAGGTATTGCTATATTGCCTGATTTCAATGTACATGTGCATGTACAATATTGCAATGTACAATTTGTATACAATCACAGAATACTTATAATTTAATGCCCATCGCTCGATACATACATTGTATTATCACCTGGATTATTTACACATGGGATTAGTCAAATCTTAAGCCAAAAACATATATCTCCGTGATGAGTGTATCGATTGGACAAGTGAAGAAATCCGAGAAGGTAGTAGTGACCAATCAGCCTGTTCGTCTAGTTTTTGTGTCTCAGTTTAAGACATCAACGTTTGGTAAAAAAAAAAGATTTTGGTGTTGCTACAAACCAATCGCACGAAAGTACAAAGGTCATTTATGATCAGTAAAACCACTGTGCTACAATCCTGTACATGAAGAATAAACGCGTCGTCCAATGTATTGGCAAGGTACGTAAATAATGACTGTATACAATAAGTTCGATTTGGAATATTGGAACCACTGGCAGGTGTGTGCAGACGTACATAGTAGATGATAAGAGGGCTCTTCCTTTAAGTCTGCAAGTTCCAACTTCAGCCATCAAAATGTCTATGAAAGGAACTATTTAGTCTGTCAATGTTCGTGTTATCAAACATCAAATCTTAGGGTATGAGGTCGGAATTTCGAGCTCTCTTAGAGGCTTCTGACTGATTCTGAGGCCAAATCGAAAAACCAAGCAGAGGTCTGGGAAACGGCAACACCCTGTTGTCATGGCCAGCTCATGCGAGTCTGCTGCCATCCAGAGGTGGGCAAGTGTACCCCTCTCTAGGGAGTGAAAACTGTTGAACCCAACACTTAACCGGCAAATCAGATGCCATTGAATCACGTACAACTTTAGTAATAATTCGTATGTATCAAAAATAATTTTCAAAAACATTAATTTCTTAATAAATACTGGTGCATTGCTGCATTAACTTTTATAAATACGAATAGCATCTTGATTATAATAGATAATTACAACAAAGAGAAATAAGTTGTAATAATGAAAGTGTCAAAGAATTTCAAATTTAACCCAGATAACCCTTAGTTAAAACTTGAACTACTAAAAAGGAATAAAAAATCGTTAGGTAGGTTTCCAGAGGTGACATCTACCACTGGTTCTAACCTTCAAATTGTTATTAAGTGCAGTGTAATATTACCAGTGGAGGTTAACCATTTTGACAGGAGAGCCTGTGGGGGGTGGATAAAAACTTGTTCAAGGGGCTCTTGACTTGGTCAGGTTGAGAGAGAGGCTGCAATTGCAACCTTTCAACATTCACAAGACTTTCCTCATGGAATGCCATCCTGTTTGCCAACCACACTTGTGTGCAGGTACACATTTGTGTGCATTCCAAGGTTGCAGTCGACCCCATCACAAGGCCATCACAAATCATCCAGATCTAAGCCAAGTCACAATCATTTCAAATGAACTGTGCCAAAAGTATCCCCTTCTAGCTATTCATCCCGTCTCGTGAGAGGACTTGTAACCAGACGGATCTGCCTTGAGCAGAAGCACCCCCTCGTCGGTTTGAAAGAGCCGCAACGGTCAGGAACGTTCATTTTGTAGTAGCGATGCAACCGCAGCGCGTGCATTTCGTAGTAATTCGTGAACCAACGTAGTGTAGTTCCAACCTAAGGAACCTGCTTTGCTAGGAAAATTGCGCCCTTTCTTGGTCCAGCTAGGTGCTCAAAATGGAAATTGTGATGGACCGACTTCAACACTGGTGTATAAACGGACATGCACTTGGTCACAGCAAATGTACAACAAAGTTTCAATTCAAAGTCTGGTTGTACGGTCACAAGGTGCCAAGTTTGACTTTTTTTGTTACCCATAGAGGGAGTGCCATTCTGCAGCACTCCTAACTAACTGAACAGCCCTATTTTGCAAGTGCAGCCTCACTCCCATTTCAATGCAGGACTTCATGAAAATACGCCTTTTGCGAGTTGCAGTACCCTGAGTACTCTTTAAATTCCCGTAAACATAACAATTGAATTCTCCACACTAAAGACACTGTTGCTATACCTTGTAGCTCTGGGCAATATTTTGCTTAGTTACATAAGAGACGCCTTGCCTCAATACATTGTTCTCAATGGATAAGAAGGGCACAAAGGAACCAGTCCATTCCAGAGATGGTGGTCGCTATGAAAAAGCTTGCCCTGAATCATGAGGTATAGCAACAGTGTCTTTAGTCTGGAGAATTCAAATTGTTGTGTTTATGTGCAATCAGATAACTCTGTGTACCAGATTGTATTTAAATTTAACTCGCAAAAGGCTTATTCACCACAAGTTTGTTACATGAAGAAATTCTGTCAGTATTGCAGTATTGAAGTAGTGGACACAACATCGTTGAACAAGTGCACCAGTTACCTTCGCGATCATACAGCTAAAAAAGAGATTATGGACAAAATCTAAAAGAACTTTCAGTGATGAATTTCAAACCAAAGACAAAAATATGAATAAAAGAAAGAGTATAAGCCAAGCATAAAGCTTTCTGGACTAAACAGAGCAACTACTGATGCACATCAAAAAACTTACTGAAGCACTGAGGACAGCTTCTTAATTAAATGGAGTAAGTGGGCATTGGAGCTAATGATGACTCTGATTGGTGGAATGCAAAGCAAGATGCAGAATTGAACCATTCTTTAACTTGGAAGTCTGACAATCTAGACAGCTATCTGGAGGTATCTTGAATAATATAGCCTTTTAGCTAGATATATACTTACCATAATAGTCCTCACTACATGTCTGTTGGTGTAATCTACAACCAGCCCCAACATCACCAAGGATGTTTTATACAATCACAGCCAAGTTGGTGCTCACATGTGACATGTTTCAAGCATGTGGTGAGGTAATGAAGAGTACTCGCATGTGCAATAGGAAGGGTTATGCTAAGGGAGCACTGAAAAAAAAGGCAAACATTCTCGTTCTGCTGGATCTTTCCCGTTGGAATGCTAGCGCTCCATCAACATGTTCCCGCATCCCATTTTGGGCACAGACCATTTGGAGGAAGCTTTCAAATGGGGATGCTGTGTCCCCAGTGGAACCATGCATTCCAAAAGGAATCCTCCCAAGAAAGAGTCCAAGGATCAATCTTCTCATTTCCTTTGAATCAGGTTATATACAAGTGAAAAAACTTTTGAAACAGAGAGAAAGAATTTGAGTAACCACTCCAGCACAGCTTCTTCAAGATCTGGATAAAAACAAACTCCCTGATGCCGGTGTTCTGCATTAGAGGTCGTTGTTCCGGATGAACCGGTTGCCCTCTGAGTGCCTACCGTAGTAAACATAACGGCACTTCCCAAACGTCCCTGTGGCATGACACGAGACAAGGACAAAATAATTACACAGTGACGATAAAGCCGGTCACCAAGCCATAAGCAAGCAGAGTAAGCCCAAACATGCCAAAGTTCACCTGAAGAACTAAGCCAACCTAAACAACACGGTACCAACATCTGTGCGTAGGTCAAATCTAGGCAAATCAAACATCCAAAAGCAAGATTTAAGGGAAAGCAAGCAATGATCAACAAGGTTTACAGCAACCAATGCCTGTGATTATGCATGAGGACAGGTATACCAGTCTAAGCCATACCTTGGTGGTTATCAGTTGGTCTAGTTGTGTCTGGCAAGGGATTGTAAGACTGGTGACCACCGTCTGGGGAATCCGGAGAATTGTGCGGATCCTATATAAGGCAAGGGAAGGAGCACTTTTCGATATAATGTCAATTACATAATTGTTATGACTATTTCTTCAATGGGCAAATTAGATATTCCAATAGCTCAAAATGGCGAGCTTTGCAGGTGATTCAAGAACATCAATATGCTCTTTCAATGCCGCCATATACCAACTCACACACACTAAACATGTTCAAACTGGCCTGACATCAGGCATCTTGTTGTCAAAGGGCCTTGCCTTTCTGAAAAACTGAACCAGCTCATTAAACTTATTTAGTGATCAAAATTGGACACCGTACAAACAGCCATGTTCTGATGTTAAACACCTTTTTGACCAATAGGGCAAGAAAATACTCCTCAAATTTCAGAAATAGCAAATTCATGTCCTTTTGTAGCACAGCAATCATGACATCTTCATGGATACACGTTTTAGGAGATGTCTTTCTTCCTGAGTGCACTGATACTAATTGAGTGACCTTTGACCTTCATACCTCATCTGCCGTGACTCGGACCACCCTCATGTAGGACCCCACCCTATCTGCTTCTTTTCTCTCCTTCTGGGTCACCTGTCTGGAATCCAGGAACTTTAATCCTGGTAACCTGTGCACCACGTAATATCTGAAAGATCAGGCCAAAAAAAAAAAAGACGGCAATGCTGCTTAGTTTATATTCATCTCTGTGCCGATATTTATTTCCATAATTTGTGACTTGAGGCTGGATCAACTATGCTGGACTTGACCACAACACTGTCTCACAGAGCTCCTGAAAAAAAAAAAAATGTGCTGTGCGCTGCAAGGTGAAAGTTAAGGTGTGAACTATCGTTTGACCACTAGCCAATTACTTTTTAAAAATGTGCACGCAAATACACTTGATTGCGCCATGTCAAACTCTGCTCGTCAATCATACTCTGCCAGTGGTTGCGTCTCTCACAGCGTTCGTGCTCCATGACATCTCATACAATGATTTTCATATGAATGGTTCTGCACTGGTAACTAGATCTGGTTATTCTGTGTGACCATGCCCCTGAGACCTGGTTGCAAATGGTTGACTAGCTGGTCAAAACCATCAATTCATTCAGGCGATGTTTGTCCAACTAAAGTTAAACCACAGTCATCCCCTGAACTTACCCAGGGATTTCCTCAACAAAAACAGGTAACCAACCAAAACAATGTAAGAGCAATTTCCACTGACTGGCTCCCTGCAGATTTCTCCTTGGCCCATAAATTGTTGTGCAGTGGACAAATTCAAGCGACAACCATTTGCCAACCACTGCGCCATTTTGCCTGGTACTAACAGCTCAGTCTCTCATTTGGATCTGGCTTTGATTGCAATGAGCACTGAGCCAATTAACCAGTGCATTTACCTGTATCTCTGGTAGTCGTCTTCATCCTTGTCTGTGCTGGATAGCTCATTGGGACAAGCTTCGTTCCCTAGGAGACTCAGATACGTCAGGTTGGGACACCGCTCCTTGAGCTGATCCATTAGACTCTCCAAATCTTTGATGTAACAAGGAACTGTTAAGACTATTTCATTATCTCAGACAACCCTTCCAAAATCCTGCATTAATCTTCTCAGGGGAACAGGTGAAAAAATGCTTCTCTGAGCAATAAAACAATAAATCTGGCACTTCAGTGGTGCGCATTTAAGGATAGTTTTGAAAACGGGCACCCTGTTGTAATAAAGCTTGGGAAATGTAAAACCTCACGCTCAAAATGCAACAGGAAAGGAAAAGCTTACAAGGAAATGCATTCAAGTTGCCAATTCTGTTCTTTCACAACTATAAAATTGGTTTAAATATTCCATACAGCTTTTTAATTTTCAAAATGTCCCCTTGCAAACCTTTCAAAAACTTCATTTTTTGGGGAGAAGTTATTACATTATTGTGAAGTACAATGTACTTTAAAGTTACCAGTTTAGTTCTTTGGAACCAGTTCCTAACATCAATGGTCGGGCACTCAGTTGACTGGTTCCAATGCATAGTTCTACCCTTTTTGTTCTCCTTTGCATTGATACTGTTGTCAGGACCCTTCTCAGGCATTTTGTTTCACTCGATAATATTTTGTCAATTATTTAAATTTTCAAAACTATAATTTCAAATGCAAAGTGACATGTAGCTCATCTACGGGTGCAGTGTAATGAACCAACTTAAACAAAGGATATTCTGTTTTTATTGAGTACTAGCGTGTGTAGTTTGGACATGTGTGGAAGGACGACAGAGTCAGTCAACTCATTCTGATCCAAGATCAACTCTTCCAACTTGACAAACCTCTCCAGACCTTCTAACGACCTGCCGGGCAAGGAAACATAAACGAGTCACCAGAAATCAAGGCTGTCATATACCAATCCACTATTTAAATACATGTATATGAATACTCATTTAATTCCAGAGTTTTGGGCAAATTGGACGAAACATTTTGTCTGATGAAGACGATTCAAAGCCGGTGGTTTTCTGTTGAAGGTTTTGTTTGTTTTATCCTTATTTATTTTACCGTCTGGTACTAAGGTATTACCGGTTACTGTGTTCAATCATTGATGGCTACTCCGCGTAATGTGAACCGGTTAATGCAGTATCTGGTTCATATCATATTGCGAATATCAGTTACAAGTAAATACTGATAACTACAGGTATTCCACAATGGTGCAGTGTTACAATAGTTGCTGTAATTAATTACTGTAACTGGCCTATTTGTTTCTTCCAGAAGGTGAAATGTACTAGTCCATGTACATACTGGACTGAATTACATGCACATGTATTCTATCAAATAGCTGTTTAAAAAGTCAAGTGTTATATTGCTTGATATCCTGCACCGAAGGCAGTGTGCCTGCAAATCAACATTACTAGGACTTGCATAACCTTTCTTCCTGAAATACCATGACCTTTGGGGAAAAGGGATGTTTTGTGCATGGACCACAATACACGTACACGTACGTGCGGAGTGGCATGTATAACGTTGAGGATGAGGATTAGCTATGAACCAGACATGACTGCATCTAGGGCAAAGGCAAGCACGAGACGAAATCCAAACTTGCAAGTGAATAGCACTCACTTTTTCCAATGTACCGGTATAAAGTGAGCAACAAGGTTTCAGCAGTGTGAGGTGCCTGGTTGACTTTGGCCTGCCCTGTAGCTTATTTATAAATGCGTAACCAGCGTCTAATCTGTCCAATACAGTACATACATGCAACACAGATATCATGTTTACATGTGTGTATATTTGAACAGTGACCATCGACCACTAGTCGATTTTCCCTGGTAACCTGTGCATGAAATACATCCTGGGTACCAGAGAAAAACTAAATTTATTGTTGACGTAAGGGTCTTGCTCAAACTTTTCTCTGAGCTGTCATATGTAAACTGTGAGTGAGCAACTGGTGTAGATCAGCATACGTACATGTACACACACATGTGTATTCTGACAAATATGCCAAAGGATTGGACAATATCTGATGTCTGCTTGTGTGTACATGTTATTGCTTCCTCTGCCATTTTGTGCTGAAAGTGTGTGTATATCTTGACAAAAAGATACCCCCCTATTTCAGTTTTCCAACATAATTGGAAGCCCACATTTTTAAAACAGACTTACATGTGAGCCCGATATTTGGAATTGAGAAAGATGAAAAAGAATGGCAGAAGGTTGGATGCAAGACCTGTACCTGATGTGGTTGAAGCTAAGGTCTAGTCTGGTGACTTGCTTGCCGTACCACTGGCCCAGCTGGTCTGGTATCCTTGTCGCACTGTGCTCAAGGTATGACAGCTGCAAAGATGATCAACCGAAACAAAAACAGTCCGACACTGGTTAATTCTCAGCCGGCAATCATTGCAAGGACTCAAAACAAAATTGGAAAACCAATCTAAAGTCAACTGGCAAGTAAATTTCCAAAATGCATGTGTGCATGTGTTTTGCCAACACGATACACAGACACGTTCATGTACATGTACTGTGTGGCAAAGTACATACATCCATGTGAAATAACTATGAATAGAGTCTCAAGGCCATCTGAGTATGGTACATGTACATGTAGTTGGCTACGTACTCTGCTAACTTACTCTAAATTCAGAACTGTAAACTCTCTGCTTTCCATGAAGCCTGCAGAAAATTTACAGCAAAGAAATTGAATTTTGCCACTTTTTGGAAAGTGCAAGCACGTTATTATTTAGTTAAGTTGGTGTGTAGATTTAGGGTTGAGTAATCCATTCTTTTCAGAAAGAAATACTTGTATTTGGAAATGTTTCCATTCATCCGGAAAGAACAACTAGTAATCTAAAAATTAAAAACAAAAACTTGGCAATCTGCACTCTGTCTCAAGAGTTTTATTTATTTTTATTTACTGTTTTATTTAATCAGGGCAGCCTCGTCAGTAAGACTTTAATTCTACTGCTTTTAATGAGGGCCCTATTCCAAATGGTCACTATCCTGAAAAACTCCATCTTATTTGGTCAATGTCAAACTTGAGGAAATTAAAACATTTCTTTGCTGACCGGAAACGTACATGTACCAATATTTCATAACCTAGTACTTATTCCATCTATGGGCTCTTAGAGACAGATTTCAGGTTGTAAGACTTTATCTCTCATTTTTATTTTCAAATAAAGCCACTCAGGGTGTGCCGGCAAATAGCTGAAATTTACTGGAGAAATTCATGATGTTCGATATTCAATCAATCAGGGTGCCGTACCAAAAGCATGGATGATACAAGTTGTTCCTTTAGCTGCTTTTCAAATAACATACAAAAATGACACATACAGTCTACTTAGGAATAAAGTACACCCGGTTTCAACGTTTGGCCAACTCTCCTACACCATACCCTATTTCCCATCTGCTGCCATGACACTGATAACGGACACCAATCAGTCACTTATGAACAACCAATCAGTCACTTATGAACAAGCATGCAATGGCTTAATCTGGCTTGTAATCTCAGTCCTATTCACAACAGACCACAAATGGAAGGGTTGAGGTTCAGAAGCCGTAGAGAGTGTACAAGTTACAATAGTGTGCATGGATCAATGCAGACAACAGGTCAGACATATTTAAGAACATGTAAACCTGTACATACAGTACTGTACTAGTACTAGTACACATGGTTGAGAATTTAGAAAAACAGACAATCTAAAAACTACTGAAACTGTATACAAACATTTGGAAACTGAGTGATATATGTACATGTACATTGTACTGTTGGACTAATATCAGAGAAATACTATAGCAAGAAGTAAGTTTAGAATTTCTGTCTCTTTTCTAGTTCATATTAAAATAAAAACCAGAGTGACTTACTTGTAGACTATAAAAAGACAGTAAAGGAATTGGTGAATAGGCTTAATGCTTCTCAAGAATGTACACAAGATAATGTACATGTACCACGGTACTTGTACATGTAATGTAGGTCTATCCTTCCACTCTCGGGCTCAGTCAGGCAAAGGTAAATGTTATGGAAACTTGGCATACACTGAGAGAATCCAAAGATGTGGCAGTATTCTGGAAAGACCAAGAACTTCCCAAACTGGTTCTGATGGTTCAGGGAACTTTCAGTTTTCAAAGCTACATGAAGACAAGCTTGACAATGTCAGCTTACATGTATGTAGCCAGAGCCAGTGATTTCAATATCCGTGGCTGAGCTCTCCAAGAACACCTTGAAAGATTTCACTAAGAATGATCGTCACTTGAAGCATAGTGCATGGATGGTTATCTGCAATCTGCAACCCAGCCTAGTCAATCATTTGAAATGTTGGATTGAAAAGGATAAAGGACAGTTGAAGCAAGATATGTGGCAGAGAGCACCCCCCCTTCTGTTGGTCATTGTTGGACTGGAATCTTAGGACATCTGGGGGGATGTGTTAGGTAACAAATGTTAGTCCAGAGTGTTGGACATGTAGTGGCGGGGGGGGGGTACCGAATCCCTCTGTCCCACATATGTAACTTGCAAGGTATAATTGAGGAAGGCAGAGTCCAGCCACTGTTACTGTACTTTGATACTGCTTAATAGTGTCCTTGGAAACTTTTACATGTAACACACCTGTACACTGTGTACAAGGAACATCACACTGCCCCTCCAACCAAAATTTCTTTGTGCCAAATTTGCAATTGGTCTCTTCACAGATGTTGGATTCTTTTATTCAGAAAGATTCCTGACAAACCTGTGCATCTTACGTGTACATGTACATAAAATTCATCTGTGAGAGCTGAACAAGAGTACAGCACGCCGTGTATATCACCACGTAGAACTTTATACCCCGTATGTTTTTTTGGAAGAATCATCCATATTCATTATGTTTATCCTTTTGTTCATCCCTCATAAATATTCATTTTCCCAGTCAATCGCACTATTGATATTTCAAATGCGGGCCGCGTCGGCGTCACTCGGACACTGACCGGATTGGAGATGACATCTTTTTAAAATGTCTCCTTTCATCGCATTCATTCTCCAGAATAAATCAACAAAACCAGAAATGTCGAGTCCTCTTAAATGACTCTACATAATACCAAGGATCACATATACATAAACACACGAACATGTACCCTAAGGCTACTGAGCACATGCATACCTACATGTATGTTGACATGATTGATGAGCTACATGTACGTTTGAGTGAGAGATTTCTTTCCTTTTGTTCTTTTCTGAACATAATTTGCTCTTTATGCAGGATGAATTGACAAAAAAAAAGGTTTTGAAACGGTCTTTGAATCAGTGCCTCATGAACTGGGAACAAAATAAGCCTTATCGCTGATACCGCAGAGAGGCACGGTGGGAAGGAAATGCAGCAACGCTGTGCTAATTACTTGGGGGTGGGAGCTCAAACCCTATGATACCGGTCTGGGAACATCCAAGGATTCTAGTTGTGACTTGATTATTTGTCATCACTTGCTGATGACTTCTAATGGTGCGTACCCTCAATACAGGTTCAGATGGCAATGTGGGGCATGAGGGTCATCGTTGGAGGCTCATTAATTACAGCCAGCAACAATCACATTTATTCTCATGTATACATGATCAAGTCACAGGAACCATCTTGACAAGCTATGAGACTTGCTTTCCCATAATGCACTTGAAATTACATAATCAGACTGGTACACAGTCCCGTCACAGGCTGATATACCACTTTTGGGAGGAAATTTCAAACTGATGACAGAGAAGTTAGTAACCCTTCCCCTGGCAGAAAAGTGAAATGCTTACCAATTTTAGCATTTGAAAATTGAAGGTTGCATATATGTCACATAGACATGATAGAGGCAGAGTCCTATCAGTATACTAAAAAAAGTGTTGCCAACCAAATTCAATAACATAGCAACAACTTACCCCCAGAACTGTGGAGTCCAACGTCTGCCCCGCTCCCACCTCAGAACTGTGGGGTCCGATGTCTGCGCCGCTCCCACGTGGGAGCAGAGCGGACGTCGGACCCTACAGTAACGTTCTGGAGGTAGCCACAACTTAGGAAGAGTTGCCAATAACTAGCATAGGATGGGATCACAGTAAAGTACAGTGGTATGGGCCACCCATCAGAAGGCAATAGCACATCCTGACATCCTAAACCATGTGTAAACAGTCATGACAGTCATTTTTTGCGGGGAAAAAAGGAAGAATTTACTTCTCACAGGCAGGGCCTATGACAGGGTTTGTTAAAAGATGTCAGGTGATAGAACATGATGATTTTCTGTGACATCTACATACATGTACATGTAACAACACCTGAATAACTTGGAATGCGAGTGTACTGTCTCGCATTCCTGGCCTAACTTAGTACTACATGTGGTACTTTTTGGTAAACCTATGATGTACATATCATGTACAAGTAGTACTACAGTGTAGAGTAACTACTGCTGGTCATGTCAGTGGGCCCTACCGAGTGAAGACTTACTTGTGTTCCTTCGACGATCGGTCCTAAGCTCTCTCTCTCACCATTTTCAGCCAGTGTAATGTTTGCCATGTTCTTCCTATTTGCCCTCAACTGGTCCAACCAATAGGTTTTCGTTGAATCCATTCATTAGATTACTGATTACCTGTCCATTTCAATAGTCGGTCGACCTCCAGAGTTTATGCTTGACTACAGCACAGGTAACCGTGGGCCGGCTAACTTCGGTCATATTGCATTGGTAAACATCACATGATCCGGTCAAAATACCTCAGCACCAGGCTAGTTAATACTGATTCAGAAAGAACCTTGAAACGTCAGGGTTGCAAGTCTTTGGGAAAATCCATAAAAAACCTACCGCTTGGTGGCGCCATTTACTATTTACGGTCTGGAAGCTATAGGGTGCACTGAACCAATTCAAGCTCCATTGAAAATAGAGTAAAATCAACCAAGTTTGGAGCCCCATTGCCGGCAACTGAAGTTCCCAGGCCTCTCAAAAAAACAACAACGTGTTGTTTGGTCCTTCAGATTTCATTTGATTTTGAATTTTTGCTAAGTTAACTCAGCCCCCCGGCCCAAAAAGTGAATGTTCCCAAGTCTTTTCAGCGGCCATTTTTCAAATGTTATCCCTCACCTTCCTCGGGCTCTTCTGACAACTTTTCAATCACATTTTGTCAGCATTGCCAGATGGGTGGCCTTGAATCTACAGAAATGATCCTGGGCCATACTGACACAATCCCACCATTTCTTGGCCCAAACAGACCCCTCTTTTCGAAAGAATCCGTAGGCCTAAGGGTACTTTTTGTGCGCTTCTGCTTGGCGGAGAATTTCCTTGAATTTGAACACTGCACGCTAAAATGAAGTCAAACTATATGAATAAGCTATTTGCAAGTTAAATTTGAATAAAATCTGGTACACTGAGTTATCTGATTGCACATAAACATAATGATTTGAATTCCCCAGACTAAAACACTGTTGCTATACCTCGTGATTCGGGGTAAGCTTTTGCATATAAACACAGTAACCACCACCTCTGGACTGGTTCCTTTGTGCCCTTCTTGTCCACTATGTTGCAAGGCGTCTCTTATGTAACTAAGCAAAAGTTTGCAACAGATTTATTTAGATTTAACTCGCAAAAGGCTTATTGCATTTGGTCGTTTTTTGGGGGTGGGGACAGGGAAGCCATGCACATTTTGTTACCGTGAGCTACCCTAGATGTGGAACAGTTCAGCAAGTTTATAAACTGTACAGCTAGGCAGCATTAAAATCACAGGACATGTGTGGGAGTTATGATTTCAACACATCCCGATGTGAACAAAACGGGTTTTGCCTTGGCCCACTCTCTGATTAAGTTTCGCGGTTGTCATGACGTCCCTGACACTGAGTTGCCTGTTAATTAACACACCACAAATGGCAAAATTCCCCTTCGTGCTTTTCGATACTATGTAGAAATGCACAGAAGTCCGACCACCGGAATAATTGTTAGCACTGATACTGCATATCGTACACTTACATAACTCGAAGCCAAAGGTAGGCCAAAGCACTAGGTAGGCCTACATGTACATTTACATGCATAAGCAGAGGGCTTATACATGTGTATAACATGTGTGAACATGTATCCAGCGTATTCGCAGGGGACCCAATTTCAGTCAGATTTCCCAACATAACGTATTCATTTGAAAACGTTAAATTGAAAGAACCAGACTGTATTCTACGATTTCATTCTGACCCCCTAAATCACCTGGTACCATTACAGGTTTTCAAATGTATACAATACGTTCAGGGATACCGCTGAAATTGGGTAGCTGGAGAGCGCCCTCATAAACAGCGAATTCGATTTAGAGCTGAGTTGCTGAGGGCGCTACGGCCTCCTTTCCTCTGAGCGGGCCCTGCCTTACTTGTTAGACACAGCATGCACAGTGACTGAAATTGACCGTGATCTGTGCCTGCCGTCAGACTGTACAACCGTCTAAAACACACTAGTATAACACAGTTCTCTTCAACTGTTATCGGGACACTGGCTACTCGCAAAGCTTTGCGTTTCCTTTACGCTTGGGTTTGAAAACTCTTGTGGAGTGGCGAGTTCGCTCCAATTTTGCTCTGCAACACATACCTTCCTAGGAATCCTTGTCTTCAATCCTTAAATCATTGCTTTAACGGCTACCGCTCGACTGTGACAAGATAAAACGTTCCAAGTCGTTCTCACTGATCCAGCCAGTCATCTGTTCCTTATCGCGCCGCGGAGTAATTACCCGACTTTCTCGTTCTTGGCCCAGATTCCTTGCTGAAAGAAATGCCCACCGACCACTTACCATCAACCTTTTTATCTTGATCGATATTTCCCCGCCTCGGTATAGTTACGCCATCCGCTGAGTTGTCACGCATCCCATGTTCCCCGCTCTCTGCGGTCGAAACTAATAAATATCGAAGGTGTGGACTCAGTTGGCTGGTAGTGCAGGGAGTCGCTATTGCATTTTAAACATTCAAGAGTTTCGTGCATAGGGTTATATAGGCAGGTTGTGTGACAGAAATTGATTTGTTTAATCTCTCGGATGGATGTTCCCCCAATGGCCAGCTGCAGCAAGAATTACTTTCCATCCTTCGCACTATTTTTGACCCGGCTATAGGTGCGCAATAATATTAGCATTTGTTTCGTTCCTAAATCTATTATAGCCCTTAAAGCGTGATTTGATATGTATGTTTCTGGTCCGTTCCGTACCTGCATTTGTTTGCCACGTTTTACGTAAGTCCACACTTACACCCTAAGTCCAGGCAACTGACATGCGCATTATGGAAACGCCTTTACGCGGGTCAAGGGGAACGTTTTAACTTCCGTGAGTTGTCTGTCAGATTTTCACATGATCTGTGACCCAAGGTCAGCCCTACGGTACATACACATGAGAGCACAGAATATTCGGGAGTTAAGCACTACGCTCGATCTTTCTTGCACAAAATTCAATTTGAGGCAAATCGGCCGCGCAGTCAGCGCCTTGCATATGCACAGTGTTGGGTGTCCCGGATATTTGACCGCAATTTAAGCACGGCCAATGAAAAGCAAAAACAAAGTAAGTGTTTCCCGCGCATGCCTATGTAGATCACACAGAAAGATCGCCCTAATCATTTCGTCATTACAAAACAGCAGACAGATGAAATAAGACCGCTCAACAAAAAAAAAACTGAACAAAAAGAGCAGCACCAAATGTGACATGGCGCCCTCTGTTATACCACTGCAAAAATACTATCGCACGCGTCGACTAAGGCTTGCAGCTGCCAGGCTATTTTTGTCTTTTAAGGCGCATCCTTTCTCTTTACAGACTGGTTTGAAAGCACAACTGGACGTCACCATACAGCTGCTTCAGAGAATCCAGCCGAATACTGCTATTAATGCCTTCTGGGTGGTTGTAAATACACGAAGATAAAACTAGACCGGTCGAGTCACAGGGATGCTTAGTGGCGCGCATAGAGGGTCCGTCGAGGGTCTGTGGTTGCATAGGTTTTTACAGAGCAAAATTGCACACAGTGTAATTACTTTTCCAAATTCCTTGATATCGTTCCAAGAAAACGCAGATTAGTGTACATAATATTTCTCATTTGGGAGTAAAATCGTCTTTCATGTGATAGAAGATGAGGGGAACCATTGTACATCCTCCCTTGCGTTTTTCTCTCAAGAATTATCTGTAATTGTGACGCCCGGGTCTGTCTACGCATGGCTAGGTCGGTGAATAAATGAGCCTACAGCTCTGGTTCCCCTTGGGAGTCGGGGTGATATCTAACCCCCCCCCGTCCTTCGCCCTCGCCCTAAAGAAGTCCTCTTCGTGCAGCGGTCGAGCCCTGATCGCCGTCTCTGTCCCAACACCTGATCCGATAGCCCAGGCGGAACAAATCTATCTGTTTAAGCAGAAAGAAGGCGCCAGCACCGTCCTCTATATAGTGTTCCACGTGTACAAGATGTGGCGCGGCTAGGCCGCGCCCCTCAGCTTTCATGGACCGATCACGTCGCGTCGGGGCGAAGCAAACAGCTCCACGTTTGCTGATGACCGTGGGCTATGTACCGTGGAGCCTGTGCCAGAGACGAAGGAAAACGGCTCTCATGCAGCTGAGAAAGCTCGATCGCACGAAAAACCTTAGATTGATGTCATGATTCGTTATCCTGAGGCGCATTAGTATTGCTAGTTTCGGGGTCCCTAACGTAAGGCCAGCTTTCATTACCACCACCAGCCCCTTCCAAGATAAATTGTCAATTCCCAAGCTCTTAGCGAAGGAAAACATCATTAAAATTAACAAAACTAAACAATAATATAAGAATGTCCAATAAGCCCACCGTGTTTTGACAATAATTTTGCAATGACACATTAGACAAGATATACACAATCGGCAGCATTCAGTCCATATCGTCTTAATCTTCCATTTTGTTTTATCTGAAGTCTAGGAAATTTACGTCTTCGAACTCGCTTTTCAGCGGAGAAAGAATTCTTGTTATGAAAGCGATATATAGAACGGTCGTCGGATGGAAATGTAAGACGCATGGACGAATGTGAGGAACTGGAAACGAATGGATTTTTTTTATTACTTTCTCTTCATCCACGTAAACCGATCGAAGACAGGGCAAGGGGCGATGCGACGAGCTGATAGTGGAAGAGGGAGAGCAGGTTCTTACGACAGCGCGAGGGGACCTCGCGAGCCGTCAGGAGTGGGCGTGCGATCTAAGATAAACCCGCCAGGACGACGGCAGGCCGTAAGAGATGACACAATCTAAGGACGTTCACCCAGAAGTCACGCTGGGACAGAAAGACAGAACTCATTTTCCTGATGGGTGGGGGGGGGGAGACGTGTGAGGCCCCGGTGAATCGCCTCTGTATAGCGAGGACGTTCGTGCCTTTAACAAAAGTGTAGAGGGATAAGAAAGGATTATGATATACAAAGGAATCGTGACATCATCTCCAATGAAGATGACCGTTGCAAGATTTTGTATCACAGTGACGTTTTTCTGCTCTGTGTCTCCAAACTGCTCAAGGCTTTTACAATTTCTCACAATTCTAAAAGTCCAACATATTCGAGACCTTTCCAGAATGTACTTTCCATGAAATTTCAAATTTATCTTGACCCTGACAATCAACTGGTAATCTTTTCAGTCATTCCTGGGCCTACATCGACAAACATCATTTATTTGAATATTAATTTTGTTGATGCTCCTCTTCTGTAAATCCCAAGTAAACCATGCCCTTCTCTCAGGAAGTTTCGCTTTGACAGTTACACGAGACACTTAAGTCCTTTTATGAAATGTGAAGATTACAGACGTATAAATGGAACGGTTATCACATAATGATCCTTCAACGCTTGCGCATGCGTACCTTACCTTAAAAAAACAGTCTGATGCTGGACCTTCTGAAAGCTTTGCTGTTGTGTAAGTGCAACGGCTTTGTAAGTCAATTGAGTCGCGGCACATGACCCTTTATCAACCGTTAAGTGGCTGTCAGAACTACACTAGCCGTGGTCATTTTTGATTCGATGCCTCACAAGACTGGTTCTAATACCTCTTCATTTACTCTAAGATACTTAGAGATACGTCTGGTACACGGTGGTATGGTGGAGAAAAGCCTGTGGGTACCAAGCCAAAACGGGGTAAGTTTGGTGTCAAAATTTGGCAGTTTGCGTGTCAATCAAGTTCATATCTGTTCAACTGGCTCATATGAATATTTGAAAGTTGGGGAAAAGGTGTTAGATGTTTCTTAAACCTCATACCAAACGTTGAGCAAAGGTAATCGACTTTTCAGCAACAAATAACGTGTTAGTGTCCCGTACTCTGCCACGACCCACACACATGACTAGCCTACTTGTGCCTGTACTATGAAGTGTCGGAAATATGGGGTTTAAAGGCCACGTTACGCGTGTTTCCCTACAACTTACAATATACGCGCTTAAATAACCACTGATAATAGGAAAGGATTCCATTTTGAAACCTTGAATTGGTGGCCATGACTTTAAGTCCCTGAAAGTAGCTAGACCTGCTTTGGTTCGCTTAATGTTCACAGCTCGGCATGAGCCACAGTAAGTTGTGTTCATGCTCACTGTACGGCGCCCTCTATAGGGCATGTTGCCGTTTTGTGGGTTGGGGTCTCAGCTATGTAGAAACCCAAAGTGAAAAAGAATATGTATCTATGTATGTACATGTTTTATATGGGATTTTCAAAATGCTACGTACTGAATAGACCAATGGCACCCACTAAATCATGTGACCTGTTATGAGTATAAAACATAGCGTCCTCCCAAAGCAAAGCGTGTCGTAAGTATCATCAAAAATAAAGTCGAAAGTCAGTACCATACACGCACTGCAGATGAACTGGGTACTACATCGAAAATTGGCTTCACTTTTGGTAAACAACAATTAAAACACACATTACTATGGGCTTTGTTGACCCACTGTAGGTCACATGACTTGGCTGGCGCAATCTGTCTACTTACAATGTATTGTACACTGCATCCTATGAGGGCAAAGAGCACGTACCCCGACAGAGCTCTGTGTGTGTCCTCCCTCTCTTTGAAATAGGGAAATGAGCACCTGCAGATGTTTCCTTCAAGTGCTCTCGACGTAAAAAGGAATGTGAACATTGGACTGCGAGCAGTTCCTAGTGAAACGATGCTTAATACGATGCTTGCGCATTGTGTTCTTGAACTTTCTAAAAAAGTATAGAATTTGGTTCATAAGGACGTTTTCGGTTGGGAGAGTATACTAACATGTTAAAGATCTCTCAATGCATAAGAAAGAAATTCAGTGAGTAGAATTACCATAATGCCATAGCTCCCTCGCTCGCTGCCTGCCTTCAAAGTGCTGGCGCCATCACTGTCCCCTGAACTAAAGGCAATAGATCTGAATGATCAGCAGTCACTCTCAATAATTGTGGTGGGGCAGGCAACGGAAACGGACAAAAATAACCTGCTGGGGCTTCACAAAAGACCGCTCGTGAAGTGTCCTTTCGGTTCCTCTACCCACGGCTCGACAACTTCCGACGGAATCTCGGCGGCGATGCTTCAAACCGAACCGAATATCTCTGTTGGCCCGAAGCGAGTTGCGTATCCTGCACTTGCAGGCAATCCAATAGCGGTTGTTGTGTCTTGATATTCCTCTCCTGGCTCGATCCGCGGTTTGAAGGAGGAAAAGAGAGATTTGGTCGGTCGGTGTCAGCAGCTTGGCGTATGTCATTTTCATTCTCGCGCGGATCATTGTCCGAGAGCGCGTGGAAACGTTCTTACAAAACAGTGTGATGGATTACAAAAAATAAAACAAGCCCACATTCGGAATAACTTTGAAAGCGGAGAAGGGCATAAAGAACTACGTCCCAAATTCTCCCCTAAACTTTTAATATTTACGTCAGAATGCCCCCCCCAGTAATGACGGACAAGCAGTGTGCAGGTGTTTCACAAAATGCATTGGGCGATTTGTCTAAACAGTCAGCCACGATGCTTTAGCTATTTCCAGGGGCCTTTGTGAGTGAGCAGTGATCACACGTACACGTATCTGCCTGTAGGGGCATTTTATCTACATCTCGATTCAATGCTTCACTGAATTGTGGCAGAACTGTTCGCAGAAAAAGGTAGCAATGCAATTTGACGCGGTACCGATGATTTTTGACAGTGCCTATTTCTGCTTGTTTGTTTATTCACAAATTTGCGTTTGAAATCTTCCTCCAAAATGAGAGTGTGGTTTCGACAAACTTACTGCCAGAATACCATTCGCGCGATTTGTAACTCAAGAAAAGAGTTCACAACGCAGAATGTTCGTACAAAACAAGTATAAAGATCGTCGAGTAAAAAGCAAGCTATTTCAGGCTCTAGCCCCGTAATCCCACTTTGTAGATTTTCAACCACAGTGACTCGTACACCCGACTGTTAGAGGGCGCTGTTACACTGAGAAAACAATTTGATTATTGTTAAAGACACGGCCTGTTCTCCACTTGAATCTCTCCCCAACTCTATGCTATCGTGCCTTTCTGTTACAAAATAGCATTTGTCCATAAACTTTGCATATAGTAGCCATTCCGAAATGCGCTTTTAATCAAAGAACAATGCGAGGCATTTGGGAGCCGGTGCGTTAAAGTGGATGAAAATCTCCTTACTTGAGTGCGCAGGAGATGCTTGTCCTAGCGCACAGTGAGATTTCGCCCTCTCGGCTATGTTGACCGAGTGAAAAAGCCAGAAGAGAACAAAAAGCGAAAGCGCTAGACAACCTCTTAAAAGCCGGCGCGAATTTCTACCGCAGAAAGCGACGCTATTAGAATCTGACGTGCGATCTTAACTGGCCAGACGCGCTTCGCATTATTCATCACAACGGTTTTTTTTTTTTTTTTTTTGAATCCCCAGACCGAGCCGCGTTTAAAATTCGATGTAATTCGGGGCCCGCGATTCTGTTTATCTCTTTCCGGCCCCGCGAAAGAAATCTTGGAGTCGGTGCCGCCGCCTGGTTATTCGATTATCACAACCGTCATGATTTGTTCAGGAACCCCGGCCGATCACACATTAACCCTTTGGGGGAGAGTGGGTCTCCATATACCATGCGCTTTCATTTCCCCATTCCCGAAGACCGACGCGGTGCTCTGTTTTTCAACTCTCTACTCACTCATCCCAAGCAATCCACGGCTCTTAAATGACGGACTCCCCGTCCATCGGCGGATATAACGTTATTTGCGGTTAGGTAAACCAGGCACGTCGATTCCCGTCCATGGATTATGTAATTAGAGACGCACAGACCGCGGAAGGAGCGAGTGGCGGCGCGGAGTAAAGATCTATGAAAAATGAATTACATGAGGAAAACGAGTCGCGTCGCAAGATGTCGGGGGTATGCGCTATATTTTAAAGGCGACCTGGCAGAGTTAAGTAAAATATGTGAGACGTGAGGAACATTTAAAACTAAAAGCAAGTTCTTCGCTTCTTCCCAGCAATCCCAAACCGTAACCAGATTGGCGAAGAGAAAAAGCAGGCAGGGTGCCAATTAATTATGTGCAGGTTATGATATGAACCAGTCTTCAGGACATTATACAAAATGGTCCCTTAGGCGCATGTGTAATTGCTTCCACTGCTTATTGTTGAAGGGCCCTTCTAAATCCATGACTCGCTGTGTCCTTCCAATCTCAACACAGACGACCCTTGGCACGGGTTTCAGTTGGCGCACAGCTTCATTGCACCATGATTGCATAGTGGTCCAGTCGGACCTGGAAAGAAAAGGTTATTTATTGATTCTGTTGGCTGCTTTGGTCGGATTTCCCGCTCTTTTCCTTCTTTTTCAGGCGTGTTTGAAGTCACATGATGTCGGGGTTCGCTCAGAAGGACGCGAACGTCCGTATCAGGCAAGGATCGACCAACAAAGAGCTGCGAGGCTATAGCCGTCGTTTACATTAGAACGTGAACGTGATGTTGCCGTAGTTGAATGTATAGGAACAGTCGCAGCGTCGTCCCAGGGAGAGCTAGTCAATTCCTGAATGAATTACTGAAGGGATCTCTTCCCGTTCCACACGCTTTTAAGCTCTCCCGCCTGTTGGTGTTTTTTCTCGGACTTTCCCGCCAGTCTTCGAGTCGCCGGCGCTGAGTACCAAACTCGATTTACGATGATCCCATCCGCGTACGGTGCGGCTGCCATTACGCGGTAATTGTGTTGGATGAAGGGCGGAATTACACAGGGAGGCCGGCGGCGGTAAAAGGAAAGGGAGATGCCGCCGGTCGCAGGTAAACAACTCGGGGAATGGGAGTCATGTCGGCGCGGCCTGCTGTCCTCTCTAGCATGGGCTATCCCACATCTTTGAGCTAGGTTCGAACCACGCTCTCAGAGTTGCTCCCGATTTCTGCATTTAAATGCTACGGTTTGCCTGATCTTAAAGTGATAGTGGTCTTCGCACTTCATGTTTGCACAGACAGAACCTTTGATCGACAAAACGCCTTTTTTTTTCACTGTCTCTCACGGACCGCTCTCTTTGATATCAAGCCGTATACGAATCGGGTATTTAGTGTCAGCGGTAACCGAATTCGTGAATGTAAAACGTATAACCACACCTATGTGGGCTCATTCCTGCAACCTACATGCAACCTGGGACAGCTCCTATGGTATAGATTTTCCAAGTCTATGTAAGGGGCCGAAGTTTGTCAGTGCATCCTCGATTTCAACCCTACGCAACGGAAGATGCCCCCCCCCCCCAAAAAAAACCTGCAACCTTTTTCCAAAAGCTGCACACCAATAAGGTTAAAATTGAAAATTTTCAAACATTGATGTTGTCCAACTGAGGTTTCTTCGGGGTGTGATATCACTAAGATTCTCGATCTTTGACATGTGCCTGCTTTATTCATAATCTTGGGAGCCCTTGGTAGCAATCTTTCGGTACCCGTCGCGTAGATCAGATCACTTGGAAGCCTGGACCTAAGATTGCATTAACAGCCGGTTAGGGGGAAGAGTACGGGCTGGTAACTTGTCTTGTCTTAGACGTCGGATTCGCATCTCACAATTATAGTTTTGATCAAATATGCGAAGCTCAGAATACGAAACAAAGGTAAACAATGCCACTTCATTCGCCAACAAGAGGGCGGGGCTTCTGGAGGAAGGGGCATCGGGGCCTTCTACTTGACAATAACCGAGTTTGTATTCGAATTCGAGACATCAGGGTACCGCGAGATTGGAATTGATTGGGACTGATTATTATATTGTGCATGCATTTTAGAGGTCGAAAACTTAAAGAACAAGAAACTGTATCCCATTTATCATATTCAGCATTAGCAACGGACCCGAAAACCAATATACAACTAAAAGTGACAAACAAGTTTCTGTTGTACACGATGTAAGTTCTACAAGTTACGAGGTCGATGTTACCATCCACATTGAATAGCGCCGCTAAGAATGAGCTCCCAGCCTCCTACACATGTTCCCGCGGTCGACAAGTCCGAATTTTGTGCCACTCCGGCTCCGCAAGCCCCCATAGAAATTCTGAATGTTAATCGACCGGCTCGTCCAGCCGGTTTTTCACCAACATCAACTCTGACGTGACATCAAATTAACTTAAACAATGTTGCATTCGCGCACCAAATAGACTCTGCACTCTGTGTGTATGCGCACGCACCTGAAAGCTTGGAAAATGGCATCAATTGTAGGGATGAAATTATTTAAAATAAACAATGTCGGTAAACAAAAGGTTGTGTACATGTACTTGTTGTAATGAAACGGATACATATGGACCTTTTTCACCCACGTGACTTAATGTAAAAACACCACCACGTGTGGACCGCCATGGCCACGCTGATCATATATATTCCTATGGGCAGCTTCAACCACGTGCAAGTGCACGTGCGAACGCTGCATGCTTGACTTGTTTATCTTGAATACGTAGATTACCATCACAACACTATGCACTCATTACCATCACAACACATCATAGGTCCAGCACGATCGTGACGTCACTAGAAAAAGGTCTGTAAACACTCAAAAGACAAAGTGAAATCTGGGGCAAGTTTTAATCACACCAATACTTTCTAAATTTTTCTTTGCAGTTGTTTTCTTTGTATATTTGCTCCAGTTTTGGACTCCTTTTGTCCCGAGATGCGTTAGCAAGGGTCGTCCTTTTTCCTCTTTTGCTTCAACGTTTCTCTCTTGCTTTATGAGATTAGTCTCTTTGTGTAAAGTAACATGTTTTTATATCAAACAGAGGTTCGGTCTCCCAGTGTGTGTTTAGCTATACATGTATTAAGCTCCTCCCATCCCTATATGATGATATTATAACGCACCGCGTACCTAAGGTCATTATGATATCAATAGCTGTCAAGTTACGAGCGCTGCCTAGCATTTTAGGCAAAGAGCTAGCCCGTCTAGGTATCGATCCATAAACGGGGGCTGTTCCGTCGCTTTGCGTTTTCGGTGTCTGGCCTGCGTCTTACCGGAAAGTGTCCGTTTTCTGTTCGGGAATTTTTTATTGAAAAAAAAAACCTGGAAAGATGTTCCAGGAACGGGAGGGAAAAAAAGAATGAAAATTATCCGTCTGTAGGCCCCGGGCGCCTGCTCACGTGCCGGGAAAAAAGACCCGGGACAATGAAATTGTGCGCACTCATTCTGCAGGGAGTTCGGGTTCCTTTCAGCGGAGCACCAGGCCGAGCCAGGCCGTCAGCGACCGTGAGGCCCTCGGGCTAAGCCTTACCTCCTGTTCCGCTCTGTGTTTATGGAAATCGAAGGCAAACTGTGCAGAGCACGCGGGCGCATTCACAGAGAAAAAGGGAAAAAGAAAAGAAGGAAGGAACAAATATAAAATCTACGGACCTGAGAATGGCTCTTTCGCTGTGTGCCTCCATTATACCTTTTCAATTTTCATACGGTTAGCTGTTTCTCGGCTTAGTGCGTTGTCAATAATACGCGGCATTTTTTTCATCGATGTCGGGAAAGCTAGAAGCTCAAGGGCATTTTAGTTTTCGCCCGCGCGCCATATTGAATTAGGAAAGACGTGCATTCTGCACGCTTTGATCGCGTCTATAAAAGAAGGGTTTCATTGTCCGTTTTGCTGGGATAAATTGAGGCGACGACAACAAACGGTTTCGATTCGCAGCATTGCCGAAAGGCGTTGTTGACGTCACAGCTTAACAAACCTAAACAGACAATAAAACAATATTCCTCAAAATCAAAGGGACGGTATTGCAGCCGGAGAATTTATTTTGAAAAAGGCTGCGTGGATGCTATAACTATTTTTCTGTTTTAAAAGTGGTTAGCGTTTAGCTGCCGTTTGCAAAGGCTGTTTCTCTTAAAGCCTTAACTTGTATCGATCAGCACTCCTGCCATTTCTGCGCGTCCCAAGTCGGTCGCCATTACGCATCGGCGGTGCAATTTTCAGGCAGTCGTTCCGCTGGATTTCTAGTATGCAAGAGGGGAAGGCGCATAATGATTGAGCCGGCCTAAAAGAGCTCACAAAGTAGGGTAGCCGACCGGGAATATGATCAGATCCGTCCCTGGAAACTCACACATCAGCGTCGTCTAATTCCCGTTCCGTTCGCCCCTTGCCTTGCACGCTTGCCTGCCCGGTGTGCTTTCGCCGTGGTATAAAGTAACGTGGACCTAATTCTCTCGTCGGTGTGCTGGTCACGTACCGTGCCCCGCGGCGTCGCGGCCCCTTCTTCTCCCCCCGTGCCAACCCCCGTCGTTCTTTAGCCTCTGCCGGGCGACGTGCACGACGTGTGTCAATTAAATATTGCTGTGACGCCAGAGTTTCCTGCTACGGTCTCTTGCCATCAACTTGAACGTTGCATGTAAGGTATATTTGTCCGCGCGCCAAGCAACTTGGACTTCAACTTTCTGTTCGATGGCTGCCTGCATTGATGCTTTCTGTGGATCAATTCATAATGTGACGTTGATCGAAAACATTGATTCATAACTCAGACTTCCGAGTATTAGAACACTGTGTCAGTGCTTTATCCACTGAGCTATCGAGTCCTGTTTTTGTGGTCTTAAGCTTCTCATTTTGTCTATGTCTTCTCTCATAATGTTGTCTCCAAATACTTCTTCATGCTGTCTTGCAGCACATTTTATAGGATATAACCATGAAGGGAGGAAATCTGAGACAATGACTCCTAGGTTCTATTTTCCATTTTCGTTTCCGATGAGAATCAAAGCCGTATCTCAAAGCCAAAACTCTGATGGTCCATCTCTGCTGATTGGGTGAAGCGATATTTTCACTACACTCAGCCTCGGTCTGTAAACCGCAGACGGTGGCAAACCCGCACCTCGGATCATGAAATTTTGATGACATTGCCACGCCGTCTCTCCCACGTCCCCTTAGCGCTTTTTTCGCGCGGCGGTTGCATGCCCGCTCTCGTGCATTTTTCATCAACCCATAACCGTGGCTTTTTTTTTATACCAACCTTTTTTATGGGGCCTCGTAAAAGGCTTCGAGGCGCTCAATAAAGGGAAAAAGTGAGCCAGTGCGTATAATATTTTATGGTACGACGCGGGGATTTCACGGCGTTGGCCGGTGCGGTCTGTGAAATCGATTCGGTGTATTTATTCTGGGCCGGGTGGCTGGCAGTTTTTTTTTTTTAGGGGGGCACCGGTCCTCTCTCTGGAGCGCTACAGGAGGAAAGTTGGAGGTTTTGGAGAGTGTCAATAAAGCAAGTTATTTCGGGTATATCTGACTTAGGGGTGGTTACCCAGCCATCTTGATTTATGGTTGAAAATGATCATGACACCCATGCCTAAGTTCAAACCAGGTGAATTATCAGAGGTATACACCAATTTTAAAATGTAATAATAAATACTCGCCTTAGCGTCTGCTCTTTTTGGTCAGGGAGTGTTAAAGGTGCCGCAGAATTAGACTCACAAAAGTTTTCCTGCGGAGAAGCTACGCCAGGGAATCCAATATTATAACGTAGAGCACCCTTACGTCTCCCTTTTGACGCATGAAGGCGCCATGGCTGTGACGTCACTCCTTTTTCAAACCGTGGGCATAAAATGCAATTTTGTTATATTCTCTGCATTTAGATTGCCCAAACGTCAAACTGTCGTGTAGATGGTTGAGATAATGAAGCACAAAAACTACAGCTGTTCCAAGCAACAAAAAAGTGAAAATAAAATAAGGCAAAAAAGCACGAATCTATTTTGCGCCCAGCCGTGACAGGAGCTTTCTGCCTCAGAATGATACATTGAATATGCGTTGCTTTATTGCTGTGGGCTTAAAAAAAAATCCCAAAATTTGAATTAAAACCAGAGATAAATAGAGTGGCGCAAGAATTCATATTTAATCTTCTATTATCATAGGCCTACTTACTTAGAAGAACTCTCTCTCTCTCTCTCTCTCTCTCTGTCTCTCTCTGTTTTTTCTTTCACCGTCTGTGCAGGGGAGGAGGTGTTCGTGCCACTTGCGTGACCCTGAATTTTCCACTCTTGCCGATCGTATTCCCGACCCGACCACTTCTCTGATATACACACATATTTGTTTTCCCTACGACCTTCAGGGATGACTGGGCTTAATGCTTTGAGGGCCCTCGTGCTACTAAGGACACGTTGATCGTAACGCGCACGCATCACGCCGCGCGCTCAGGCGTGTCACACCGTATACCTGTCTATTTGGGAAACACTAAGATTAACGTCATCAACTCCATATTCAACGGCTCAATTGTTCTGTGCCATGCCCGCCAGTTTGGACGTACCGTCATTTACACCTCGAATGCTTGACTTGGTTGTTGCTCAGGCGTGCTGAAACATTAATGAGACATGGCACTGTGAGACTTAACGGGAAAATGGTAACTTCGTCGTAAAGTTATATACACAAAGGCCAGCTGTGCTTAATATAGTTTTTGTTTCACTTTTAAAGCTGCAATGCAATTTTATTATTGGGAAGTTCTTGTAATGCAGCTCCAATATATCTTTAATTTAATTCATTATACTTAAATGTTTAGGGGCATGTTGTTGCTGTTGCTGCTGCGGTTCCTGCTGCTGCTGTTGCTACCATCTGTTGCTGCTGCTGTTGTTGTTGCTGTTGTTGTTGCTGTTTGCTGCTGCTGTTGCTGCCACCTCTGCTGCTGTTGCTGCCATCTCTGTTGCTGCTGCTGTTGCTGCCACCTCTGTTGCTGCTTCTGCTGCTGCTGCCGCCTCTATTGCTGCTGCTGTTGCTGCTGCTTCTGCTGCTGTTGCTGCCACCTCTATTGCTGCTGCTGTTGCTGCCATCTCTGTTGCTGCTTCTGTTGCTGTTGCTGCCACCTCTGTTGCTGCTGCTGCTGCCGTTGCTGTTTGCTGCTGCTATACGTGAATAATACTTTACGTTTATTCTTTCCTTTAGTAATCAGCATCATATGTTTTTAGAGGCAGGAGGAAACTGGAGTGCCCATAGAAAACCTGCGAGAGCGAGTATGGACTGGAAACCAAATGCACTTAAAGCCTGGGCCAAGCTAGGACTCGAACCCCGGGCCTCATTGGTGCAAAGCGAGGAAAGAACCGCTACGCTAACACGTAAACCCTCTCTCCCTTTAGGGGCATGTTAAACCTGCCTAGAATTATGCTAATTAATTTCCATATTCATGAGCTAAATAGTGAGGTCATCATTGTCGTAGGCTGCAGCGTTACAGCTGCTTCGACATCAAATTTCCTAGAGTGTTTCGGTTTTTTGGTTTTGCTTAATCAGACTTTGATTGCTTTTTGTGTGCCTAAAAGACGTCACAGCAACAGTGCTCTCAGTTGTTAATGAAATGCATGAAGAAGGTGCAACGTAAGAGCGAAAAGGGGCGTTTCGTCACAGAATTTAAACCAAAAAAGCGAGAATTCTTGTTAAACATTTCAGAGGCATGTTCATTTCCACAAAGATCTTTCACCATACGTCTATACATTAATATACATTCATTTTATTTACTGATTCTAGTTTTAAAAATATGATCACGCGCATTACGGTACACGTACTAAACCTTTTGAAGATAACCCGAATGCCCTGCTCCATCTCATCTCCCGGTGACCACCATACACAATCATTCAATCCCTTTGAGTTATTGGTCTATAAATATATACATGTACACTGCTGGCTTCCATTCTGGTGAATAGAACGCATCACAAACACGAACTGAATGAGTGCGTGGAGGGATGAGCCATAAAAATGTCAAGGTACCGACCCGTTAATAGCAGCATTTAATATTTAGCAAATTAGTATCTGCTTTGTGGCGTCCAATTGGTGGCGTAAGCCGAGGGTCTAGAAGTGAAGGGACCTTGAACGGAACGCATGCATGCCGACCGTCCACGCAGCATTACGACTCCACTTCGTTCTCAAAGCGGCAAATTAAATCACCGCTCGCGGGAAGTTCTGGCGTTTGCTGGGGGTTAATTTTGGAACACCCTCCCTCCGGTGCTAATGGGTTTCGATCTCTCCTCCACCCATGAAAAATAGCCAAGTGGATCGGCCGCCGGTTTGGCCAGACGTTGCAGTTCGCGACTAACGCACTGGCACTTCCAGTCACGCAGATCTGCTTTCGATTCGAGGCAATAAAGACCTAGACTTGATTCCAGTCTAACTTGCGTTTCACTCACGGCTTGTACATGTATTTGAATTCCTCACCAATGTTTTTCTGACCGTGTAGTCTATTATCAGCAAGCTCCGCCCTCACCGACAACGACCGCTCAGCTCATTGTATGCATTTATGGAATAACGTGGCCTACAGTGTATTATGAACCGGTACATGAATCGAAATCGGTACATTAATCTCAGAGCTAATGAGAACAACTCGTGAAGCCAGTCTTCAATTAAGTCAAACGCGTACTTAGCGAGGAGCAGTGTAGAAAGTAACATAATTTCAAGATGAATGCGTAGATACGTCGCGTGTCCGTACGACGACTATTTCGTGTCCAGTATGTGACATCGAGTTCTCCAACTGACTTTTTGCCGACGTTTTAGGAGTAACAGGTGTTGAAAGCCGAGCTCTTTTGAAGTAATAGAGCGTTCACGATACCCTGACGGCCCGTTCCCACTCGATCCACCAATTGAGGGATCTGCTTCACCTTTTGCCAAATTGCCGGATCAGATCCCCCAATTGGTGGATCAAGATCCACCTTTTCCCAATTCAAGTGGGAACCCGCTGTTAAAGTTACTAGGGCCTAAGGCACGTACACGAAGTGCGCCACCATGCAACGTGACGTTAAAAAAGAGCCGAATATGATACGTTCACGAGGGCGAGCACCTCACGAACACGTAAAATTATATTTACACGCAACACCAGTCGGCGCCAACTTAGCGTAGTGTAATGGTGAGAAACAAAACCGACGCCGCTGATTGGCCGAGAGCTGTCTAGTGGCCCTTATACGTCACGTACGACGTATGACTGCGCAGAGCGACTAACTCATTTGCTGTGGATTTTGACATCTATCGGCAGGTTTTTCGTCAGTGCCTCTGCGGCTCTCCCTGAGCAGATTTTTTTTTTCAGTGTGGACAGTAACAAAAATGACTCAGGTTCAATTCAAAATTTCTGTCCGCACACGCACGGTGCCAGTCATGTGGAAAGTGTGAAATAGGTTGCAAGAAGACAAACCAGCGAACTCCTTCCCCCCGAGCCTAGATTCGCGAGGTTTGTTTTCTTTTGCTTCGTCTCCATACCGTGGTGATTAGCCCACAAAAGGTATCAGTATTAATCGGTTACTGACTGATTCCCAGTCTTCGGTCAACTGGCAATTGTCCGCTAAAAC
This sequence comes from Acanthaster planci, assembly GCF_001949145.1. The sequence goes on along the minus strand of NW_019091355.1, from coordinate 1,139,122 downwards.
GTCATGTGACATGAATATATTTCAATACCCACAGATTATTAAAAGAAATGACGGTGAATTTTGTCAATTTGTACGGTGGGTTTTCACATGGTTAGTATGTATCGCTTGTATACGTGACCCATGTAGCAGGAATTTCAAAACATGAAAATAATTTGGTGACAGGCGTACCATTTTCAAGTTCTAAGGCTGTGTGTTTTTAATTCCCATCAATTTTAAGCGACCTCGTTTATCTCGTGTTATTTTCCCTGCAGTACTTTCTAAGTAAATGCCCGTATGTAAAGGTAACATTTCTGTAAGCAGTGCATTCTTAAAAACTACAATAATTCAGTCATGCTATAAAATGTCAAAGGCATCGCCCGAAATGCCGCTGTTTTAACTCCAGGTGAGCCATAGCGAGTTAACTAAGAAAACGCCGATCAATGGCAATCAATACGGGAGTTCACGGCAGGTGCTCACGCGGGGAGACACATCGCTTCTAGCTGTCCGGCCGTCCGAACGTTCACACCGGGGGAAAGAACTGAAAAAATAGACAGTAGAATTCCGCGGAGATTTCCCGCCTGAAAAGCTCGAGCAATGACCGGCTGCAGTTGCTCACCAAGGCCCGCAGAAAATACAGTTCGCCGAGCCCGGGTGCAAAATCATCAATTATGTGGTAAACTGAACCGTGTCCAAACAACTGGATCAGCACAGAACAAAATGCTTTGGCTGCAATAAAAACATCCAAAGTTAACTCTTTTTGGCCACAGTTACTCCGACGGAATGAATTCACCGCATTCGCTATTTGGAAGGACATGTATGTGTTTATTCGCGTCGTCTAGTATACTTTCATCAGCAGGTGCGTTGGCGTACGTTAAACATTTCCCTCTTCTCTTCAGTGCATTTTACAGGCTTGCCTGCAGTTTGTGCAAGACCAGAACAGATTGTGTATTCTTCTTGAACGATGAAATTTATTTCAGAATGTTGGAAAGCAATTTTTCTCGTCACTTTTATCACCAATTCAAATGCAGCAGAGAAATAATTGCGTGTAGCATAGGAACGTTTTGAGGCTACAAACAGCAACGTGTGATCAACACGAGTCCGATGCATCAGTCGTCCTGCTCTAGTTACGCAACACTTCGTGCTAGAAGCAAGTTTTTCCCTGGATAAAGTGGCCTGCCATTCCCCAATGTGCATTGGTTGATACCGATGTACGGCAATTAGTCGAGTGGTAATTTCTGTAGGGCTCATTTGTATGAAAGGCGCCCCTTGGCCGTTTCTGGAAAGAGTTTTTTGTTTTATTGTGTTTTTTTTTGGGCTGAACAACTAGCGGGATTGTGTAAATGTAGGCCAGGATCATTTCAGTGGTTAGGAAGCTTCCATCTTAGGGTAGAGTTGATGGTCCTGGGTGCCGGAGAAATGCCAAATGAAAACTGACTGCTTGCTGGCATGGGAACTATCAATTGTCGAGAGGAGAATTTGTTTTGGTGTGCACAGGTCAAAATGTACTTTACTAATGTGAAAAAAATTGAAAAGATGTGAAAAAATGAAGGACAAGACAACAACGGAACTCTAATTTCGTCTTGGGAAACTCCAGTGATGTCGGTTTACATATTATTTGGCTCTGAACTTTGATTTACGCTGTTTTCAATATGGCGTGAATACGTGTGGTGGACCCATGCCATCGACACAGAAGTAGGCTGCACAAAAAAGGTGATATTTTTCGACAGAGCCGAAACCCACCGCCCCCGTATACTATCGATGCATTTGGACTTCGACAGCTGCACCAGTGAAGCCACTAAGTAACACAATACAGTGTGTGCGCTTCCAGTATGCGGCCTCCAGCTCAGTCTGTTGACACGGTCGCACTTATCCGCGTCGAAAACATTCCTTATCTTATCAATGTGTCCACAAAAATAATCATTTAATTTTGGCGCTTACGCAGAAAAAAAAATGGACAGATAGGAGCGTACTCGGTATCGCAACGATAACAGCGCGGAGTGGCATTCAATAATTCACATTTTTGTTGTTCCATTGTTGTTGAACTTTGTTACGTGGAGGAAAAAACCCGAAGCCATTTGCTTTGCACACAAATTTCGACTTCCCAAAAGACCAGGGGAGTGTTCAGCCTGCGAAAGATTGACTTTTTAAAAATCCAGCTGCCTTATTTGGTAGTGGTATCATTCATCGGCTACGATTTACGTTCAGATATACAGGTGGAACTAGCGAGTCATTGTTTCAACCACGACTTGGCAGAAGCCTACATGTACTGTAATATGTAAATACACTGACAGAGGGGCCCGCACGCCTGGCACTGTGGCATTGCGCGCTTGTTTAGGCCAAGTTTGCCACCACAAATCATTGCAAGTTCCCGAATAAACTGTCACAGTTACACTGCATCCATTGAAACTAAGTTAAATATGAAACAGTATACTTTGTAATGACCATGACCTTTTGGTTTTTTTGGTGAATGTGTTGACCGGACAGGAAGAAGATTTTGCGTGCCTGCATTTCATTTGTAGATTTTGCGATTAAGTTCGCAAATATTTTATTTTATCAAGAGCCATACATAGCCATAAGAGCCCCACATATACCATGGAGGAAGATACCTTCCTATTCCGATAGACAGTGTTTTAAAAAAAAAAGACTCAACGAGATCTTATCTTCGGAATTGTTCTTGAGCGAGGAAATGGGCGTTATGTGGGCAATGTGTGACAGGTCAGTGTGTGTCTAGGCCGCATTCTCGGGTATTCAGCTATATTTTCCACGTTCGTTTTGTTTTCAGCATGACGTGGCTGGTACATGACAGTGCCTTGAACCTCCCTTCTTACTTTATTAGGTAACCTGTTTCTAATTATACGCACTGTTTTGTATGGTGGCCCTGGAGGGACATCGCCAATCGTCAAAAATTATTTGCGACCAAATTTCCGACTCGTTGTATCTCCGGTCGCAAGTATTGCCGCGAATTTTTTTCCAGCAAGCCAGGTAGAGAGACGTTGCTCGGCTATAGATACAACAATTGCTTTTTAACGTTGTGCCCCAAGCGTTGTGCCAAAACTGCCCAGCCGAATAACGACTTGAGATCAGGCCGAAAAATGTAGATCCTTTGCGCGTGCGCGTGAACACCTCATTTCCGCCTAGCTTGCTGGAAAAATTCGCGGCAGTATATACCACCGGATATACAAGGAGTCGTGACTTTAGTCGCAAATATTGGTGGTAATATTCGCGACCAGGGAGCGAGTCGTGAATATTGGGTCGTGAATATTGGGTCGCATTGGTCGCAAAGATTAAGGTCAATATTGACAATATAGGTGATGTCCCTCCAGGGCCACCAAAGTTTTGTGACCACCGCCGAGGGCATGGTACACGCAGTTTGACCGAAGCATTGTGAGAGCTGGTGGTTATTATTATTTTTTTTTTTTATAAATATGCCTTTTGCGAGTGAGTGCGCGTTCAAATTTGTATTAACGCCAGTTAGCTCATTGTGACTTTGCTCTTCTCCCACTACTGGGATGGATGGACATAGGACCTACAAATATTATTCTGTAGTCAGTCGTGATCAAATTGTCCACGTTACTGCGACTGTGGTGATCCTGAAGCAATTTTCGTTGCTTGTTTTCTGCCTTTTCATGCAGAGCACATTAAACTCTGCTTTCTCAGTCACAGTGGCGTGAGAATTCAGCTTTTTAGCTGATTTCAGCTTTTTTTTCTGTCTAGATGTTGACCCGCATTTCAGCTTTTTTGTACACCTGGTCTGTACAAACGTATGGGGACCTTTTAAATTTCAGCTTTTTGCTAGCTGTTTCAGCATTGATGTTAAGAGGCCACTCACACCCCTGCAGACAACAAGCCTTTGTGTCTCCTCAGGTCATGCTTCCCTCTCTGTGTGGCCTCAAACTTGCTTCAACAAAATACCTGCGCTCACTGGGACCATAATAATTCTCTTAGAAAGTCTTAAAATTGCGCCTCAACTGCCCAGCATCATTGGCAAGTAGGACGAAGGGGATGGACAATACTTCACTGTTAGCCGCCTGGTGATTGGATCCGAATTTAAATCCAATCAGGAGGTATTTGGGAAAAATGTCCTGCTGAGGGACAGCAGTATGACACGGTAGACCCAAGACGATCGTTTGGCTTGGTTCTAATCGCCCTTCGTCAGTGCACTGGGTGGAATCATCCGGCCACATCGCGTCCGTCAGATCGAACTGCACCAAAGATCCTTGGTGTCTGAGCGCCACCTCACCGCTTTGTTAAGCTCCCTTTGCTTGGATATGATATAAAGTCCAATCCAAGATACGCGAGTAATTGATTAGCATATTCACCGTGACACAGTTACCCCTGCGTGGTATTATAATAAAAGTTCAATGATCAGGAACGTTCCTTGCGTGGCAAAACAGCGACTTTGTCATTTATATTACCAAATAAAAAAATATTGACTCAGTGCCTTTATCGCACGTGCCGATTTTAGTTGGGTGAGCAAATATTTTCACAGTCACTTGTAATCGCAATGCATCTGCTATGACTAATATTAATTAAGCCGGACTTGTTTACGTATGCGCATGCACTCACGTAGCCCACTATTTCCGCCTGGGCCGCCTGAACTTAACACAAAGATGACACTCTGCCGACGCGTGACGTGACTGCTGTCCTCGGCCCCGTAAAAATAGCAACGTCGTAACATTCTGTTTTGGGTGGCTGTGTAGATAATGAAACCGGGTGACTGCATATCACTTCTCAGGCAGGAACCCGTTTCTGCACTTTGAGAGATCGCATTTCTTTCCCGCTCTTTGCGTTACTAAATGTAGTTCAAGAGTCTGTTTTCTTAAACACTTTTTGATGTTTAAACAATTTCCTGTGATGGGCATGGAATAGCTTCCTTTTAAAATCGTTTAAACGTGTTACTTTTACAAATTCAATTCAGTTCAATTCATTGAGGGTACAATTATTTACCTTTAGCGACACAAGGCCTAATTGCAGTTGGATTTACAATCATTTCAACTCATTAAAAGATACGACAAACTGTTATTACTTAAACGGCTGTAAAAGTATCTGCAGTAAAACATTTTAACAAAGTATAAAATGTACATATGTATGTAAATATGCAAAATGAAGAGGGGCTCCCAAAAGGTTTGTTATATAGTGAGATAAAAAAGATAATGGAGTTGAGACGGAAATGGAATGGAGCGAATACAAAACGCCATGTGGAAAAATAAACAATAAGCTTAACTTGAGAGGGAAATGTGCTTGGTTGACGAAAGAGAAAGAAAAGTTGCTCCAAATGTTACACGACAAAGCAAAATAGTGCAAAAGGTAAGCAATCCAACGACAAAACAGCTAGCCACAAGTATATAGTCGGTGACTTCATTGCTTGTGTTTGTACTTGGTGGTTTTTTTTAGGGGGGGTTATGTTCTACCTTTTCAGGTAGGATATGACGTGTCTGTTTAACCACATGTACTATTCGATGCACTGTAGGAGGTTACTTCACTGATCTGTCCCTCGCTTTCCCTTAATATTCCCATGATGTATTTGCCGCTGGAGCGAGCCGATCTAGGCCAAATAACAAACAATTCCAGTAAATCTGTTAATCCAAGCGCGGGCTGATCTGAAAGAAGAAACTACCCACGCTATGTCAAAAAATAGTGCTAATGATAAAGAATTGCGCAAGCCGTTCCGGCCCTAGATTTATACGCAGACGCATTTGGCGATCATATCCCTGTCCTTGCAAGCGAGCAATACCAACGGCTGATTGGGAGTTCAATTACGGGTAGGTCAGGTACTTTTCAAAATGGCATTCCTAAATGAACGCCATGGTATGTGTGAGCTGTGTGAGGATCCTCGTTTTATGCACTGACGCCAAACGGTGTTTATTCGATACCACTCGGTGTTTCTTCGACAACGTAATTTTTTTCCCTCAGCTCCGCTGCAACTAGAAAACAAACTCATTAAAAATGGTTTACTGTGGACATGAATTGTTACTCGTAACATTGACCGCCGATGTTGTACACAGAGGTTATGAGTTATCATGGTGACTTGGGCCATTAGGGTTGAACGTTTTGAGAATATTTGACTGATCGAGAAATGACACATGAAACGCTTACCTTTCAAACTAGAAGCCTTCAAAAAGACACTTTATTTATGTTCAGTCTTAATATTCAGTCGTACTTTCGAATTCGCTTGTTTTATCTCCTCAGTAAACAGACTTCAGAAATATTCGTTTGATAAGAGCGCAGACGGAGAGCCGTGGAAAGAAATAAAATGTGATTCACTCGGATGATAATTACTTCAAGTGATCCGGATCAGGAGACTAGGCGTGAACATAACACGCCGAACATGTCGATATCTGGCAGTCCAGGTTAGACCCTACGTTGAGATAGGGCTGTGAACAGCCGTCTGCTTCGCTCCCCAGCCCGCAAATACATCAACGCCTCATCGCCTCATCAACGTCCCAGGTGCCTCGACCGGGTCACGTGACCCACCGCTCAATCGAGCCGACTTCCAGAAAAACCGGTTGTATATCTTTAACGAGCCGCGCTGTAATGATGACCGTGCGCCCGAGTTCCGCAGTGCGTCATAAAACATCAACAGACCCCCGTGCCGTCCCATACATCTTGCACCAACGCGGCCTGGCTCGTCCTAACCTTTAAACCGCAATTTTTTTCTGTCTCCTTCCCTTGCCAGACAGACCGAGGATATTAATATCGCCTCGTTATTTATCTGATTGCAATAACGCCTCCTATTTGGCGGCTCTCCCTTCTGACTGGCCGAGCGATCTGGATGCAATTAAAGGCTTCTCTTGGTTCGGCTTTCTGGGCCGATAACGGCTGATGCCGCGCCAACTTGAGTGACCCGAACCTTTCAGTGTACACATGTACGCTTTGACTCGCTGAGCGGACGGTGCACTCAACGGGTGAGGCTTGCAGACTTGAACCTCAGACACTTTGTCACATAATTACAACATCAGGAGTTAGCCCTCGCCAGGACAGGCCCACGCGTTCATATTGAACTCTGATCCGGGGCTATTTCGTAAAATCCTTAAGCTGGGAAATTTGCTGAATAGAGGGGAAAAATCTCATCAGTGAGAAGACCAACCCGCCAAAAGTATCATGTTAGTATTTATTGCTCATGTGCCTGGGTTTCAGATGTGATGTTTTTAACAAGCATGTAATAGGCAGGATTTTTCTACTCGGCTACTTCACGTAGTATGGTGCACATTGTTCGATAGGCGCCGAAGCCTACTTCCGCACTATCCTCGATATGCAAACAAAAAAGTACATTGAAGTGTCTATGTGCTCATGCCCGTACCTGAAAATATAGCAGTTTTTATCAAGTGCAAATACGCGCTCTGAATGCGACATCGCAGGAGTGGCGTGCCATTAGAGCCGCATGTTTTCGTGCGTCAAGTTTGATCTTTGACCCGCCTGACAAAAAAAAGTCATTCGGATGACATTGCATGTGAAATTTGATGCGTCCCAGAGCAAACTGTCCAGCTGTGTTATCTTCTGTGTTGAGTTCCTAGGCCAAAGAAAGTGGCCTTATTTGGCGGAATGTTTCGTTCACTTTTACTTCGTGCTACATGTAGGAGTGTACAATGTGCGTTCTTATCGGTTTTGTAAATTTTTTGAGCGTGAGTCCTGGTCCCTGATGATTTCAAGTGCGTGGCTTACAAATCCGTCGACGGAGTCGGATACACGACGGCAGTACTAGGCCGATTACCAGACGAATAGTCGGGAGAGGCAATATTTGGTTTGCACTCGAATACCGAGAAGTGAAGTCCCGTGAACGGCCTGACCGGCACTGCATCCAATTTTAATCAAAATTCCTCCGACATGGCAGAGACGAAAGCAAAGCTCTCTTCCCCGGTTTTATTTTACGAAATGTCTGTCCTGTCGGCCTAAACCGATTCTAATGGCGTGTGCTGTGTGGCGTTCAGCGGCGGGGTCTATTTGTTGTCCCGGAAATGTGTCGATATGCCTTGCTGATTTATGACGTCGGGGGAAAATGCCGCCTATTTTGTGAGCGGCTCTTTCCCATGCCGAGTATGCATGGCGACCGTGTGAACTCGTTGCTCCTTGTAATGTATCAAGTTTATCAACCAACGTGGACATTAGGAATTTGGATTAAGGCCGTTCCCCGGTTGTTCAGGATTTCTCTGTGGTTGTATCGTCAGATTTCCTCAGTTATTCGTCTAAACGCCGTACGGCAATGTTCCAACCCACAACATCAAAACATGGCAAAGTGGGAAAAGTAGACCAGTGCAAACATTTATACCTACACTGAAAAACAGCGTGGCAGAAATCTCCCAATACTCAGGCCTTGGCGCGGTTCAACAAACTATGCGTTCCCTCCTCCCCCACTGTCAACAATGTAACATCTGTACCAAGTCTTTTTTTATGAAGTGCGGTAGAAAAATCTATTAAAAAAGATTGCCGTCGCGGGGGCGACGCAGCCTCGTCAGAGGGCATTGGGGCCACCGCGAGAGTATAAAGACACCGGTTGGGTTTCGGGAAAGATTTAGCCTTTCGAAATTCTGTCAGTCTCACACACCCCCCCCCTCGTTGTGCAAATAGCGAGAGTGTATGCGGTGGACGTGGGCTCAGCGCGTTAGACCATCGGCGAATGTACAATGGCGTACCCCGTCGGATCGATGCAACGTTATTCAGCTTAAGATGAATAAGATCACTATGCACGAGATGCTCTGTTTCCTAGTCTTGTGTTCAGAGGGACGTGCATGTTGAATGCGTGTCGTAGTGTCATATTTATGGTGATGCGGACGTATAAAGACTTTGTGTAGCGGTGCTTCGTATTAGAACTGTAATGACCATTTACAGACTTAATTTTTATACCAATCTCAGCGGTTAACACTGTTAAAAAAAAGCCTGACTTGCATAAATTACATACTCTTTACCCATCATGCATGCGTACAGCGACCCACGCAAGGCAGACGCCAAACATGTGCCAACAAAACATCGGTGATGATTTCTCAGGTGAAGCAATCTTGGTTTTACTCCAAACTTTATCCTTGGACCAACTGTACCGCCGTCTTCGAATCTTTACCACGTTTTACATTAATATCCCTAAAGGTCAACCTCAGTGATTCGGTGTTCTGGTTGTTTTTGGCTTACTGAGCACTCTCAATGGACATTTAACTCTGTCCAATGATCCTCGCGCGACATCTAACACGCCGGCGCTGTTATCGTCACATTGTGTTCAGCGCTGTGCATTATTGGAGCTGTGCAGTCACCATCATACCACGCATGCGCATGAACACGATAAGGGGTTGCGATTCTTGAACCCCGTCATTGTTATAAGTTATTTGACGATATGCATGTCTGGTATTTCTCTGTACCATGATCACTTCTGGTTTTTATCTCTCTACTGAACGGCAAAAGTGGATTTATTTATTATTCATTTGTTACAACGTTGCTGTAATCAATCAGCAAAACGTACGGTGCACAGGCCAACAGATTTTCCATAACATCCGACACGTCCACAAGTGGTCCCAAGAATGCAACGCGGTAAACAGTGTGCGGTTACAACATTCAAGGTTTTTATTGTTTTGAGTTTGGAGATGCACAGTTTGATAGCCTTAAATGTTTCTAAAGAAATGAAGTCGATCAACCTATAAATGTGCGTTGCGAATGACCACTCTCGAATGAAATACAAGATCGTCTTCAGATTGAAAGTTTTCTCTTCACGGAATCAAAATAACCAAGGTCATTTTTTTTTGCTTTTACGGTTTCGCAAATTTACTTCTGATCTTCGCAGATTAGAACAACAAAGTATAAATCAAAATATTAAAACAAAATGATAAAATCAAAATCAGTGGAAGCTTCCTCTCAAGGACACAAAAAGGACTATTGTGCTTTTCTATTTCCTGAACATGATCCTCTCGTTTTTGTGTGGCTCAAAGGCACTCCATTTTGCGGATGAAAGGGGCGCGTGACACCGTGGTTTCCGCACGGACACTACGCGGACAGAACGCCTGAAAGAGACCGATCTCTTCAGTGTCTATGCCCTGGTCAGAAGGCTTAGATTTGAAAAGGTACTGTTTCAATATCCCTTCCATCGATTTTTTTTCTCTACTCCGTCAAAGCCGGCTCCGAGCGTGTGTATATAGGGAATTTGAGCCTGTGGATATGGTGTGTGTTACAGTACTCAGAACCCTGTTATTCCTTTTGGCCTCCTATTTTCTTCTCTTTGGGAGTTTCCAGCCAGCAGATAGCGTTCGTGCATTTTGGGTTTTGCCTTCCACGAGAAATAAGAAAACGAAATGATAGTTCAAGCAATATTTTTATTTTTCGTCTATCGTGGTATGCCGGTCAATATCCAGCAAACAAATCATGAGATTTCGGCGTTATTTTTTTTCTTATTTTGTGGGTTTTTCTCTCATTGGAAAAAACGATGAGGGGACTGAGTACGCATAATGTCGATACGTCAGTCATACTGATGACAGGCAGACCTAATGAGCGTCCGTCACACGCGATCAGCCGTGATCTGCCAGACAGCAGGTCACAGCACACTGCTGCCCAAGTGTTCAGCCCCCCCCCCCCCCGAATACCAAGGTCAGACGTTAATGGTAGGGGCTGNTACGAGTGGATCGAGGAAAGTGACCATCTCAAGTCAAGCCAATCGACGCTGCGTTTTTAGACGCGATATTCCGTGACCCCTCCCGCCCCGCCAGCGTTCTCGTACTAATTGCATGGGTAGGCCAAATATTTTTTTTCTTTTCTGCATGCAACCATTATGAAACGGGAAGTAAGGATGAGTGTGGTACCGCCACTTCATTTTTTTTTCTGTTTATCCAGTGCCCGAATAACCGGCCATTGTGGAACCATAAGATGATAGATGTAATTCAGTCTTATTGACAGCATAGGTTCCAGGGAGCTACTTACTCAATATTTTGCAGAGCACTGAGGAAAATTTGCTCTGCAAAAAAAAGTGATTTGCATGTGAAGAAAAGGTCATGGTGAGTATATTTCATGTGACTGGTGAGCTGCCGGTTTCTGCTTAGGACATAGCACAGTCCCAGATTTTTTGCTGGGCAGCTATGTAAAATTGGGTCCTTGTATTATTGAACGGAGCATTGATGAAACAGTACGGCTCGGAATAGGGAGACTGTCTTGCAAGTGAGTGAGCGTAGCTGTATAGGACGCACGAGAAGGAATGTACAGCGGAGTGAACAGCGGTATTACACCGCGCGAGGGGACAGAAGATTGACACGTTGACTCCTCCATCAAAAGAAAATAAATAAAAATGGAACAGAAAAGAAATCTGAACGCAAAAGAGCCGTACAGTCGAAGGGGGAAACTGGTTCCACCTCATTTAGATCCAGGCCCTCTGATGACAGATTTTCATGCAATTTGGTATGCATATAGACAACCATGTCCAGTCGGAAGAGGTCTCTTGTTCGCTGTTCTCGCTATGGGCCAAGCATAGTCGTTTAAAGATGGATTTTAAAAAAAGTAATAATAGTATAAGGTCTACGCTACCCTGTGTTTCGTTGGTGTGACATCATTTGAGAATAGCATGTCCGATTTTCATGAAATTGACGCTAGAAACATGCCCAAGACATCGGACCAGCTAAGTATGAATACTTCTGAAGAAAGGGTCTCAATGCGACTAACCTGCGCCGCAGTGGCATGGTGTAATCCTTCAGTGGCTTATTTTAAGCGTGGTGCCGCGCGCACCACTTGGTAAACGCTTTCAAGTGACCAAATGTGTCACGTTGACAGATCGGTTCAACACTAACACGTTGCCCTCCCAAGCCTTGTAAATCACTGATTATTCGAAATGGATGCATTTTACAGCATTTTCGTCAAGGCAGGTGCCTGAGTCACGTCGTGATTGGGTAACATTGAATAAACAACAACGTTCATAGAGTTTGACCTTGTAACTGGATTTGAAAAAACCTCTCGCTTTGATTGACAGTGAAAAACGATTGGCCCATGTTCCCATTAAGTGGAGATAATGCTAACAACCCTTCGCTGTTCTTCCAAGATGCATGAGCCAAAGATGCGGTCGAGTCCAGAACTTGCCTCGTTATTTTCGGATCTTGATAAAAAATAACCACAGAAACTGTTCCATTGCTATAACTGAGAACCTATTTCAGAGTGCATATCTGACCTCCATCAAGAGGTGCCACGACTGCTCCTGTGACAAATTTCATCGAATGTAAAAGTGAGACACAGTGTTCCGGGCAATTTCGAGTAAAATTGTATTGCGTCGTCCCTTTAATACAGCGGGTGTTCAAGCGTGTCTTGGTGGCAGGTGTAGAGCCCCTGCCCCTTTAATATCATGGGCTGTCACGAGTCATATAGCTCAATGCGCTAAGTGACTCCGTCCCTGTACTTCCTCCCCGCCTTGCAGAAGCGATGCGTCATCCCTCTTATCAGGGCGCCTTCATTTACAGGGGCAAAAAAAATCTTCATTTCTCCCTCTTTGCATGTTTTGGTCGGCTTCCGGCTGGCTTCGGTTTCCCTCCCCAGCTCCGACTAGAAACATTTTTATAAATGGAATGCATGCCGATTTTTTTCTCGAACCAGCAAACCGATTCAAATCACCGCACTGAAATCTGAGCTGTTTTTTTTTAAACGGGATGGATTTTCTCGGATTGCTTTCAAGGAGGCCATGAGCAGAGCGGTTATTCTACCTGGCAAACCGTGTTGTAAGTTAACACCATTTGTGTCAATATTGAATCGTATTTGTCACGCGGTCTAGCCTTGCATACAGTGCTAAAAGAACACCATTGTTTGTGCATATGGAAAACCCAGGAAGCTTTTTTCGTATATCCGAGAAATCACTAAAATTACAGTGGATTCCCTTGGTTTGGGATGCAAGCTAACATCAGTGGGCCAGTTCCGTATTCCAAGAGCGCATACCCACTGGCGGCGCGTCCGTGAGGTCATTTGGACGCGCGTGCGAGGGGGCTGCGTACGTGCTCCTTCACCTGATTGCGCAAGGCATGGTGAGAACCAACATGGCGCGTCAAGATCGTACCCATGAGAACGAGGTTGGAATGCCCTGTCGGCGCATTCTCCTAAGTAGACTCGTGCGCGTACTTTGTTCCCGAAAAGCTTTGCTGTTTTGAAATACCGAACTGGCTCATTCGAGACGTTCATCGTGGTTTCCTTATTTTTCAATGTAAAATCGATTAATAAACAACAACTTTAAGACGTCATAATATTGAGGATCTTTAGAAGACAAATTATTTCCGTCCCACCTCTTTCCGAGTTTAAATTGAAATTGACTTCGTGATGTTTTTGGAACTTGGGGTAAGTTTACGGTGTGCGTTCACTGATTAAGAAGGGCGTTTATTGCTGGCTTTGAGAACCCAGGGAATAAATGATCATCCAAGGGTATGGCGTCACGTTCTCTGAATTAAAAGTCGCAGCTTTGTGTATTCGAGTTGATCACAAGTCAAAATGGCTAATACCTTGCTTGCCGTTCTACAAACACGTGCGCATTAAGGGCAATCGGAACTGTTTAATAACCGGGGATGTGTCATGAAAGTTGGTTATGTACGACGTCTGCACACGGGCTCGTCCTAGTTACGCTTGCCCGTGTATTTTCGTTGCTCATAGAAGAGGCGCGACATTCGTGATTGGGCAGGGACAAACATTGATTTTTTTGTGTAATCCACGCTAGTTGGTTTTTAACTGTCTTTTCATTGTTTCACTTGACCCTTTTTCAGCTACAAGGGCATTGTACCAGCATTGCCCACACAGTCCTCGTCAAGAATCTTAATTCCTTGGTAACTGTACTAAGAAATTTTTCGACCTTCTGATCTTCTCAAAAGTCAAGGACATTTGCACTGGGGAAAGTGACTGACTCCGTTAGAGTTCACCCCACTGATATCTGATTAACGTAACACCGAGTGCTATCCATATTAAACCACTGAACATCAATACCGCACTGTCTTGATTTTAACACCGCTCATAGGTCCAAGTACTAATTAAACACCACACACCATGTAGATTTCATACCACACACGGTTTTAGTTTGGCACTTCATAAGAGACTAATGTAACACCATGTAACACCACAGTGTAAATGTAGCACTGCACACAATGTTAAGCTATAACATCGCTCCTCATGCTACGTATGCCGAACAGATTGCCCAGTGTAATTCCCCCTTCTCCCCCAAAAAGCAAAGTATCCACAGCCGGTCTCCAGAAACTTCATTTGGCTGTAGGCCTACTCTGTACATACAGAAACACCTGGATTATGCCCTGAAAGCCACGGTGAGTCTTTTTTATTTAATGAGTGAACTTGGTTGAATAAATAATTTCGTAAACCAAAAAAAATTAAAAGAGTATCGCTGCTATCCTTGTTATCATTCCTTTAATCATTCCTGTTACTACTATCCATCTACTCTCTTATAACCGAACGTGAAAAACTTCGTCGGTTGGCCCCGAGTCCCGCATTGCAACGATGTTTGGGCCACTCCAGCGGTTGCCTGACGTAACCAGAGGCAACAAATGCCGGCTGGATTCGCCTTTGCCGATTCCGCGCACGTACGAGGTTTTTTCCCCAACGGCCGCGTGCGGAGACAGAAAGGATCGTGGCAAGGTTTGCGGTATTAATCAATACGCAGAATTCAAGCATTTATGCAGGCGTTGATGGCGAGCCTCGTTTCGGCCGAAACCTGGCCGGTTGCGCGACAAGGTATATGGCAAACACGATTAATCAACGCGGCGCGTAGCTGGATGGTTCCCAATGCCGGCAGTGCATAGTTGATGTTTCCCACACCTTCGGAATCAGTTTTCCGCTGCAAGATAAACAATCGCTCTTTTATTAAGAAAAAACGATGGCAGAGAGTAAAAGGTAATGAATTATACGCTTCTGCCTAACGCCTTTGCACTAAGCTCAGGCGGTTCTATCAGAGTTTTATCTCAGGACTAGTTTGAGGATGCCGCCATCTTGTGATTAATTGTCTCACATGCGAAATGTCGACATCCCGCGATAAATTATCTCGCGATCCCAAACTCGTAGATGGTACCTAAAGATCTCCATAACTCTGTTTTTGTTATGGTGTTTGAGCTATTAGACAACAGTCGCAGCAACCGGTGAGAATCGACATTGTCTGCATGCCCAATTCCGAACTGGGTCAAGCACCTCACACCAATAGTTCAGTGACGTGGTCAGTTCTTCAGTGTCCTAAGTAGGTCACGGACGCCACGTCAAAGTTGTGGTAAGAGTAAACAAACACTGTGGCGTGATCATGAGGATTGAAAAAACACATTACAGTTTGAGCAACAGCCCCCCCCCATGATTTGGACTGAGAAATCCCTTCACAAAATCTAGTCACTTGTGTAGAGCACTCGAAAGGCGATGCACTACAGGGCAACAAAAGGGAAATTTATGATAACATCACTTGTAATTATATACTGGTCCTTATGCGAGGTCAGTGTGCCTCTGTAAGACCCCCCTAATTACGGCCTCCATTCCTGGGGGCTTTCTCTGTGCATGGCGACCTGGTGTTCGGATTGGCGTGTATTCCAGGTCTATCGTCTTGTCTCTGGAATTTCGTGAACAGAGAAATTGCTACCTCATGCGCCATGAATGTGTTAGATTCGTGTATCCATTATTCCTGCTTTTTGGACCAAATCTCTGCGAACCAGAGAGTGTATCAACGTCTACGTATGCAGCCTTTCACTGACTCAAATCGCGTGAAGGGCTTGCATAGACTTTGCGCTGATCCGATCAATGATCTACTCTGACATGATCAGTTGACTCTAAGTCCAGTCACAACACGATACTGTCCATTGCCGCGGGAAAACTGAAGACATCAAACAAAAATGAAACATGCCTTTGTTTATGGCTGTGCCGAATCTAGACATAATCAACTATAATGAAGGGAAAACTCAGAGACAGAATAACTTCGCAATAGCACTAAGCCTCGGGAGCAAGCTGGCCTCGAGGGCAATTCATTTCAAATTAATACGTTCTTGAGAACATTTTTGCGAGCTTCTATATGCATTATTGCAGTCCTCCTGTTTTTACCCTCGGTTTACGAGGCCCGCCATATTCGTTGTTTCGTGGCATTTAATAGAGGAACGATGATCGACTCTCATGCCGTGCACCGTTAGCAAGTTCCAGTTGTCTCCACAATTGACCCAACCGTGGTAACTCTGAATAAAGATCCTATCTTTAAGCAATGGATCACATATGTACACGGTATACGTAGATGAATTGTTAGTGGAGAGTTGCAGATATTAGTTCGCGTCTGCGTGTTCTGTTTCAGGGAAAATCCAGCACTTAAGTAAAGCAAGGTTCGTGCGAGGCTGGTCCCCTCCATAATTATTGCAGTGTCCGGCCGCAGACATTGAAACGTTATCATCTTGCAACGGGGCGAGATGTTATCTAACCTAGCGCAGCGAGACTAGATCGATTACCGTCCGGTATGGCTTTTTTTTTTATCTCGGCATTTTTATCAGGCAAGGTTATTCGACGCTTCTTGCGCAGATGTGGGTCCCTCCTCTCAGCAGGCTCGAGGTTTTTAAAACTGAAGTATATAGTATGGCAGAACCACCCGATACCTTACGGCCTCTATTATTAATATCGAGCCGCTCGCTGAGCGCAGGGAGAAAGGGAAAAAAACGGGGCTCTGTTCTCATGCAGACGGCACGCACGCACGCTCCCTCGGCCTCATACCATAACGACCGCAAATTTATTACTGCCGGGGGCGGTAGCGGAAGTGATGAGCGTGCCGTACCGATTGAGGACAGTTATGTTCGCCACATTGCCGCTCCACGCTATCGTGCAAGTGTCATTGCTACCGCCGAGCTGAGCCGAGCCGTGCATGCCTGGCGAGCCAGCCTCCCCTGTCCAATTCATCCATCCATCCATCTATCGGGTGCCTCGGTCAGCCAGCCAGCCGGCCCGGGCCGACCGAGGAGTGATTGCGCTGAAGTGCTACAATCGATAAACAGCAGCAGCGGGGCCGCGCGCTCGTCTGGCGGCCCGGGGTCCTGGTTGGTCTATGGTCGAAAGCAGGATTGCATACCTTTCTCGTAAGAGAAGGAAAAAAGATCGCTCGAGGGCTGAATTTCAAGGGATGCTATGTGATATGCCGCGACGTTGGCCGCGCTGGTTAAAAAGAAGCCCGACTGAAAATGGAAAATTCAACGTACTAAGAGAGAAAGTGACGGGAGGGAAAAAACGCTGTATGCACGCCGTGCCAACAGTTAGGGAAAGAGAAGATTACGCGCTTTGCGTTAATTCGTGCCTTGGAGGCTCGGCTTTCCCTGCTCCTCAGTGGCGGAGGCCCGCCGGTCCGAAACCTCGTTTACAAATTGATCAGGCAGACTCGAGTTACCAGGCCCGCGATCAAGCCGTTTGGTACCCAGGGACTGGCTGATCAAGAGACGGGGGCCGCCTCGCCAAATTCCCCCGGGGCGGCTGGCCTCGGTGAAAAGACGAGACGCCTCCCCCCCCACACCACCACCCGGGAAAAAAAACGACCGCACCGTCGCGACACTTGCCCCACACTGGTTTCGCAGGAATCGGGTCTCGGATGCTGGACCTGAGGTTTTGGGGTGTCTCTGAGCGCAGTAGCCTCCCCCTTGCCTTTTGTGCGACACGCATGACCGGGAACTTTGCCACAGGGGCTCCCTGGTCACCCGTCCCGTCACATTCACGCCTCCTCATCAACGTCCGTGAAAAATAGAAGCCATCCAAGCAGGGACTAGAGATTAGAAAAGAGGAGCCCGCGCCCCGGTCGTATCATGAACAAAACAAAAACCGGTTTACAGGAAAGTAGCGCGCTGGTCGCATGAGAGTTATTTGCGGTTGACTTGTCCAGCGCTCCCAGTGGGTTTCTCTTTAACGGCTTAATGTGGGTTTCACCATTACCCCAGTTCGCGAATTTCGGTTTTAAAGGTTCTCTGGCCGTCAATATCAAATTATACCCGACTATTTGTGTACATTGCTTCTCCCGTATCACTTCCTTCACGCCAGAGATGTAATCTTTGTGGATTTCCTGATCAAGATGAGAGTGCAAAAATGGTGCATTGTTTTACATGGCGTGATGCAGCGCTGGAGGAACACAAACATGACGCCTCGCTCAGTAGAGTTACTGTTTTAAACGAGAGGAGATTCCGAACGCTTTTTTTTTCTGCAGAGCCCCTTTAATGCCCTCTGACTGTACGTGATGGCATGGTGATAAAAATGACCGGTGGAGTCAGGATGTGGTGCAGTCCGTTAATCATGATTGGGAAATGCGCCCCGAGTGCCCTAGTGCAATCGCTACCGGTACAGAAAGCATCAAGACCAGGGCACTCCGTTCCCGTGGGGCGAGAGACGAACGAATAAAATGCCCAGTATTCTTCCACCATTCCCGCCAGCCTTAACCGTTCCCCTATCCCAGTCCCAACCATTCCCTAACCACCTCCTCTCATGTTTTGTGTCTGGCACGGCCGACGTGATTACATATTCCATATGCGGCCTGCCTGGCAATGGATTCACACTCCGCGCTGTGCCCCACACATCGACAAAAAAAAAGCCGCCGTAAAAGAAAAACACTCCCAGATCACGGGTTTACGGCTTGCTGAAGTGGCTATCGGCCGAGCGCGGCGCGAGTTCAATACGCGGTCAATAGAACGTGCTTTGCAGAACACAGAGGACTCCGCTCATTGTGTTTGCCTGCGATATCGACTAGTCACCGCTATAACAAAACGCCGGGGCCCCTACGTGCCCATGAAAGCCGAGGCGCGTCACAAAGGGGACACATTTTATTTCTCTGGCAAGCTCCGCCGGGCGGATGCGTGTCGCGGCATTATTACAGGCCGGCGATCCAGGGACGGTACCATTTGTCGTGCCAGGTGGCTTTCTAATCACCACTGATGTCGATTGTGCGCGGGGATGGATATTGAGAGCAGTGCCGGCCAGCCAGTCTCCATGCAGCTCGCTCTTTGACCTATTAAAAGTCTTCATGTTTTTGTCGTAACTTATGAATCACCAACTGATAAAAATACGAGCATTTGATTTTTTTCCCGGCATGCATGTCTCTGTACAGTCTTGCAGTGGTAGTCCTTTCATTTCACCATCTTTGCAATTTTTAGGCATGATTTCCAATCGATTTCATGAATAAAAGTGAGGTTTCTTTTTCATAAACTTTTCCTCGTTACTACTGAACACAATGCAGCAGACTCCCCCCCCCCGGATATATTTCCGCTGAAACCACGTGGAGACGTTTGTTGAAACGTGCAAGAAAAAAATCTCTACAGCGAATTATTTTTCTGCGAAAAAGCTTCCTCTCCACACGAGGGCACCATCACCTCGGACACCCCTGTCTTGTAATGGTCGCGACCCGGCACGTCTGCACGATCCGGTAGTTCCGCAAGAGTACACACGCGCCTAATCACTATTGATGGACCACTTTTGGGACCGGGCCAATCGCGGGACGTGCTACATAATAGCGCTGCCTCTCAGTTCACGAACCTCGCTCTCATTTCAATAGCGACTCTGGCACCAACATATCGGAGCGGCGGAGGATCCAGACAAAAGTGCGTAATATCTGACGTCATAACTCCCCTCCCCAGCGAACGGCATCGGATTTGGAGACGTCCCCAGGTAGCTACGTTCTTCAAGATTTGTATCCCGAAAGAATTTTGAAACTGCCTTGGACAGAATTCCTGTGGCGCCCTGTTAAAAAAAGGGACCCTTTTTTTTAACCCAGTGTACGTGTACGCTGAGCTGCTGGATGAACAGTTTCTCGCAGTACGCGCTCAAAAATATCCGAGTGCGTCATTTATGGACACAGATAAAACCTTTCGGGATGTTTAAACTTTTCAAGATTTGGAGGATTTGTACTCTATATGTCACAGTTTATTTGTGGAAAAATTCATTGTCGTGCACTGTAGGACACTGGAGATACGGCCTCTTAAAACGGACCACCCGATTCAGCTGTCGTCGAGTCTTCGCGAGAATATCCAAGCTTGCCAACGCATAGCGTGCTCATAGCAAGCTGTGCGCGTGGAACTGGCGCTGAATATAGCGGTAGCCGTTTGGCACATTTAGACCATAGGTTTATCTTATCAACGTGCTAGGGTCGTAGTGCCACTGCGGCGGCTCCAAACCAAATGGACTGACTACTGGTGAAGTACGCGGTCTGTCTGATACGATCGGCTTCCCTGACAGTGTCATTCGAGGATGGCCGTCTGGCCTGCTGGATGTTTTCCCTGCGTTCCACCTCCTGGAATTTCTTACTGGTGTGAGGGAGGCATCATGACCAGTGTGGACCGCGCAGCGACGTAATCAGCGGTTTGTTTGCAGTCGACACCGCGTCGTGGTCCACGTTTGTCGCGAACCACCAGCCTGACGGTGCTTTGTCGTTGCAGCAACCGGGAACGCATAGTCCGGGCACAAACCTGTAAATTTCAAACCCATTTGACTTTCTTACACAGCTCTCCCAAGCAGAGAGGGAAATCCGTTCCTGATTTCCGATTTGTTACTGGATTCCCAGACGCAACTCTCTTGTTTTGGTACCGCATTGAGTTCAACCACGTTCGCATTTTCCGTGACGGTGTCATTGTTGCTTCAGTATCGAAAGCTGGACAGAGAACGCCGGGCCATAAAAACTATACAACACCGGATATCCACTTGAACTGAAGGTCGAGTTGACACGTCGGAACTGACATCAAGAAAATCAGGTAAGACATGTTTTTTTTCCTCTGGGGACTGTCACTTTAATTATGGCCTTAAGCTTCGGTAAATCAACGAAATATTGCCACGTTTCAACACAAATGGGATCTCGATCGTTTTGATTTTCGGGTATAAGTTACATTCAACTTACATGGCTCAGAAGGCCTATGCCGTTCAAGTCATTCGTCGCAGGAAACAGACGCCTCGCCTGGCGGCATTCAAGGCAATTAAAGAGCCTGAAAATATCTGGAAATTGTACCAGCGCAGATACTCAGCTGACTTTTCAATGATGTTAAACGAAGAGCAGTTGTGTTGAGGACGGCGTTTGGAGTATTTGGAATGGCAGTATCGCTATACCAGAAACCTCCCAGATGGGATTTGGATTCTATAGCTGGTTCTAGTCTTTCCTTTTTCAACTGTCTGGCCTTCCGGTGGGTGTCAGTCACAATGGATATTCATCCCTGTTCGACCTTTTTACAAATTCAAAACTACATACATGTGTAGGTGAAAGTATATACCTCTTATTTTTGGTGACGGTAAGATACCCGTATTTAAACCAGTATGAGTTTTACCTTTGTCACGAAGGGACATTTTAGATAAAAAGAAAATTAGCATGCGTACTTTATTAGCTTCGACACCCTATGTAAATATAGTCCGTGTCGTTAAATATAGATAGCTGTTAATGTAGAATGATTTGATCCATTTGGCTCAGAGGTTTGTGCACTAACTACCATCATAAAAAGTCAAAAAGACCAACTTCTCTTGAATACGCCTAATGAAACAATAACCAACACGGCGAATTCAAAATTCATAAAACAAGAACGTTCCACCTTCCAGTTGAAACTTTATCTTTTTACCTCGAAACAATGCAAACCAAAATTTTCATGCTTTAAACAACAGCAAAATGATAAGCAGTTTGCTGGGTTGCCAGCATCGACACTCAAAGCTCCGAGTATTTGTAGGGCACCGCCCCTCAAGGGGACGGTGGCGGGAGTGTTGACTGAAGAAAAAATGCTCCTACAAGTCGGGTAGTCGTAGGCGCTAGAATGACCCTGATGGATATACCCTATAGCAGACGGGATCGCGTGGGTGTCGAGCCAGCATAATATCCTTTTGCCAGAAACGACTATTTAAAATCAGGAAACTGGAACCGGGAATGCATTGCCTCCCACAAGTTGTACGTGATTTGAAAACAATTTCTTTGAGGATGTATTTCTTTTGGGGGCATTGTTAAGTCAAACAGAAAATGGCAGACGGTGGTAAGCCAAGCGAAAAGTGGAAAGATTCGTCGCCAAAAAACTGATCTATAGCTGGTCAGGTTAATTGGTTTGTGAACGATTTTCTCCCACCCCGTTGTAGTTGCGTGCCCCTTTAAAATCGGATCTAGTGGGTCGGCGAGCAGTCGGCGCATTCCGCGGTGTGCGTGTGTCGGGATACGCGGCTCTGGATTGATGGAGCCGGTGACCGGGATGACCGTTGCGGGGGTAATCGCGATAATCGCTTCAAGGGGCTCGCGCTGTGTCTGATACAGTGTGAGTGTGTCCTGGTGCGGCATATGGCTATTCTGTTTCTGCCCTTGAAAAACAAGCTAGGAGTGAGTCTACCTTCGAATACAAATAAGGACGGCTCTTCTGAAAGAAAAAAAAACCAGAAACTGAGAATTAACGATTTTGTTAACTTTCTCCAGTGTCGAAGTAGCTCGAGGGCGGTGACGCGCCGCGGGATGCCACCTGACCTTAATTATGTAGAGACTACAAACCTAGCACAACGAAAAGAAAAACGTACATTTCCGGAACTATTTTAAGTTGGGGCTCAACCGCAAAACTTCAGCGTCTGCGCCTGGACACCCACCTCAACTAAGGAACGTGGTTTCTTGATCAGATATTTCCTACGCTTCGACCGTGCTGCCGCGCAGAATTCCCTGCAGTCCTTCGTGGGCTTAAAAGCCGTTGCAATTGTCAATAATCTTTCAAGTGACGTAGCTTCCGTGTCTCCCTCCCCCCCTTCCCACGTCCCAGAGGGTCCCGGTCGTGAAGTCTGGATTCGCTATAGCCTGGAAATCATTACTCAAAAAAAAAATCTAGCCGCGTCTGATGCATGCCCGACGACCGCCCAACCTCGCACTGTGCGCGCTTTCGGTTGTGTGTGTGCGCACTTGAAACATGAACGAGGAGGCCTGGCAAAGAAATGCCGCTCAGACAAAGAACTTTTTTCCCCACTTTCTTTTTGAGTTCTAATGTGGGATATTCATTTATTCTGGAGCAGCTGCTGTGCGCTGCGGCACCCACATAGACCACGTCCCGAGGCAATGCTTTTCCCATTCTCGTCGCAAATAAAATGACGCGACATCCGACGACTTGGGCGTAAAAGGGGGGGGGGAGGTCTGGAATAGGCGGACAAGGAAAAGAACAGAGTTGATAGGGAGTGAGCGGGCCTCCTTGCATCGTGGCCAAGAGAAAGCAGACAAGAAGCTTCGCTGCCCTGTGTTTACGACTTGGACTTGAAGGCCGGTTATTTTGGCCTGGTCTTGTGAATGTTATCTAGATCTGTTACCGGTACTGTCACGCGTGGACCGCGTACCATCATTTTGTGGAGTCCTCAGGCTAATATCAGCGCACAGGGCAGTCACGAATCGTAGGTAATAGGGAGGTAGAGAGGGGGGAAATCACTGAAATTTTAATTAGTGATTCGCAATATTCCGATTCGACACCACTGCCTAGGGATGCACACTGTAAGACTCGGACTCGGTGCATTTTCCAAGGGTAGGCTGAAAATCAGGTTGATGGATTTATTTAATTGCGATACATTGCCTTGCTTAGGAACATTGTTCGATATCCAAGGTGTGTATAGCTTGACAGGCCGTGTATTTTGTATTGCGGGGAAGTCTTTCAAACTTGCTGCCGCCTCAGGCTCCTGTTTATTATTGCTAATTAGTAAATTTTCTTCGAAAAACCCCCTCCAACAAATTCCATCCGAGCGCATTCTATGTCGGGCCTCTTTCCAAACCTTTGCAACATGGTTTTATAAAAAACAAAGCTTATTATGATAACGTCACGCAAAGCTGGTTCCAGTGGAACTTCACCTGTTACGTTAACGTGACAAGTCTATCATCAGAGAATCGCTTGTACCATTTCAAGGACTCGTATACCCTGTAAGAAGTTCTTTTCAATCTGTCCTTGAATGCTGCGGCCAATCTCGGCACGTACAGTTTGCTAAATCGGGCCAGCGGTTAGCGACACCAACAAACTTCACTTTCACGTGGTACGTCTTCACTGACGCGGGCTTCCATGGCGTGACACACTGAACCTTACCGAGGTTAGCCGGATTTGTTGATAGGCCTAAATACAACAACCACGGTGTCATCTCCGTCAGACCCAAACCTGGGTCAGACCTGTGAACCCCAAAGTGCGTCAATTTTAAGTCAAAATAACTGCAGTCGATAAGGAACTGATTAACGGGTATTCTAAAAATGTGCAGATCTTTGAATTGATCATCGAGACTTTGCATATCGTGGTTTTACACTAGGACTGGGGGGCGGGCGTGCCAATTACCACTGCGGGCTTTTATTTTAAGCCTATGAATCAAATGTAAATTGACAATCCACTGGAACGAATGCCTTATCGTGTCGGAACAACCCGGAGTAGAGAACAAGAGTATTTACACAAATAATTGTAAACTTCGTGTTTTAGATTATTCAAGTCGGAACGTCGTGTAAACACAACTCGTCGCGTCTGACGGGAACTCACTGTAACTGCAAGACACGCATCAAACAGTCGTCGTCCTACTGACACGAAAATCCTTCTCTCTTACTAAGATGAAAAAAGTTGTTCGAACAAAACAGCGCACCGCTCTGTCGGACTCCTTTTTTTACCCATGCCGAGTCAGTCAGCTATGGGCCCGACAGAGTGTGAAAGCCTGAAGCATCAAGGGGGATGAATTAATCATTAGCCGGGGCCTTCATGTGCGTGTTGTTTGGACCAGGGTTGAAACTCGGCCTGTTTGCGGTGAGAGAGCTAGCTATGAGTTGCCTCGGTTAATAATAACGCTTCATGCGTGTCTACAGCGCGCAATTCGGCGGCTATAACTAAACAAAAGCCTTTCCACTTCCCCGAAGCCCAGGAAACGCCTCGATATCACGTCTCTCTTTTTCCTTTCTCGTTTCTGCACCCTTCAGAATAACGACGTCTGGTGGGGGTATCTTCCACCAGGAGTAGTTTGATGACGCCGTTTTGAACTTTTCTTGCCCGTGAATGGGCCGGGAACACAGTCGCGCCGCGGAATGTGTAAATTAACACATCCCTTGTTTCGAATTGGACCCCGCAGTTAATCGTTTTCAAATCACTCTTGAGAGGAAATTTCCCATTCTCTGTCGTTTCCGTTCGGCGTACGTCTATTTTGGTCAAATGCTGTCATTCTTGCCTGGGCACTATGGAAGTTGTTTTCGTATGGATATAGAAATATCCCAACGCAACACGACAGAAACAAAAAAAAGGATAGTTTCGATTGACTAATGCAGTCTCACTCAAAAATTACAGTTCAG
Source organism: Acanthaster planci (assembly GCF_001949145.1). Next base: position 1,113,963 of record NW_019091355.1, on the reverse strand, counting down.
TTGAGCGGTGTTTACCGGCCAGAGAGATTTACAGCATATTGGAAATTCAAATCGCTCACCCCAAACCACAATGGGGTAGGCTGGTATTTAATACCGACCTACGCGGTTCGGCGCTATCAGCGCGTCTTTGTTTGGCACGTGTTGTTTGCGCGGTGTTGAACTTCAACCTCCCATATTCGCGATCAGCGACTGAAATCGATTACAGCGGTTAAGTTTGCCTTTTCTCTCTCTCTCTGTCGCAGCCCGCTTTTATTGTCTCATTCGAGGGCTGTGCACGGCTGTGGGGGGGGGTATCAGACAGAGCTGCTTAAAGGTGCAGTGCCGGTTCTCATCTTTGCACTATAGTCAACGTGGAAAGATTTTGTCTTTTTTTATTACCTTCTGTGACGGTATCGATTAATTAGCGCGACGAAAAATATTCGGAAATGATTCCAATAACAGACACAATTTACCTATTGCATCCTCGCGGCAACCACGCCTTCATCAAACGTGACACTTTTTTTGGCAAATCCAAATACAAGCATATTACCGATTAATTGAGTTAACAGCCCAATTTTCTTTCTTTGCACCTGGATTTCGGTCGCGAAATCTTTACTTGCAGTCAGTGACATCCGATGCAAATTGTTACCGCGGGTAAAGGAAAATTTTGGTTTGGACCCAAAAATTTGCAGTAGATTACAATATATATTCAGGGTGCATGGCGAGAACGAATATGGCAAGTCCTTGAGCAAAACAACCGGTGTGGCAGTGGCAGGTCGGAAGACGGGGAGAGGCTGGTCGTGGGTATAGAGCATGTTTACCCTCTGCGTTTTACCCCCACCGCGCGCAGACCTCGCCGCCTCGACACGCTCGCTTCACACCCTCGCCGGGGCCTTAATCCGCCACTACAAGATCGATGACGATCGTGATGTGCTTATCAGGCCCGTCGTGCGGCGCTAGCTCGCTCAGCGGCGGTGCGACCGGCCGGGCTTAGATGCTAGGTTAAAGGGGCCCGCCCCCTTGGTCCATTTTGTCTTGCCGTGTCTGGGAACGAAGTGGAGTTGGATGTGCTTCGTGTTTGTGGCGTATTAAATTTTATACGTGTCGCTGGCGCGTTTTCAGCCACGCATGCTCAGTTCTGTGTATTCAAACCTATCACTGGTGCAAGCTGGGCACCGACTGGTGTGGACTGGAGATCGGAGCTGCTGTCAGGAGATTGCATTAGGAATGCACGGCGGTTTTTCGATTTGTGTGACAGTCAGAACGCATCGCCAGAATGTGGTCCGGGGTCGTGACGATTGAGCGATTTGGTTTCATCATCAGAAATTCATTATCACAAATTCAGTCTGATTTCGTCGATCTTGATCCACCTTCCCCAGCAAACCACTCTGTGGAAAATATTTCGAGGTCTTGTCTTACAGTGTCTAACAATGATATTGAGCCAGTAGGCTGGTTTGCTGTAGAAAGCAAAGGTGTAGCATGTTAATCCTGTTAACTTCAATCATACATGCGCGGTGTCATAGTTTTATCACTTAAATATGGTACCCGTAAGCTTACGGCCATGAACCTGACGTCTATGGTAGGTCGTGTACACTCAAACAAGTAACACACGTAAGTGACGTGGCTTCTGAAATCCTAAAGTGTGATAAGTGATGCCGGGTTGTCGGCACCTGAAGGCTCACGTAGCTATGTTCTTACATCGCTTGACATTAATGGTTGTACGTGCTGGAGCTTGGCATTACCACGATGGAACTTAACTTGTAACATACATCTCCGTGCTTACGATCTGAATGGATACAAATAAGGGAGTTCTCTGCCTCAACCGTATAAATATTTTGCTGGAGTTGCTTCAATCAGAAGCGCCCCGAGGTTCCCTTTAATCTTTTTTATCACAGTCGACGCACTGCACGCTTCCCCAGCTACGTCAAGCACGCACCAAGCTGAGCGTGTTAAAGGGACTCTGTGGACAGCGTGATCATTATCAGTAGGCTATGAAACTTTCCATTCGGCACTCGTTTCGTCATTTCGTCTTCGGGAGAAATATCAGAAAGTGAAAGATATGAGCGGTTGAGTTGGGACTGTTTAATCACGTATCGTTGTCTCTTTGTATGTTTTCAATAATTTGCAAAGAATCGTCATGAAATCTTTTTCTGAAGCTATGTCATAAAGGTGCGTGCTATCTCGGACCTTTCTTTGTTTAAATAAGTAACATTTAAAATTGTGGAATTATTGTGTAAAATTTCTATCAAGTGAATATTTGTTTGCGTAAAATTTGACAAGAAATTTTAAAATATGTGATGTTGGTTAAATAAAAGTACTCATTGAGATGGGGATTCACGGTCTAACGATGTTGGAGCAAGGAATTTGGTATGCCTTCACTGAATACTTATCAACAAAAGTGTCATTAGTGTCATCTTTGATGGATCAATGCACGGGAATATATCTCGAGCTGAAGGGATAAAGCAGCGAGGAGCGGCGAAGACGGGGCGCTTTCAGAATCTGAGCCTGGGAGACGTCTCGTATCACCGCGCGGCCGTCGCACGCACGCACGCCCCCTGAGGAAAAAGATGGAAGGAAAGAAGAAAAAATAACGTTCGGCGAGGCAGGCATTCGCACACACCGAGAAACGGGAATTACAGGGCTTGACCTCAGTTCAACCGCCGCGCCGCGAGTCTGTCAGCGCCGCAAGCCGTGTCTGCCCCCGGTACGCCAGCGCTCAATCATCCAGTCCCGACCAGTCGGCTGTAACTTAGCCTGGCACTCGGCTCCTGGAATTAAAGGGGTGTGACCGTCCCCAACCCCAACCCAGTTCTCGGGCTGTCATGGGGTTGCTGATCACTGCTGCTTTCGTGGGTAAAATGAGGGTAAATTATGCCGATTGTTAGGCCACTTCAACAGATAATTTAACTAAGACTTGTCCTTTCACTTACCAAACGCTGTTAAGTGTTAAATGGAAGATTGCAAAACCACTTTTTATACATTTGTCAGTTTAAAAACCAAACAAAAATTACCTGCATTTGTTGTCCACTATTCCTGTACTTATCTTTTGGCAAAAGAATGGTGATACGTCTATGAACTGTGAAGGTTAGGTCCATTTCTCAGTTAACGGACGAGAGATGTAAATGTAAGTTTTGTTTTGGGCTTACGACTTGTCTTATGGAAACAAGTGGCATTCTTTGTTTTCTAAACCTTATGTTTAGAATGATCACGTTCATACTGTTAGAGAGGAAGAGGGGCAAGACTACTGTAGCAAGGCTGGACTCCAACCCACGACCTACCGCCGATAACTGCAGAAATGTACCTCTACTTAAAGACACAGCATGGCCTGTCCTATTGTATCGTAAGCCGGGACCGTACTGATTAAATTGACAATGTACCGACGGCTGCCTGAGTGGCAGTGCCCCTTTAAGAGCGGCTTTGTCCGCGTGGACGAGGCCGAGCAAGGAGGCCGTGACGCGCAAAGATTCCCGGCAATTTAATTTATATTTGACGACGCACGCAAGACATAAACCACGAAGCAATTCGTCGGACATGACGCCAGAAATTAAAGGCAGGAGCGGGGGAAAGCGCTCGTTCCTCTTGGGTCAATTTAGGGCATGGTCGGGGAAGAAATTACGTGACAACGGCCGAGATCTCCGCAGTACCAAAAATAATGTCAATTTTTATCGATCGGAGGATGGAGGGGAAATGAAAGATTTTTGCCTTTCAGACGACAGTGCCATGGACCACACCGTTTTTGTGTTTTTTAGTTTAGATTTTTTTATAAATTCCGTATTTTGCAATTTAATGATAATAAGCCTGTCTGTATGGAATTATAGTTTATTCTATTTTTGAAAGCAGAATGTTAACATGGAGGCTTGATACATTATTGAAAGTGGTTTAGAAATACTTCTGGGACGATAAAATATCATATGTGCGTGTATCTAAATAATGTGAAGGAAAAGGGGAAAAACTTGTCGTTGTTTTGATAACATTTAGATAACGAATAGTCAGGATCTGTATCGATACGGTCTCGTGAGAAGCAGACTTAGGTGGGCTGGGAGAAAAATCTGGCGACCATGAAATATCTAAAGTGTGCTGAAGATCTGAAGGTTTGATATTATCCTCGCAAAAATAGCTATCTTTCACCGAACATCTCGCCGAATGTCCTGAACGGTGTGCAAGAGAGACTAATTGTTCAAACATTTACAATAACGTTACATGGTTTTCTAAAAACGATGCACCAATAATACCTAACTCTCCGTAACTTCAGTGGTTCTTTTGGCAAACTTTAAGTGAGCTAGGTTCTCCTACTTCTTACTTACGTCAGGTTAAATGCCACTACTTTGTATGGGGGAAGCGCACCGTTAACAACGCACAACGAAAGGTAAAATGTTGATAAATTTACTGTCTTTTCCCCTTGAATTTCTGACTTAATATTTCTCTTTTATGCGCAGTTGCAAAATCGTAAACTTGGGAAATGTAGCGTACCTTTAAAATGGAACAGCCATGCTGTTTTAGCTTTGGATATCTTATTTGAGTTGTTATTTGACAGCATGTATTTTTACTTCCACCGGTTGATGTATACCAACACAAGCATAGTTTGCAGTAAAGGTACCGTAATGCCTAAAAACAGCCTTCGAAATTCCTTACATTTTGTCTTTTAGCCTTTGAAGTAAGCAGTATAGTTCAGGGGGAAAACCAGACAATCAGGTGAAGTTAGTTTTTAGTTAACTGCCAATCAAAGAAAACCGTTATCGGTAAGTGGACTTGTTTAGAAACTCTGTTCGCAGTATGCCCTGTGTGGTTATTAATGCACTGTGTATTCCGTTAGATGACATAAATGCTTTTTCTTAGACATCGGCTTCTCAGAAACCAGCAGGAATCATATTCCCGATCGTTCAACCCTGACTAAAGCTCTTTCTTCACAACAAGGAACAATTTAGAGTCTACCTGTGTCGAGGGAAAGCAGCTTTAAAATCTTGAAAATCCAGGCCGGAACGATACCAAGTTTTAAGAAATGGCCAGAAGACGCCGGCAAATGCGACGGTTGCGGTTGCTGTGACCTTGCTTCGCCATTAACCACTCTACGAGGATCCAGATCAAAGGTGCATCATTTCGGAAGCACGGCTGAAGGTTTATCATCGTTGTTCATTTTTTACGTATATCGTACATCGCTATCAGCCGTAATCAGTTTGTTTTGTGGTAAGGTACAGACAGCCACCTTTGGTCCAGTAAACCGTACCCATGCCTCCGGTCCCGCACAAAAAAGTACCTTTAATTAACATTCCATGCACTCTTAATAAGACAAGAGTATTTGGGGCGATAGTAAAGGTGCTTTTCCCTGCCACTCTAACGACGTGTTACCGTCAATTCTGTAGTTTGCCTTTTTTTTTCCTTTTCTGTGGAAAGCGGGGTTAAGCGGTCACGCGTCACATTCAGTTGGGTTCCTCCATGGTTGGGGTCACGCGTTGTTTGTGATCTTCGTAGAGGAACGCGACAATGTTCCCTTCGTGAATATCGTATTCATGCAAGCAGTGACCAGCACCATCTGGCGTTCTTTTTAATAAGCTATCTCGATTATGTCGGAAATAGAAGCGTTATCAGAGAGATCGGTCAGTTGGATGCAGAATCTTTACTTGAAGTTTTGATATTAAGTCGAGTCTAATTATAATGCCCTAATTATTTTGAATATTAAAAAAATTCATTTAGCAATTCAATTGTACATTAATGTGGTAGAATTGGTGTAACGTCGTTTTATCTGTGAGTTAACTTGGCTTTTACTGAGTTTGATTAAAGTGATATAAACAGTGTGCGAATGCCGGCCTCTTTAAAGAAAGGGAAGCCAGGAAAAGGTCGATAATGGTTTGCTTATTTGAATAATAAGCGCCCATGGCGATTCAGTTGTTATCAGATGGAAAGAAGGTGATACCGTACCAACAACCGCGCACTGGATCGGACCTGCGGTGCCTGTGCTCTGGCGATAGGGCCACCGTGAGTCTCGGTCCCGCCGTTCCTCTTTCTCTCTTTCTCCCCGGAGGGACGTAATTACCGACACGCTACGCTCTCGGCACACGCTACGTGCTTGATGTGTAATCACAGGGGTCGCGCCTGCTCGGGAAAAAACGCTGGACCCGGCCAGTGCGAACGGTTTACATTTTGAAATTGCTCCAGCACGGATGCATAAATCAAGGCACGTAGCAATCGAGTTCTCGTGAGGTTTCGGCGGATGTGGGGTTTTTTCCCCTCTTCAATCTGTCTTTCTCTCTTTTTTTCGGCGGGAGTCAGAAAGCTCCGTGGGCAAGGATGCGGGAGATGCGTGTGCGAGGAGTTAAAAACAACGCGGAGAAATTCTAATTTGTTTGCGCGCGAAGACCCCCGCTGCAGGAGTCTGACGCTGTGGAATGGCTTTTTTGCAGTCAGCCGGATATCCCTTGAGAATTGACAGATTGGGAAGATTGCTTCGGTAACTGTTTTGTGTTCGGTAAATTCATAACGTTGTTCGTTTAGTCAGTTCATGGAGAATGCAAATTTTTTAGTTTCATTTACCACTTCCGAAACTTTCTTTTCTAATGATGGCTTCGCTTGAAATTTTTTGCCCATTTCTGGCGGTGGTAACCTCATTCGATTTTTGATTCGTTAACTTATAGTCTAGACGCACTTTACAGATTCAATTGTCGGCTACGAGCCGAAATTTCAAAGGCCTCGTCTGCTACTGTCACAAGCACATGCGTCTATGAGAAGCAGTGCATTCACCGTACTAGCGAGGGTCTTGAACTTTAATATTGGCACACGTGTGTTTTTGTTCTAACCGCAGACCATGCATCGCATTCGGACGTAGTCTGACAGAATCCAACACGTATCCATTGGCGCCAAGGGAACACTGCATTTTCGTTTTTATGGATATACAGACAATCATAACTGGAAGAAATTAGGTCTTTTGTTCAAGTGTTTTTTTTATTTTGTGCATATACAGAAGCCTTGTTTTTACTTGACGAGACCCACAACCAGCCTTTCTAACTGGTGCTTCAAAGTTTTCAACCACGAGAAACCGCCAGATGTAAAGATCAGAGTTTGAAGGGAACCATTAAGTCCTAGCCTCAGTTGCAGTCGCAACTTATGCCGATTTGCCGTATTGTTTTGTTCCAAAGAGACTTTATGGCTATTCCCATAGCCGCACAATCCTGCGGCCACCATTCAGTGCACGTGTCTGGGCACGATGGGCGCATGTTTACACAGATGATGTTGGTAGAAGCGCCAGGTGTTTGGGGTTTCTTTCCCTTCTTTTTCATTATCGAGCGCGTATCTGGATGTCACTAACTCCGGAACGTGTGCGCTTGTCGGCATCTAGCTAGGCTCGTGACCCTACTCCCGCAGAAATTCCGCGCCAAAATTGACCAACTTACGTTCGTCTGGGTTAAACATAAACTTGGAGCCCGCACGAAAAACACGTCAGCTTTTATTTTTAACAGCCTGCCGTCCAACAGACACGAACTCACGGACTTTCCCAGTGAAAACATTCAGAATTCGGTTTGAGGCTCCGCTGCGCTGTTTACCCCGGAAAATTCCCTCGTGCATGAAGCGAATTCTCACGCAGCGCACGAAGCGACCACCCCCATAATCACGACTCGCGAAACTTCCGCACGAACCGAGAAGACCAGTCGAGCGGGTTGTTTGTGTGTCGATTCGATAGCGGGCCCGCCTGTCATGTACCCGCCGGGATCGCTCAGCGGAAAGGAACCCTTCCGTCGGCAAGTGAACTCCAGATCAAAATGTCTCTCGTGAATTTTCACTAGCTCGCATGTATAAATGGATCACGTCTGCTGAGCCCTCCAAGGCCTCCAAGCACGCAATAAAGCCTCGGACAGCTGTTCTTTCAAAACTTCTTCAAATGTTTAGCCTTGCTGCTCAGACACGGCCGGTTTTCGATTTAAACACTGGTCTCCGTCGTATCCAACTAATCTAATATTCAAACTATGAAACATCCACCGATAACCTATAGTCGTTGCTTTTCATTGCGCAAAAAGTTCGCAACTTACCTCTGCGTAACTTTCAACGCGTGTGCCCCTTTAAAGTAAATTACAAACCGGCGTTTCTCCCGTGGACGTTCCTGCAGCAAAATACAGCAGGCGTAACCATCGATCAGAGAGCCGATGAAGCCTCGGTGTATGGCACGCCCAAGCGGAGCTTATTCAACCCTGTATTGCAACTGTCAATTTTAAAATATTCACAAGTTCTAAGAAATGTACAGTAGGCCTAACATCTTACCGTTCAACTTGTTAAAATAGTGACATAAAGTCAATATTTCTCACGTTCACTAATTGAAAGCGTGTACCAAATCACTTGTCAACATTTAAAAACCGGTTGTGCCAACCTAACGAAAATGTATGCATTAGTAAAAAAAAATAACATCAGTCAAGATTTACATCAGACTAAAAGGTCAGCATTTCAGAAAAGACTTTTACCTGCTAAAACAAGATTTCATTATTTTCTAAAATATTTGTACAGACTAGTGTGAAAAATACATGTCAACGTTTAAACAGATGCGCCACTCTGCCAAAAATATATCAGCACTTTCAAAACTATTTCTCAAAATTCACTTGAAAAGTACACGCCAAGTTCTTTTATAATGTTTAGTCGTTTTGCCATCTCTTCCCGTCCTTGGCGCATGGTTTAAAAAATGTTATATTTTTCATGTAGAAGGGTGTGTGTTACTCCGCAATAAAAGAATGTTGTGAATTGTGTAATGGATCATGGTTGCTGTGCAGGGTTTGGTAAATTCCACTTTGGCGTGCCATACTAGTCGGGCTTATAAGGTTCTAGCTAGATGCGCATCGTCTACCCCCTGTCCTGTCGGCAGGTGCGATGGAATCGACAGCGGATGCATCGTGCAGGGCACGTTTTAAAGGTATACAGTCATGCATGAAAACAGGGAGCCTATGGACACGCTGTGGCAGTCCTGTAGCTACGTGCGAGAAAAGGAATTTCGAGTTTCTTTTGTCAGGAGTGTTGGTTTGTAACGGTGTGTCAAAACTCGCACTGGGGCCTGTTTACGTGAACTTACATATTTATCACTGAAGAAATTAAAAATACATTCCTCTAAAAATCTAAATCCTGATATTTAGAGGGTCTATATATTTTCATGTGAAGATAAAGGTTTCGTGTCGTCTCTTTTCCTAGAACAGACCTTTGCGCTTTCCTTTCTTGTCTGCATCCATGTAAAATAATGGCATTCTCGTCTGTATAACTTTAATAGTCGCGATGGTATTGTTGTCAAGCATAATCCTCGGAGGTCGCTGTGAGAAAAAGTACATGAGGGGTAAAGGTTCCTTTACGAAGGCGGGAGCTTACTGTTTATAGCATTTACCCCCAATGAAGTTTAACTAAACATCAATTTATTGGCAAGTAGTTACTAGAAATGAATGCAAGAGAAAAGCGCCCTCTGTGTTCTGCATAAGGACGTGATTCGTGGGATCACGTTTGCACACGCCCAGACGCGACTTTACAGAAACTCACTTGGAAAAACCATAGAGATAAACGATCGTGCAGCTACAGTGGATTACTTTTAATGGAAAATCACTTCTACAGGCTTTCACCATTCGCTGTTGGGGGGGATGAGATATATTTGCAATTAACTCGCTAATCTCCAATTGCATATTCCGTTGCACGCTGCCGAAGCCTGTTGTTGCAGACACCACGAACCGCCGGCTCGGTTTATTGATTGAGTTAAAGGTTTCCCTGGTGCGGACCATTCGATCCGCCAGATTTGGGCCTTGGAATGATTCTCGTGAAAGGCACTATCTCAGAAAAAAGAGCATACCGAAACCTGCGGCGCAAGTTTTTCCATTAAAAACGTCTGCCTTACTTAAAACCCTCCCTTCGCGAGAAAGGAAACGTTCGAATGTCTTCCCATGAGTCGGTCAGCTCGGAATCAGGGGGCGGAAAGTATGAAGATTGTGTTCACACGTATTGTTTGGTGGGTACAAAGTGTTCATGCGTCCTGCATCTTAAACGGTTTCATATCTTTTGAGCATCGATTTATCATTGATATGAACAAATTTTATGGAACGAAATTTGAAGTGAAGTATTAGTGAAGCTTTCACATGGCGTTCTTGTTAGATATTGAGAACGCCACTTCAATTACTTCAGGGTTTAAGATAATAGCCCAAGCCATTTCAAAGTCTTACGTCCGTTGGGTAATACCTTTTGATGTGGAGTTTATTCGGGAGAGTGAACCATCTGCGAGAGAGATCAGCTGTCGTGATGTTAGAAAAAATCTAGCGCATGTGTGACATTCTTAACAATCTTATGGGCTCGTTTCGGAAAGGTGGACTGGTCTATGAATACAGACACTCTGTGCATTGGCAATGTCGATGCGTTTCCAGTTGACGGTGTGAGGACATTTTGGCGTTAAATTTTGCGCCAGTACAGACACTTACAGTGTTCAACAAATTGGGCGGAAATTGCCTAGTTTCTCCCAATATAACCGTAACTTTGAGTTTATCCAAAGACTACTTCTATCCATATCGTTCAAGAGCCTCTTTAGAGAATGTGTTGCTCTGAATGACTGTAATAATGCTCCCGCTTACTTTCGTGGAATGACGGATTACTCGGCATTCGCCCCTGCGAGGGCGAGTGAAGCGACCGTGTGTCTCGTGATCCAGGGCTGGGCGTGGCTTGCACGCTGTGTGCCAAGCCTCTCTGATTGATCGCACTCTGACGACTCGAATTATCCTCCGACAAGAAACGACCCGGTGTCGTGCAGTTCCACGCCCGTAATTCGGCGGTTACATAATAGTCTGAATATTGCCTGAGTAGGCCTAATCGAAGATTATGCTGGAAAACTTTTCGAGTGTACTTGGCCGAATGCAATCAGATTTTCATTTCTGTTCTTTTTGTTTGGCAATTTTCTAAAAGGTTTTCCTTAGATGGGCACAGCCTTGGTACAGACCTCGCAACTCTTTAAACTGTACAATGTAAGACATTTTTTTTATTTTCCCATTGGTAAAGTTCGAAGCTTTCTCATGTTCATATTTTTTCTGCGAACGCAATCATGTGCAGTACGTCACGTTCTTTCACTGGAATTCAGTTACAAAGAAATACAATAGAAATAAAACTCACCTCTTCTTATTAGGTTTTCCTGATATGAATGACGTGCTAAAGAGGTATCTTTGACTCGACAACAAATTGTAACAGTATCTGTGCACAAGGTATTTCTGCGCGTGGCGTTCACGTACTCGCCAATTACATTTTTTCAGCAGATGTGCGCACGCGGGCTTGCGGGCATAGCCCATCTGGCATAGAAGCATGGGTATTTAACTATGCATTAAGAGCCATTCGTTAATTATTAGGGTATGTCTCATAACCTTTGGTAATTGGGAACAGGGAATGTATGGGAAGTGTGTCTCCATGCGGACCGCCCGGGAATCAATACACACAGAAAAATAATAAATTCTTTCGCCCAGACTAGCGACTTCCTTTGGTCTCATGAACTCGTCACGTTTGCCATTTCCAGTTACAGCAAGTTTTGCATGCATGGCTCAGTTAGAACGTGATAGCAGAACTGGCGTGTCTGTGTCGTGGTCAAATTGTTTAAACCGAGCGTAGAAACCGTGGAAAATGTCCGTATGGATGACAAGTGAGACGTTTCTGGTTTGCTGACGAGCAATGCAACCATGATGTGCGGTCTATTGTCTAAATATTTAAACCTTCCATATTTCAAGTGATAAAAATTCAGCTAAGATGCCACCTAGCCTGTTTGTAGCCAATAAAATAGGAAGAACACTCGAAAATTTTGTCTTTGTTGACTTTTAATATGCAGTTGCTGCCAGTTAAGCAGACAAGTTAGGAAGACAAGGACAGGCGTCGAAGATCGCAGTGAGAATGTTTGCTGTGACGTCACAAATTCGCTTTAGCCTGTATTCGTTGAGTATGGACTGGCTTTGAACGATCTGGCATTCGTCATCTTGGCGTTTTCTCAACGTAAGGGTTCACCAGCATCAAACTGAAGTTAGAGTTTGTTTACTTTTTTAGGCGAAAGTCTTCGTCAGATGACCTCAGCGTACGATTAGGTAAACTTGTGTGACTTTTCCTGTTATATTGTATGTAGTAGTGTCTTTTATGCGCGAAAGTTCGACTGTGCTAAAGACCTTTGTGGACGAATGAAGAGTTTTGTTTGTGTATAAGGAAAGTGTAATAACAGCCGGAACGCTCATGTCAGACTTAAAGCTAACGTAGAATCAACTTGAAGGCGCCGGCAAACCGTCTTCCTTGGTCGTTTGAAACTCTGACTAAGCTAAGAGCACGGTCAGACGACACAAATACGAGAAAATGGAAATGGAGGTGGAGGAAGCCGCCATTCGGATTGCGTGACCCGCACTTGTTTAGCGACTTCCCCGTTGAGCGGCGTATGTTGCCACGGTTTATTGGAGCGGAAAATGCCGTTTCATCCCCGTCGCCCGTTGCTGACGACTGCGATCGTGTAGGCCTACCCCGCCCGACCGTTTCGATTTGCCGTACAGGACGGTACACCGCTTAAGCGACGAACATTTTTTTCCCCCGTGCCTCTTTCCTATCATCTTCCTGCTCGCCATGCTGGCTCCAGCGACCCGACCATCGCCAATATTCCCGGATTCTGCAGCGTTTATTGGCTTGATCGTAGCCGATGGCAAGGTAGTCGCACGACAGCGTGAACGTGATGTGACAACGCCGATCGCGGACGGCTGTTGCAGATTTCATTCGGTTAGCCAGTGGTTCAATACTGGTACTGGTACCAAAGAGTGGTATATGTGACCTATTTTTATAATCTACAAACCGCAAGACAAAGGCCATCGATGCAAATGAAATTTAATCGAATACACAAATAAAACCACCCTCAATGTTCTTTTTAAGCATTGGCGACTTTTGCTGGTACCTGTGTGAACGATTAATTTTGTTTTCATGAAGCAGCCGTTTGTACATGTAGCAATGCTTCGTGATTGCACGCGTCAAAGACGCCAGCCAAGCGTTGTCGATTTGGTTTCCGCAGTTTAAGCGCGCCGAGGATTCGTAGGAAGGTTTATCGATAGTCTGAGAAGCGCTGATTTTGGTTAAAAAATGTTTAAAGCTATAGCGTTATCTCCAATGTATGTTTGGGGGGGTTCAAATTTAAGATTTTTACATTATCAGTGTGCAAAGGTATAAGACAGCATCCCTGGAACATAATTATTTTGATGTGTTGTACTTTGGTAAAAAAAAACTGCTTGAGTGTCAACTGCACGTTGTCGAACAGTTTTAAATGTTTAGAGCTTATCTTGTGACAGATGAATTTTAGTGTCCATACAAGGGCAAAGTTTATGTTATGTTGGGCGACTCATATCTTGATCCAAGAGCATCGATTGCGACTCACTGTCTTGGAACTGTCTTAAACAAAGAAGTGCTGATTTCGGCTTTCAAGCAGTAGGAAAACGCAGACAAATCTCAACATTCACGGCGACTGCTCTTGTGGTTTATAATATCAACCTCGTTGTCAGATCAAATAGAGGGATTTGGTTTGTCGTTAATGCACTCGATTTGATGTAACCACAAAACTTACCAAGACGTGCATTTTGCTCATGTCCGGACTCTCAGACCCGCAGATGCAACAGCCGTCTGCAACTCCGCACGACGAGGGAATTCTCCGTCTTCCTGTGCCGTTTATAATTCTCTTCTTTCCGCCGACTGACGGGGGGGTGGGGAGGAGAGAGGGAGCGCGCGCGCGGCAGAAACGACAATAAGACGAAGATATCGTCGCGAACACGATCGGCAGCAAAAACTCCCAGGCAGGGAACAAAGGCCGTGCTAGCGCATTCCTGCCAGATATTACCGGTCGGCGTATACTTCCCCCGGGGGGAAAGCGGTGCTCAGGCAGTAAGTAGTGCAAGTATAAAACGTGCGGAGGGAGTGAAAGTATATGGCGGTGGAATAGCTTGGGTTTCAGCGCGAATCTGACCGGACAAATTTCGAAGAAGCGCGCGGCGGGACAGAGCTGCACTTTCGTAACCGTGTCTACACTTTGGCCTTGTCATTTATTATTTAAACGCTTTGCCAGCAGACCTGGAGATCCTTCAGGGCGTTGCATGACTTTCTTGGAGTCATTAGAGAGGATGGTTTTTATTTAAGTCGATATTGGACAAAAGAGATCGTTCACTGTGGTCACATTTGCGCCTGCTTACAGATATTCAATAGTATCTGCTGCCACCTTGAGTCGTATAACGGCCTATGTATGTAATGTCCCGGATGCTGTCATTTGTATTGCTGTGTTCAAATGTAAAAACTTTTTTACTGGCCACCATTGCTACTTACTAATCCCTGATCCTAGTACACCTTTGATACTGCAATTTCGTGTATCACTGACAATTTAATAACTTGCCAGCTGCTTTTCCCTTTGTCTTCATCGTCAATGGGATTTTCTTGCACGGCCTACACAAGACCCAAGGGATCTTGGGAAAAAACAGCTGATGCCCTGGGCACGTGGTGACGAAGGTAACAATACGTGCGATTCACAATAGTGCGCCACCAAGCGTTTGCAACACGTTGGCCAATCATAACGCGCGAAATTTGTCGACCCTTTCCAAACGTGCATCGGGTTGAAAAATTTCGCGCGTTGTGATTGGCCAACGCGTTGCAAACTTTGGTGGTGTACTGATGCGAAACAGCCGTTTTTTATTTCACGCGTGCGCCTACTGAATGTTTTGATGAGAAAATCTCTGCTAACCGATCTCATACCCTGATGTTGTGAAAGGCCATTTTGGCGATATATAGCCTAAGGTGCGTGTGGGCGACGCCTACCGTAGAATCTGAGTCAAACCTACTGATTTGTTCATGTTCTCAAGCTGCTTACGGATTATAGTTACCTATGTGACCAGTTTCTGACGTAAGAACTTGTTATGTTATCGGTTTCACCATGAAGTAACGTGTAGGATAGTTATAGTTTTGATGCACCACAAAGTGACGTACCCGTCCATGGACTTTGTAGGCCTACACTCGATGCGTCAGTTTGTGATGCGCCCGACGATTTGTGATTGGGTTTTTTTTTTTAAATTTGAAGAACTAGGATGTTGACACATCAGTATGGGATGATACAAACACTTCCTGCAATGTCCTTTTCCCCAGGGGGGATTTTTCCCTCTTAGTATGAATCAATCTTCTGATACACGTATTACGACAGATGCGCGTCTGTAAATGTTTACATGATGAAATATCATTAATTTCAGGCTTTGTCTGAAAGATATTATGTGGTATTTTGTTCCTTGTGAGTATAAATAGATGTGTTTTGCGTATAGATTGATTTTCTCCGAACAACATCCGCTATCCTGTACGGGGACACTCTGCGTTCGTATCGCTAACACGATGATCGTCGCCACTTTGTCGTAATTAGCCGATGAGACCGATTGAAATATTTCCGTTGTTGTGGTTGCCCCGGCCTCTGGCGCATCTCACATGGACCGAGGGCCCACTAATGAGTCGGGTGGGGGTAGGTTGCTCTCATCATCCAGCCGCTTCGTGAGTCCTTCCAAGTGCCGAGCTAAATCAGGACGATCGCTTGAAGATCTCGACTCATCAAGCAGCGTTCCCTCGCGAGTTCGCGCGGCGGGATTTTTTTTTTCGGTCTCCTCTCAAAATGCCAAGTTCTCCGCCGTGATTATGCGGATTGCAGTGGACTAAACCGGCGTGAAAGCTGCTTACAGGGGACGGCAAAAACTCCATAAAAGCAGCCTGGTTCTCTTATCGCTTCCCGCCTCTTGTGAAGACGGCGCTGCCCCGAATCGAGACCTCTTTACATATCCTTCCCACGCTTGCCGCAAAGTACTGTTACCTTTTTTTCTCGCATCGAGGCAGCGGCAAAGACAGAAGACACATGAATACTTGATATATCGTCCGCCGTAGCGGCTGAGGCAGAGCCGTGACGGATATTACAAGGGCTTCAGTATACCATGCTAGAGAAGTAGGCCGTCAAACTTAAATGGATTTTTTTTTCTTCCGTCTGTGCAGTCACACGAGCCGACTGCGTTGGATCTCATGCATAGCAAACCGCCTTGGGAATTTTTGAAGAGCAAGCTTGTCTCGGGGTTACAAGAAACACTGTCCTTTGTGATGCTGGTCGTTGGCGGCACTGTAATTCCCTGACCTGTGCTGTTGGTGGCGCTGTCTCTTATTTATATTGCGCTGGCAAGGATTCCACCCTGGTGTTGTGCTGAAGATGCAGTTCTTCAGCAAATTTTTGATTTACGAAATGCCTGAATGGCATCTGATCCACCTGATGCAGTCAAGCAAAATGTTGGCCACAGATCAATGTCTGGATCCTGGTGAACTCATAGTAGGTCTATGGTGAAACGAACTCGTCCTGGCATTCTGTACAGATTCTGCATGTGCTTTGTAAATGTCTGGGAACATGTGGATATTGCATCGTAATTGGCGAGATTTGAACTGAGAACTTCCAAATACGAGAAAAACAGCTTTGTCACAGCAAGCAAGTGAATGAAAAGGGGCAACTCCCTACAGTATTGTAGGTCGACCTTTGCCTATAGACGATTTTGCTTTCCCAGCATCTCTCTCGATTGGCCTAGTTCACAAGTGCGCGCACGCGCAGGACGCATTGTTCATCCGTTCGTGTGGTGCTGAAGTTTGATGACCCCAGCGTGGGGGTCATTCGAGCACTGACGGAGTAGTTGTTCTTGAACTGTAATCCGAACAGGATTTTGATGGGTACATGTTCAGTCTGCGGTGGACCTTCCTACGTTCAGCCAAGCTCATGTGGGGATCGAATGAATCTACTAAATATCAAAGGAAATGAACTTTGTCATTCTTGGGCATTGTATAAGCTGAGTGTCTCTTCACTAGAACGGTGCACAGTTTTTGTCAGACAAAAATCGACAACACCGCAGTGACTAAAAAATCGTATCTGTTTTCTAATAAAAAAATGTAGGCAGCCACAAAGACAGTAATAACGATCCAAGGGATGTTGCCATCATGGAATTTCACTAGTCGTGCATAAGTACGAGACTGCATGCGCTTGATTCAAATCATTCTTTCACGTTGATGCCTTTTCACGGAGACCGGTGCCTTTTTCGTTTTAAATACGTGGATTTGAGTGATGTTTTTGTCGGTCTGTCTTCATGAAAGGGACTGAAAATCACATCCCTGTGTACGTGTAGACGCTGCCATATTTATGACTCGACCAGCGTGCTTCATTTGCGGCAGAAATGACGTCACTGTTTTGATAGTCTAGTGCCTGTAATCCCCTCGATACTTATTATAATACCCGGACACGAACTGAGCCAAGCTGTATCAGCAAAGAGGAACGAGACGGTTGGGAACGTGTGGTTTGTCTCATGTGCCTGCCAGCCTCATTGCGGTTTGGCATCTTTCATTTATTTGCCGTTCCAAGTAGCTGACGGAGTTTGACCACGTACTGCGTCGGGCGCGGGAGATTGGATTTACCGCGGTGTAGATATTTTCGATCTGACTTCACCTTCGCGCCTGATGCGTAGTGGCTGCCTTTACAAATTTTATTGACCTTCTCACTAAGGCTATGCAAAATTTTCATGCGCGTACAGGATTCGAAAGCTTGTGAATTGAATTCTGCGATCAAAAGCTATTTTGGTGCAGGTATATCCTGGCCTCGGAATGCTTTAATCAAAACAGTCGTTTTTTTAATGGCCACTGGGATATTTTCTTAACTACTGGCTATATAACTCACATACGTTTAGTCGCTCTCGTTGCCTGCAAAAAAATACGCATTTTATCTTGAACGGCGTAGAACCTGCTATACGCACACGGTCCTACTCTTTACCTGACTTGTACACCGCGGGGTGGTATACTTGAACATTGTGGTTTAATGTCGTGTATTCAGTCAAACGTTTCAAGAGAAGCCACTGATTTACATCACTCACTGATTAGACCGCCTCATTACCAGATGGCTCTCCGAAGATTTCTTGTTTTCTGAAGATGCTTTTTTGTTATAATTCAGTTACTAATGTTGGCACAAGAGGAGCGCGTGTTTTGATGTTTTTTCATTATATAGAATGGTATTATTTTCAGTCCTTTCAAAAGATTGTGTTTCTCCCTAGTGAGTATAAGTTGACCTTATTTGCCTTTTGCGAGATACCAAACGCCTGTCTTTAACGCTGTACATGTAGTTGGAATGCCTGAACCATTGCCTCGATAAGGAGCAATCTAGGATGAGGTTCCTATTCTGGGAAGATTTTTCCAATGGCGTTTTCCAATCGCCTATGTCATCGTTATCGCGTAGAAATAGGTCAACGGTTTCGGCGAACCTGTTTACTGGGGGGCATCCGCGGCAATTGTCACCTCAGTCTACGCCTTGAAAGTGCCACGGCGTCGACGGAAAAAGGAGCAGCGCGAACGCCTTCTGCAGACGAGACCAGGCGATCCGACCGAGGTGTCGCTTGTCCCAGAGCAACACCTTTCAACTGTGACACTACGGAGAGTGATGTATGGCAACAAGCAGACAGTTTGAAAATGCCACACCAATGGCGTGTGAAAGCGTTCTGCCTGCCGCCTGGCGTACCGGAATTGGGCAAAAGCGAGTTTCTGGGGACTTGACGGCTTTTTCACGCTGGATTTGAACGATCAGCGGGGAATATGCTTCGATGAGTGAACACTCGTCTTTCCCTGAAGAGGAACTCTTGATAACTGACTTTACCAAAGTTCGAATCGGGAATGGCCACACCGGCAACAGAGCCAGTGGTCTGTGTATGAAGGGCATTAATATGCTCGTTTATGATTTACAGAGAACATCACACCAAATGCGATTGATATATTACAGACAGATTCGTACCTTACTTTGTGTTTTAAAGGTGACTTGAACAGCATGGTTTGTTTCATTGTATATGTTGAGTCAACTTCCAATAGCCACAAACATTGAGCCACCTTGAAATAGAAATCGTACTTGTCCATAGGTTGTGAAAAGGTGTTGATAATTAGGCCTATGATTGAAATGCGCAAGCGATATTGTCGGCGATGTCGCGCAGCAGTCTTCCTTTTTGCGTGCTAATAAGTAAACGGGTCGCTGACCCTTTGGCTGTGAGGGTAAAACTGCGCCGCGTGCCCTACGGCTACAGAGAACCGGAGAAAAGGCTGCCCCGCCAGGCAGCGACCGACTGGCAGGACCCCGTGGTGTCGTGCCGGTTGCGTGGCTCTTCCAGCGGGGCTGAGAGAGAAGAGGGTGGAAAAAAGCCATGATCGAGAGGGTTTATCCATTGTGTCAACAAGCCACGCAAATGGTATGGAGGGCGGAAAGGACAACAATGTTGCCTCATGCTGCGACCTGGGAATAGACTGTAGTGGGTTGCCGAGGATTATTCTGACATGTGTGGTAATTCCTCCAAAAGTGGAACTATCATTAATAACTTACTGGTGCTTCTCTTTAACTATTGTATCCGATCAACGTTTTTTTACTTACCGGGAAAAATTAAACAGAAGCCGTTTCAGCGAGAAAGAGACGTATTTAAAATGAGGCTTTATTCGTAATCCTTTTTGGAGACGTTTTTTAGTCACAGTGTCTGCTGTGGACGTGGACCGTCATCCACGCTCTGTCTCAAATCGAAATCATTTGCCCCACTACAAAAGTCTCATTTACGCTCGATGCTACGTAGAAATAAGCCTTACCCCCCCCCGTTTTGCCTAGTCCGTCGATAATTTACAGCCCTCCTTCAACTTGCTTCATCGGCATCCCGACTCCCGATGCTGTTTCCTCTCTTGGTTTCCCCTCCGCTTCGACCTGTCTGTCTCCCCGTCTGTCTTCCCCGTCTGCTTCCGGTTTTCTTCGTATTTATTGCCTCCTTCCTCGGTCCTATTTCCTCTTTTATTCTCACCCTCTCGCGTTGTCATCCCCAACTCTCCAATTTATGTATTTCCCTCCCCCATTCCCTCTGCCTCAGCCGCGCCGGGACACCTTCTTTCAAGCACGTCCGACCATTCAAGTCAGCCAGCCGTTTTGCGATTGGGTTCGCCGGAACCGGGTTCGATCCGCCGGCACAATTCAATGGGGGCATTGTAAGCGATTGTCGGTTTGCATCAGCGGCCGAGCGAGAAGGGCCCATTGAGTTAAAGGCAAACCGGGGGAAAACAAAAATTGAACTCTCATTAGCAAAAACCTGGTTCTCGACGTACGTGCTTGGGCAGTCAGCCAAAGAGAACCGCGAACAACGCCACCCTCTGTGAAAAAAATTCTTCACAAGCTTTGTATAGAAATTGCCATAATCATATTCGGAACAAAGCTGGCGTGGTGCCAAACAAAGAGAATGGGGATTGTTTTCTTCGTTTTATACCCGGTATGACTGACCTTTCTTTCTAGCCTGGTGATCCGTTTGCAGCCAAGCCGAAGAGACGGACGCAAAATGGCAGCAAATAGCAATACATCGAAAACACAGAGTAAACGAAAAGACATTGCATTGTTGTGAACGAATATGATTAATAACATAGAACTGTAGTGAACTCAAAGATGCGTTCAGCCGCTGCCTACAGCATCCATCTTATGTCCTCTCATTACTGCAATGATTATCTCAGGTCTGTGTATCGCTTTGGCTTCCAAGACTCCCCGTGCTCTTTGAAAGGGCGTGAAAATAGTGGGAGTTGTTTTTAGAATCGTGAACAAGATTAGAGCCGTTCCAGTATTAGTGACATGAAATACCAATGGGACTGCCGTTGTATTTTTCCTATAGCTATGACTAATGATGTAGGACGATTCTGCTAGATGGAGCGCGTGGTAACTTCGCATCTGTGGGATGGAACAGCTGTGCTCCAAGCAGAATTGATCACAAGTCTGACAACCGGCGCGCATGCGTGCTTATAGTCGTCTAGAGTGCGGGCTTGCAACCCCCCCCCCGGGCTTTGGTGTCCTGTGACTAATGGCGTTGAAATGACAGTGGGTGGTAACGATGTACGCATTTGTAACGGACAAAACAGTGTCTTACTCTCCAAGAATATCAGGGTGGAATTTTTAATAATCTCAGTCCACTTCGTTTCGGAATTCGTAGCCATTTTCAAGTTAAAAGGTGGCTGCTCTATATATTCTTACCTTTATACACCTTGGTCAGTGACGTAATTCTGTTTTTAGAAATGACGTCATTACGCTAACTGAAACCTTATTCCGAATGTTTCAGATTGACTTGAGTAAATGCCGGCCACATTTTGGGGAGTAGTATTGATTCCACGATCTAAGCACACGTGCTCTAATTGCTACTGAGTGAAACGGACATGCGTACAAGGGCTGAATTCCAACAAACTCCCGCTGTCGACGGCATATGCGCTTGTGTCGATGCATGGAGGAATAAAACACATGGTTGATACTAACAGCGGGGAAAACAAGTTACAGCGGCTCAGTCTGGGAACGGTTGCTGCATCGAAGACACAGCCGGTTCATGGGCCCAATTTACTGACTGGCTGAGCTGAGCTGGAGTGACGCCTCTCGTCACATTGCACCGCTTCTCCGATTCCCACCCCGGGGTTGCGCTTCGTCAACCTTCCCCAGAGGGAGGTTGCAGGTGGCAACAGAGAACGTAGCGGCCGAGCTCTGATGCATCGCACAAAAAGAAAAGACGCATGGCCCCGTGAGGTTACATCTGGCGCTCAATGGCTGCGTCGTCTTTGGTTGAGAGCAAGTGGGCGGTACTGCACAACGCGGTGCGTCAGGATTTTGTCAAGGTTGGCAAAGAAAAGTTGAACACAAAACACTTTGCCTGAAAGGCATTGCCCAGAAACTTTTTTCCTGTTGAAGTGAGTCCCTGATATTTGTCGTTTTTCCATATAAGTTGCGCAGCAGCGCTGTCACGTCCTGGGAGAAACGGGCGGTGAGTGACTTGATGTCCGTTGCTTAATGCGATCAATTTGGGTGGATGAAATATCGCGGACTTGCTCTGGGGTCTTTTCAGGTCGAAGACAGCTCTTCAGTGTTAAATGAACACCGTTCAATATCAGAGGGGCGAAGGTGGGCCGAAAGACCATACGATTGTCTATGTGCCTCTTCCATTCTTAAAAAGGGGTGTGCAACATTGTAATAAAAGAACAACCTCTTTTGAATTTAGAATCTTCACAC
>NW_019091355.1:996766-1091658 GCF_001949145.1 Acanthaster planci | reverse complement strand
TTTTTCAAAAGATACTGTGGGGGCACTTTTAATGCTAATGAGCTGGTCAGAAATTCTCACTTGAATTAGTGGTCTGCACCCTTTCGTTTCTTTCCATCCGTCATTATACTCTACCCGTAAGGCATGAGCGGAGTGACGTCACTCTACTGTTACCGTCAACGTTAACTAATATATATTTTGTAGCTTCTGTGTTGAAGGGGAACATCGGATTAGCCGTCACCGACGCCCCTCTTGACGGTTGAAGGCTTACCAGCCTCACGCAGTGCGTCTCTCGTGATAACACGGTGCTGGGGCGCCGCTACACTTCCGAGATTCTCGACGTGCGTGACTCGGGCGACACCCCTCTGATTAGGTTCGAAATGGTTCTTGGATTTCACCCTTGCGTTGACCTGGTTTCGTCGATTAAAGGGGCTCTCTATTTCAGTCCTACTTTAACGAGTTGTTTCAGGATACGTGGATCTTATGTGAACCACTCCTTTAAATCAAACAGCTGTAGCAGAATTGTAGGAAAAAACGTGAGTCACTCTTCCTGAGCTGTGTACTTTCAACAATTTTAAAACTGTAGTTCGTGAGTGCATGTGAAAACTCCTTACAGGAATTGGGAGTGCAAATGTTGCAGCTTCAGTCAAAGTGACCGTTAGTGCTAGTTCATGGGATGTGCACACGTTCAGTGCCACGTGGTGGTCTCCAGGAAGGGGGTTTCGGATTGTGAAATGAATTAACAGAGAATGCGAATCATTCGGGCAAATAATTATGAGCAGGTCGGTACGGTTTGCGCGCGTGACGCTGTCTGGCTAATTAGTGGTAACAGCGAGGGCCCAAGCCGTGTGGTGATGTCACGCGTAGCATCCCGTAATCATCGGGGATTTTGTGAATGAATCATGGCAGAGGTGTCTCCACCAATCATGCTGGTTGGTCCAGGATGGCCATAGCATAAGGGGGACGAGAAGGATGGGACCTTTCTTCGGTCTTGCCGTCCTTGCGACCCGCGAGGTTGGAATCCGCGCTCAGTTGGGGGTCTGAGAAATGATTGGGTCTTGCGAGGCGGAAAGATAGCGGTGCCTGTTTTCCGCTGGCAGGTTGAGCGGGCAGGATTTGCGCTTGTACGGTGTTAGGGGCCAATAGCGTGGGGGCTGAGTCAAGAACATACTGGAGAGTCAGGCCCCAGGGTATATCGAAGGAAGTCTTTCAACACGCCCTAATCTGTAGCGTTCACTGAATCATGTGATAGGGAATGTCAGACATCGGCATCTCGTTGGCTTAAAGCACGGAGCAGGGAACGTTAGTGACAAAGATCGGTTATTAATTTTGGAACCGCTTTTGTATAAATGCATTTGAACAACTTGAACTTTGAAAAGGTTGAAATTATGCTCCATAAGTCTTCCCGAGTTCTTTGTGCTTTTTTGTGGAGTCACGAGCCAAGGCAGGAAAGAACATTGGGGGAAATCATTGTGGCATGGAAAAATGCTGACGAACTGTACGATCTTCCGTAATGGCAAACCTTGTGGTTTCAATGTTGTAGCCGCACTCGCCCATTTTTGCCAAACTTTTCGAAACTGTCACACAGGGGAACCGAGATCCAATTTTTTCACCGGCTTGCATAGTCATTAGGGACGTATTTTCCGCCAAACGACGGGCATTATGTGCCGTGTTCGTGTCAAGGCGTTCCTATCTCTGGCGCTGATCTCCTCAATCTCACCGACCGCAATCGAAATGTCAGCTGGCGAGTGAGGGCTGTCGTGCATGGCTACCTGACCTTATTTCCCCTCCGACAGTCTGCAGCCTTCACCTATAACGATTGTCTCGGCAGCCGCTTGAGATCACACACGCACGCACAGCCTCCTGTAGTCGGGTGCTTTGGGTAACAGGCTGTGAACAACAGGCGAAGGCAGACCGATCAGCTCGATTTATTTTTTGTGCGCGCACGCGTGCTCCCGAGTAATCACTTGGCGGCTTAGAATGATGTTCCCACGTGTTTTCTTGCACATGGTGTGTATGGTATCCCTCTTGGGTTGCCATTTTGGCGCAACCCAGGCGTAACCTTGACTCCTCGAGTTCAGTCTTTGCTTTTACGGCGAGGCTTTACCAAAGCTATAAGGTCTAAATCAACACCAAGGATTGTCAAGTCGGTTCTTCAAATGCAGACTCCGCAAGGTGACGCAGCTGATAGGCAAGTCCTTGTCCGAAGTATTGGGCAATTAAACGGAGAAAAGAAAACTCCCCAAAACGTAAATTCTAGCTTAAAGCAAAACTGGAAAATGGATCTCAAATCTTCAAATCTTGACAAGGACCTTAGGGTGCATGCGTTCGCGCAGTTTCTCCTGTTAACACGAGTAGGATGCGTGCGCATTACACTCGGGTACAGGAGTATATTCCCCCTGTAGCGAGAGTACACTCTCGCTGACCCTCGGGTCGTTCTGTAGCCGTTCGAGCGCTCAGGGTATACTCGTGACAACGCGGGTAGCTCGCTCGAACGCACCCTTAATGTTTACCACTATACTGGTCCTCATTCTACATGTATACTCAGTCTCTGCGAGTTCTCGCATTCGATCTTGTCCATATAATGACTCTAACAATATACATGTACGCCGGTTCAAAGGTCATGTATCTAGAGACCCGTCCATTTTTTCCCAGGTGTGGATTAAGAAGGCTAAAGTCTATGAGATGCTGTTATTGTCTGTGTTTCTCTACAACGGGAAACGATGGTATACGTCATATTGCACAAACTGTGTGCCTGTGACATCAAACGTCCTCTCGTTAGGTGTGGTTTTAGGGATATGGATCAGCCCAAAACGTTCCCAAGTTCACCTGGGATCGAAAACGGACCCGCTTCCAAAAAAAATAAAAATTCCCAGGGTCATCAAAATGTACTAGAGGTTTTATGAACGATTTAAATCTTTATTGTGTTTCCACATGCTTCGGTTCTTAAGAACTGCTTCTGTGAAAATGCATTCAGGTGATTTTATTCCATCTGTTTCGTATCTTGACCATCTTGTCCATAATGACATTCTCTGACACTCTCACCTACTCTCTTTGAGGGTAGGTGATATTGTCGCTCGTTTACAAGTCACCACCTACTCGCTGGCGGGCCGCAGGTCTTGAAATGTCAAGAAAACAAGGGTGTCTTTATTTTGTCAGGCGCGGCTCCAGATTACGCGAAGGATCGCGCACGATGGAGAGAGTTGGGGAAAAACCAAGTTTCCTGTTAGATTTCCCATGTAGATGATGAGTCAGTGTGCGCGGACTGGAGCGTGTCTGGAGTCTAGATTGTCCGCCTGGCCGGTAACTTCATGATCTCGGTGGTAGAACGGCCAACCTCACCAGCAGTTGTGTTTATGAAACAAGTTCATGTGATTTCGGCGTGGTTTGGGGAAAAAGGCTACTATGCAAAGAATAGTCCTATAATGTCAATGTCAGGGCCCACCAGGATTTGTAACCAAGTGAAAGAACCTCTTTGGGTCCTTGGTAGTTTCTTAGTGTTTCTTGTTTGGAAGTTAGTGTACTGTTCACGTGATACCTTTTAGTTTTGTCTTTAGTTTTGGCAGTCGTATTTAAAATGCTTTTCTGAAATTGTTGTTTTTCTTATGGAAATGCCATCAACAACTCAGAACACAAATACACTTTCTGTTACCTCCGATCTGAGATAGCTAGTGGAGCAGTGGTACACTGTGGTTGCTTCAGTCAGCGGAAGTCTTTGGGTGACTCTTCTTCTGACGGTATCGTTCCCAGGGAGGAAATCCAATATGCCGAGTAATGCTCTCGCAGACAGATGGGATCAAGGTCGATAGATCCGCGATCAAAACTGCGAAACTCTTGGAAAACAAATCGCAAGGATTTGCCAGCGGCCCGCGGAAATGGGGAAAAATGGCTTACAGTTTTGACATATGAGGTTTTCCGATGCGTTTGCCTGGTTGGAAACTCGGGCTACCGAGTCGAGCTAAAGTCTTTGGATCTATTTATGTGTACATGACACAGATCTACCAAAATCAGTGAAAACCGAGTTGTCTTTATCAAGGAAGGCGACATCCTAAGAACAACAATCTACGAAGGTGCTGATGTCCATAGGTTAGTGTTCAACGAAGATTAGTTGGTGCATATGCACACCGATACATTGTGCACATCTTTTCAGGATTTGTAGCAGTCTTACTTTAATCACAGTAATTTTTTTCACTCACATGTTGAATTGTAATCAGTGTGTTAACCAGGGATTATGACCACGCCTTAAGTCTGGATGACCACGCCCTCAGCCTGATCGAACCCTGCTCATTTGATGCTATCCCAGACACATCAAGTATCTGCAGGATACTCGTCTCAACCGTGCCAGCTCATTTCTAAATCTGCCCAAAATACCCAGCCACCACGTAGGTATATACCTCCAATAATAGCTATCGGATATTACTACTGCCGCCGTTTGTCAGCGGGGAAGTTCGCGAGGTCCGTGGAGACCAGTGGAATTTTTTCACACGATTTCAAGGCCAGACTGCGTCCAGGGCCTTGCGCCACGAGACTACCGATGTCTGACACCTGACATGGGTAGTAATAGCCTGACGAGCGCAGAGCCCCAGGAAGGGGGAGCTGTCGTGCATCAACCTTTTCATACAACAACCTGTGTTGTTTAACATGAACTCACAGGCAACACAAAAATGAGTTTTAAACGGATCAAAAGGAGGATTCTGTCGTTTGTATCACTCGTGATAAACGTGACTATAATCACAGCATCTACTTACCGTAGATAAATAAACAGGACTGTAGTCAAAGCGCGATTGGACGCTTACTATTATCGACTAGAATACTCTACCTATGACTTTCCTCAGCAAGTCGTTTTTCCTAGGCTGTAGGTCTTATGAAAATGGCCCAATAGACGTATTGTACACGCACAGCCCCCCACCCACCGTAAAGGTAGAAGGGAAACGCCCCTCGGCCCGCTTCCACCTCAAAAAGCAACCAAAAAATATCTCCTATATTCAGATCGCTATCAATCGTTGGTGACCGTTGTTATCCCCCCTCGGATTGTTGATATACGGCCCCTGCCATTTCCTTCCCGAACAAGGCCTGGGATTAAGAAGTGAGGACAGCCGAAATAAACCAACGAAAGTTGGCCCTGGCTTTCTCCCGCTGTCAAAATAGTCGGCCAGTTTGGAATTATTAATAAACGGCTGTTGCGTGTATGGATTTGGTAGCAGCTTTCGCTCTGAATTCTATTTGTAAACGTTGGAAAAAGTTAAGGTTTTTAAATCACTGTTTGTTCACGTGCTGTAAATGAGATTTCGGTAACTTTCAGAAATTCGTTTCAGAAATTTTTACAAGTTTAAGAGTTTGGGTCTGAGTTTTGGAAGACGTTTCTCATATTTCTGTGTGAATTTCATGGCGTCTCTGGAAACATTCCCGTGTTCACAAGAAACTGCGAACTCTGAATACATTGAGTACCCTGTGTGTAGACATGCCTTGGAGTCCTCCTTGAAGATCTTTCTTTCTATAAATGAATCAATCGCTCCTGCAATTAAGACGTATAGTGGGCAGTTCTACTGCGCATCTGGCACAGCGTCACGTGCTTCTTCAGACAATGATATCGCGCATGAAGGCGCACCTTTTGAAGGCATATTTCCATCATTTTGTCCATCCGTCACCACCACGAACGATCTGTAGCGATTGACCCAGTATACCGCCCAAACGGCCTTGGCATCGTTTTCGACAGACCCATTGGGCATTGACGTCGCATGCATTGCTATACCGAGTAACACTCGGCAGACTCAGCAGTCCCAAACCTGCCGGTTCTCAGCTCAGAGCAACTTACGAACAGTGCTCGTGACATCTCTCCCCCGATGAAAACTTGTACGCCTTTTATTGTATCACTCAATTTGCGGTCAAGAGATGGCTACCGCCGCCTGTTATCGGAGACTAATTCATGTTGACGTATGATGTGACCCTACATGATTGGACTGTGTGTACTTTTCCCCTTCCTCTTTCCCCGTGTCACTCAAACCCACGTATTTTGCACCCCCTTTCCTCGCGGAGCGCGCCCCTGGAGACTGGATGATTCAAAATAAAGTAGGAGGTTAAAGGTCCGTGATAGACTCGTTCTTAACTATTGACGCTGAGCGGCCGATTTGGTGTGCAGAGGGCGATATAGCAAAACAGTCATCCCACTGTTGCTGGGCTACGTCAGAATCTTGGGTCTAGGGCTAGGTCTTGGTCCTTGGTAGTTACAAAATATATGGGCACGCACTAACAGTAGACAAATTCCCAGCTCTGAGAGCCCGTTTGGAGCTCCTCCTTGGTGAACTCGGAATTAGCTGCGCTTTCTTCGCTTGATGGTAGTAAAAGCAAAAGTCGAAATTCATTTAAACAGATTTACATTACATGTGCTGTAATCACGTTTCTTCACCATGATGGATGCACGACAATCTTGAAATTAATTATCAGCATTTTATAAGGTTTACAATGGAGTCCACATTATCTCTTTCACCTTGTGTCTCTTGATGGCGCTAAACACCCGACTTAGTTCGATCCCACAGTGACGAAAAACGGTTTTAACCATAAATCGACGAAGGTGCTACAATGTTCAGATATATATCCCTCTAGTATTAAAGGAATAAATTTGCAAGCCATGGAAATCCTTGACGTCATTTGCCCAGTCGTTTGTAGAGGTCGTTGTCTCCGCGTATCGTTTGTGTTTATCACAACTTCTACCGACATTAAACTTGAGCGCATGCTGAGGCCCACGAGATTAAAGCCCACGCTATTCTTGTAGGTCGAACCTCTCGGTTTTTTTTTCCTTCACAAAATTCAGACGTAAACAACCCCTGCGGTTGGGGTAGACAGCGCCCCTTTAATGTTGTCGTGCAGGGTGGCAGGCGTGCGGTACCGATTACGGGAGCGCAGGTGTATGAGCCTCTCACGGGGGTCGGGACGGCGCGGTAGCAAGGCCGCTGGGGGATTTGACTCGGCGTGGTCGGAGCGTAGTCCGTCACGTTGAGTTGTGGAATAATAGGCAGTTTGAGAAGTTCAGGAGGACGGCTCGATGATTGCTTTCGGTCGGGTTGGGGAAGCGTGCCAGACTATAGAACTGTTTTATTATCAGAGCCTGCTGAATGTGAGAATGTGCGGTGAATTTGAAGTGTTGCGCTTTCAGTGCGTCAAAAATTTCAAGTGATTCTTGCTGGATATTAAGGCTAGCTGTGAACGGGTTTCCGTCGACTCTTTGCAGAAGTCAACGCAAATCAATTTGCAATACAAATCTTACAGTGAGACGCGATCTGTGGTTTGTCTGCGCAGTCGTCTTGAATTCTCGCAAACTGAGCATGTGCGTGATTTTTCTTGATAGCAGTACCTTTTTTCCCATTGGACAGTTCGTTCATCGGTGGCGTATGCCTAGTTAGATGAGTCCTCGTTCATCGCAACGAACCTGGTCTCTCCGAAGACTTTCTGTAATCTTAAAGCCTGGGTCAAATTTCGTCGTCTCGGTTTCTGTTATAGTCATTGGCGAATTAAGATCGTCGTTTTGTGTGCAATAAGTATTTAACCATTGCTTTGAAACAGCCACCTTTCTTATTCGATAAACACGACTGTTATATCACTCAGAAGAAAAGTCGATCCTTCTGAGCACCTAGAATTCTGATTTGTCAACGAGGTTGCAGCTTTAAATGAGTTCACGTTGCATGATTCAACTCGGTTAGCCTCAACCTCACTATACTAACAGGACGTGTCTAGTTGACAGAACCACGCAACTCTTTTTCACTAGTGCGCGCCGCGCAGACAAACCCCAGGTACCTTAGTTAACCAGAACTTCGGCCGCATTTTGGCATTCTTTTGTGGCTTTGAAGGCGGGCGCCGTGTACCGTGTTTCTTCCCTACCGGAAGGCAACCAGCGATGGAACAAACACACCATCGTCCGCGCGCGGTCTCTCATCATGCTGTTTTTGCTAAATTGAAGTTTTCCCCGGTGACTGTTTTATGTATCTCTCTGGTCTATGAGAATTTGGTGGAAATGTCATTTTGACACAAAAGAATGCTCCATTTGGGGTTGTCTTTTCTTGTCTTTCCTTTGTTACTGATTTCCCAATTTCTAAAAGACGAGGGATGACATCCGTACAGTAGAATGGCTTCATTTTAGGTTTTTGGTATGGCGTCTAGATAATTGCCGGCCGCGCGAAAATAATCACTAAGTCTGACTGGACCGAAAATCGCGGCGGGCAACCTGATGAGGCCGTAGTCCACAGATAAGAGTCGGCAAAGTCCCTTTAACGTCTAATCGGCTCTCCCTCGAAGGCAAATATTGGACGCAGATGGCCGGTGATAGATTTCCTCCCCGTCAGGGTTGGGTTGCCAATAATCCCGCCGTAAATGGCATCGTGCGTCGAGCCGGCAATCTATGGCGCGCCGCATGCGGCATAAATCGTTAAAAGGCCGAGGAGAGACGGGTGCGTGTGATAGTCGTATATCAAGGGCGCTTGGAAAATAAAAGGCACGTCAGGTGGCCTTCTCTACGCTGTTTGAAGCGACGGGTCATATTCTTATCGAGAAGGTATCGCGTTTGCTTTGCGTTTTCCAACTGAAGTAGTCCATAGTTATGTTGTTTTTAAATCTCAAATGGGTCCCGTACTCCCACAAAAGTATGTAAGACCTGTTTCGTTGACATGCTGAGAAAGCAAAGAGTGTAATAGCAAGACGCACGTAAACAGAGCGGAGTAGATTGCCTGAAACTCGGATCATCATACAAGGCGGTTGTTTAAGGAAACAAATTTAAACCGAAAAATTGTGTAGCTTTGGGAATTTCAAATTTGTCCTTTGCTCCGCCCTCAGCTGGTGATTTTCGTGGGGAAGGTTCCCAAACAACAACCGTTTTAAACAGCTCTGTTGTGTATTTGATCCGCATTTGAATGGCCTGCATTAGCGTGTAATTGATTGGTTGGTTTCATCAGAGGTGTTAGAATTCATCTTTCTGCTGATTTCAGCCTTCTGTTTTTTCCTGCTAAGTTTTTTTGTACGCCTGCTCTGTTCAGAATTATGGGAACAGTTTTAGTCTCTGCCTTTTGCTAGAGCTGTTCACGGCATTTTGTAGGTTGCCTATTAAATGCAGGATCTTTCTCCTTTCAGAGCAGATAAATATTTTTGAATTTAGGAGCACGAATACATGTATAGCATTTTTCCCAAACCAGCTCAGTAAGAACGTGGTTGTGACGGTTATGTCAACCCAGTCCTTATATTGCGATTGGGTTCATTCTGTCCACAGGTTTCAGTCGATAATTGCTTGACTAGAATTCCCTTTTCACCTCATATCAACTTACTGCTAGGAATATACAGAAAAAAAAGTCACTTCTCAAAAGCCGTTTCTAAAAGTAACAACTTATTTCCGTTCGTTGGACCCAAATTGTTTTTTTTTCCGTTGAGCTCATACCAAGGCGTCTGTTTCATTAACGAACCGAAACAAATTTAAGGTCAGTTTCCCCCGGTTTTATCACCCCAGTTCAGATTCAGTCGCATAATGTTAATTTAAAGAATAAATTGTAATACGTAACATTCCAGCGTTGCTTCGCCTGCTGGCGTTTTTTTCTTTAGCCGTACCGCAGTCCCGTCTGTCTGCGTGCAGGGACGTTTAGCCTCAGCCTGTGCAAACATGCCAAGGGTTGCCTGGTCGTAAATTCCCGTGGAAGCGGTAGCTGACAAATTGAAGGAGGGGGGGCAGGGACGCCGGCACTGATGATTTTATCGTATTGGATTGTGGTGAAGTAGTTTTGTAAAATAGTGCCTATTGATGGTTTCTTTCCTATCGATAGAGGGGGTTGCGTTCAACCCCGTCCTCAAGTGGGGAATTAAAAATAAGAAATAATCTGTCATTGGGGGCGCTCTATTTCTTCAGTGCTTCAGGTGGCCGGTAGAGGAAAATTAATGATGCAGATGCTGTACGCGATTGCCTGTAAAAGGTTGCAGATAAGACAGCATTGTAGTGTGTTAAAGGGTTAAAAATGGATTTGCGGTCGTGGCATGGGTTTGTGTTCTTTCTCCATTTCAATTGTTCGTCGTCTTTGAACTCAGTGGTTTGTTTTTTCCTCTTTCCGTGTTCAGGATGCTGAAAGCAGGCGAAGGCCAGGCGTTTCTACAGATGGCTTCAGGAAATCTCGTGGAGGCGCTCATTCGCCGAACACTGCTGGAGGACAACTTGGCCACAGACGAACGGCCTGAGGACAAATACCGCCCTCCCGCCGCCAAGGCGGCCAAGTGCCCCAAGACTGACCCCTGGGAGGAAGGCATTGACGACGACAACGTGGAGTTGCGGGTGCCCATCATCAAGGACATTGACACCAAGAAGACGGCGTCATCCAAGACGCCGCCGACTAAGAAGGACCCGACTAAACCAGACTCTGGGAGAAAAGTCAAAGAGGAGAGCAGAAAAGAGACGCTCCTGAAGGAGTGGAGGGAAGCCGAGAAGGAAGAGGAACTACGCAGAAAGAAATATGCAGCTGTTCTTAACACCGAGGAAAGAGACTCCAACGATAACACGACCAAGGGGCCTGGGATGAGCCCAGCAGAGGCGGGCAGTGCCTCACCCGAAGCCCCAGAGGAATCAGCTGTGAAACACTCGAACTCCAAGGACAAAGGGAAGAAAACTTATAGCAGCAAGAGTAAGCAGGTTACATCCACCGACCAGCAAGGAACCACCGCGAAGGAAGACGGTGCGACGCCCAAGAAGGAGAAGAGAGACAAAGCGAACGGCAACAAGCGAAAGCTGGCTAAGTCACCCAGGGATTCTCCCGCTTCGGCTGGGAGTGAACAGGACTCCAAGTATGCCAAGCTTGACAAGAACTCCAACGCATTTACTGGACGCAGAGAATCTACATCCTCGGAGAAGAGTGAAATGATACCGTTGTCAGCTGAAAACACTGTGATTCTATCGTCACCCTGTGGGGAGAACGGACATAGTCGCAAGCACGGTGATGATGACGCCCGGGTTGAGCCAAAGCCCAAGCGGCCCAAATCAGGATCTGAGATGTCCGCTGGTCTCACCATAGCCAGCATGATCGAGAAGACACTGGATGCGGGACTTGGGGCTTCGCTGAGGCCGCCCAGGGGAACCCATGCCCTCGCAGGGACTTCTGAAGCCCGCCTGGCCCAATCAGAAGCTCACGAACCGGACGCCTCAGCGAAGAGACGGGATACCCACATCCGTCACGACGAAGCTTCATCGGCCTTCGGCGTGGCCGTGCCGAAACTGCGTTGGGCACTGAACGGCCAGCAGAAGACAGATTCAAAACTTGGCCAGGATTCCGACTTAGGAGGCTCCGATAACTTACGGCCATTCCCGTCGTCGCGCCCGCAGGCCCACAAGCAGCAAACAGCCGTTGCACCAACTTCGGGCGTTGTCGTGAATCAGCCGCAACTTTTGCAGCCCATCTTCCCCGTCGGAGTGGCAGTCTCCAGATTCAGTTCCTCAGCACCCATTAAGATCGACATTCCCCGAACCTGCCCACTTCCCAGCAGTGGTTCCTCCCCTGGCTCGCCCAAAGACAATCCCTTGTTCTCCCCTAACCACAGCGATGGATCGCTGTCGGCCAACCAGAGCGACAACGGAGCCACCAGTCCCGGTAACATGGCAGACGGTTCTAACGCCTCGGGCAGCAAGAAGAAGAAGCGAAAGCGATGCGGGGTTTGCGAACCTTGCATGACCAAGCAGAACTGTGGAGACTGCTCGAGTTGTAAGAATCGTAGGACTGGTCACCAGATCTGCAAGATGAGAAAATGCGTGGAACTTCGCAAAAAAACACAGGTGAGGTTCACTCAAACCGGTTTTTCAAGGGGGGCCGTGCAGGAACTTATGTTAATTTTGTTTTCTTTCTTTACTTGTTTAGTAGCCTTCCTAGGCGCTTGATTGGTAATGATTCGGTCGGTGTATAGAGGTAGGATCATTGGACAGTGGGTTTTACTCAACTATAGACCGATTCGCTGACGCCATTACTGCTATGTCCCCCGTCACTCAGGCGCGCATTCCTGAGCTTGACGAGCGCGTGATTTCAAGTTGGTTAGCAGTGCGCTCCCATTGGCTGATGAGGAAGCATTCAATGTGCATCTCTTGTTCAAGCACGTGGGGACACTGCAATGGGTCCTGATTCTTGCAACCGGATCGGTCTGCGGAAGTTTCTGTGTTTATCCTGTAAATCCTTCCAGCGTCTTGAATGAGATCTGTGGCTTTTACTGAGTTCCTCCTCACCACGTAATTAACGCCCTATGGATACTTCAAATTGATTCCTGTTGCTTAGATTTTTTGCATGCTAACAATTCCTTGTGTCGAAATGGTTGAAGTATTTTTAGCTTTTACGGTCGTGCACGCCGAACGACAGTCAGGCGTTTTTTGGGGGTCAGATTTTCAGTGCAACTGACTTCAGACCAGCTCTAGAGAAGAGTTTCTTAATTGTTTAATATCTTCAACGTATCCTTTCGAGTGATCAGTCAATATCTGCTGCGAAAGTCAAAGACGTGAGCGCAGTCAGAATGTAAAAATGTGACGCTATTAAATTGGCAAAGCGCCCTCTTCATTGTTGCGCGTCGCTTGCCGCTGGCAATCGAAGCGCGAACCGGTGCGACGAACAGCGCCCTCAATTGTCGGCATTATTCCTGGCGATCAGCATGCTCGCGATTGTATGCAAGCGTCTATCCCGCGGGTGTTTGCCGTCGACTTGCTCGAGTTTTGTTGAGGGTTGGAGGTCATTTCCCGACCGGTAAACACAGTTTCCCTGATCGTGATGACATGCTGAATCCACAGTGTAAGTTCCTCTGTGGTTTTTAATCAACATCCCGGCATTCAGTGGCTTAGTTATCGAAGTTGCCTGTGTTCAGCGTCCTGAAAACAAAGGGTTGAGATGAGCCGTTGGCTGTGTTTGTTGTGCAAGTTAGTTCGAAATAAAACGGGTTTGTTTTCTCACTAAAACCGAACCTACAAATTCTTCGTCATGTACATTTTTTAGATAAGGGTGCAGGATGTTATCTTGTGATACAGAAGTGTTTAATCCATTTTGAAGGTTTCACTATGTAGGAATGTAACTGAGCTGACTTTGAACATGTTTGATGTGTTCCGGCCTAACACTAAGTAGGGGCCTAGGCTTGCCAGTTAGTAATGGCCTAGCCTATACCAGCCACTAAGACAAGTGTTAACATTATTCCCAGCAATGGATCATGCATAATAACCAGATTTGCTATTATTTTGTGTAAAAAATGCTTGGAGTTGATGAACTATTGTATCAACTATTTGTACAAATTTTTATGGAATTTTTACTCTCAGCCATGCCCATGGTTAGTTGCTGGTAATTGTAAACATTTGCAAGTCACACATGTCATTTAGTCAGGTTTCCCAACAGCTTGTCAAAAGCCACATGGAATGAGCTTCATCACTCACGTGAGTGATACATTCCGATTGTCAAATATAGCACAAGGGCATGATATTCAGCGAATCACGTTCAGCAAATCATTCTTGTTGGTTTGATTTGAATGTATTTTCAAGACAACCAGCCTGCAGTGGCTAGCCGTCTTGAGTTGCTGTAGCGTGATCTTTTTACTGTACCAATGCAGATCTGCCTGATCACTTCGCTGGCATATAAACACGCAAGCCATTTGTTTTCATAGAACACGACCCTAACGCTGCCGTAATATTAGCCTACAGGCAAAATTTCACTGACTGTTAATCATCGGAAGTGGAGCACCACAATACGGAGGGGATTTCAAATATCTTATTTCAGAATGTACCGTGGATGTCTCCAAAGAACACCCTTCTCTGTTCTTTCAAGAGCACCCTCCGTGTTCTTGAAAGTGCGCCCCCTAGGAAGTCACTCTTCTACTTACTAATAATGAAGGCTCTGTACCCATTTACGCTGCTGTGCTAATTTTCATCTTGCTCTTGGGAGCACATTGCATTGATCCATTCTGTTGAGAAAAATAAACACTCAACTTCAGCTATTTTGAAATCAAAACTGAAACAAATTTTTTTTAAAAGTTCCATGTATAGATGGGTATCCGTGCATGCTGTGCAATTCCCTCCTGCTGATTCATCCAACACGTCTCTCCCCACCCTTAACCCCCCCCCACACTCACCCACACACACGCAAACATTTCTACCCCCTTCTAATTGCATTAAGCCCCCTGTGTGTCACCCTTCCTGCGTCCGTCTGCCATTTCCTGCCTGCCTCATTTATTGCAGCTCAGATCAGCTGCTGTTGGTGAAGTTGCTTGATTAACGAGGCACGTTCCGACCTTTTTTTTTTTTCTCGCTTTCTCCTGCACTTGGCTTGCATGCCGCTCGAATTCTTAACGAGATGAGCAAATCCGTTGTGATGGCAACCACTCTGCACATAAATTTACTCCTTCAAGTTTCCTGACAAAGAAGTGGCTTTTTATATTGCAATCGTATTTATCAGGGTTTTTCCGAAACTTCTTTTGATTCAAGTATTCATCAACTTACAAGTATTTTTTAAAAGAACAGATGCAAATGATTCATGTATTCTCTGCATCACAGTGAAATTTTTCACTTTGCACCTTTTCCTCTAATTGTCCAAATGTATTATTAAGTTCTTTATCCATTCTTTTTATGCATGTACCCATGTCCATAGTATCAGACTTTTTAGCAGTTCGGTCTTCCTAAATTTAGGTTCAATGAAATTGCAATTTCATTGATGCCTGGAATTTCAGGAATTCCTAAGATAAGGTGTATGTTAGTCCTATGTTGGAAGAAACTTCTGTGACCTGCCGTGGGCTACCCATGAGATGCAGACAAAATACAAAGAAGTCAAACCAATATTTCATCATTTACCACATTGTGTGCAATTCATTGCTAGTAAAATTGCCACCCAGAAAAGTTGGGTGATAAATGTTTAAATGGACTGCAAAGCATTTAGGAGAAACGGTCCAGTAGTTGAATTGCCTTCACACAATGAAGAATTTTGAAACTCAGACGTGATCGCCTCAACACTCTATATTACACTCAACCTGAAGGTGTAATCTCCATGTAGCCTGCGTCTGACCTTGTGAGCAATGTGGTGGGCACATTTCCTGGGGAGTAGAGGCCGTAACCAGATACCAGGCATATATTCCTTTCATTACAGGATAGGCAGGATCCTGGCTGTGTGATTTATTATTGCACTGCATTCTGGGAGGCAATTGATAACAGTTCCACCAGGAAAAGAAATTGAAACAATTTTTGTTGGTTTTACTTTTCCTTTTTAGGGGTAGCAGTTCCTTGTCAGACTTTTACTCTGCAAGTAAAAGAATGAAAATTGTTCTAAAGAAAACCATACATTTAAATGGCTTATAAATATTTGGCCACCGCAGAAAAAAACAGGTTGATGTACAGAGTTAATAATTTCTTGTGCGAAGTCCTGGTACCTTAATAACACATGTACTGGTAGTGTACCCTCCCGAAGATAAAAATAAATCACGCTACAAATACCGGTAGTTTGAATAAGCAATTAGTTTCTGAATTTTGTCACAAGTCCCAGCACTGTTTTCCTCAGTCATTGTCTAACAGTTCTTGTTAACTGTAAGCCAACTTTTTTTTCAAGGACCTATATTTTTTTTCAAAATTTTCAGATCCATATGTTTGCATCTGGCTCGAACAAAATTCAATGTTAAATGTCCTTGATCAGTTCTTTGTGTTTTGAGTATTTTTCTGATGTCAAAAAAGAAAATTAAATAGGAGAGCATTACCTTTTCTTGCGTCGTGATGGGTAACTCCACGTGATTACCCGCCATCAATATGTACGCAGACTGAAGGCCCGTTATCGTTAAAATTTTTTGCCTAAATGGCACGTCAGCCTTACCGTTTTGATATATTACGTTTTACAATAATTGAAAATGAACACAGGGTCCCACAAATGACCGTGCGGCATTTTGGAGCACGCTCACATTGTTCAGTTTCTCCTCCGTCCCTCAGAGCTAAGAGGATGCAATTAAGTCCTTCGCGCACGCTTCCCGGATCGTGTGCTTAATACTGCTGAAGCATACTGCCCACGCTCCCCAACGAAAAAAAAATCTATTCTCTGTCATCGGTACATAAACGCTTGGGAATGTTTACACATTGTCGGTTGTGGAACTTTCGTAGTAGTTGTGTTGGTTTTATGGAACAGATGAATTGGGGAATCTCATTAGCATATGAATAACGACGGTCTGGCCTGTCACACTTATAATACACAATTAATGTACCCACAGGCTCATTCGGATATGCGGAATCCGCAGACCGTACCATTATTATGACAAGGGTGCAACTTCGACTGAGGGGCAAATATTTTTGGAGTAGTTTGTTTACATTTTGCTCCCATAATGCAGTTAAAAGAACTTTCTTTTTGTCAAAAGAAGAGTGCCCTTGTTAAATTCCTTTTTTTGTAGTCATTCCTTGTAAAAAATGCATTTTTTAGTGGCAGGTTAATAACATTTCTTTATCATGTTGCGCCTGTGGTCAATATTACCTGAACTCAATATGCACTTTGTAAGTGTCTGCATTTATGAAATCGTACCATGATATAATAATTCATTTTTTGAAGACCATGAGTACTTTTGGGATAAATCATTATTTCAAAATTATGCTAATTTACATATTTTTAGTAATAATCTTAAAATGATCGCTTTATACTGCTTTGTCCATAATTTGGCATGTTTATTTGCTGCAATACATTTTTGTCTTCTTTGTTTCCTATTTCTAATTTGAGTTCGGTGATAAGAAACTGTTCATCGTCTGGAAAGATTCAAAGAATTTCCACAAAAATTTTCAGGGCGAGCATACCATGAACTGGTGCTTCACAAATGCGGTAGGCATAGACTTCTGTGTATGTGATTTGTTCGATATAGGTCTAGTAATATCGTTCCCAATAATGTAAGGTATACTTAAAATGGATCTACAGGAGAAGAATTTGGGATTGTGTGATAGGATAAGGGAATAATTGACAACTTTTTCTCTAAGAATCTGTCAGCAATTTTCAATTTTCTAATTTGTCGATCGTGACCAGTTAAAGTGAATTTCGGGGCATCAGTTCAGAAAACCAGCTGTTGTATGAGTGTGCTAAGTAGCTGTGGTCAGTGGTCAGTAATATCCTGTGATGATGTGGTTATCCTTACAGCTGATGTTCACTCTTGTCATGCTTCATTAACTCTCCCACTACAGGAGAACAGGCTTTTGTCATGGTAATGAGCCTATCATAACAAGGAGGTTGAATAGGGGTACTATAGAGTAGGTTTAGGGATACTCTCATCAAATGCTGTTTATTTTAGGGATCCATATGTGGCAAAACCCCCAGTCTTCCCACAATCCAACTATTTTTAGAGGGTTTATGGTAATGGGTCTATTTTGTGGGGTGTGGTTCACTTTTGAGAATCATCCTTTGTTAAGAGCTGTACCAATTCCAGTTAGTGTGACCTCAATTGTTTTCAGTCGGTGGTACTTCAAAGCTAATGACTTTGGTGTTGCTAGAAAACTTGTTTTTGTACATGCAGTTCAGTTGTAGAAGTTGTTTCGACGAACAGGTTTGGATCATCGCAAAGGTCATTTGATTGTACCAAGTCTTCTCAAAAGTGCAAAAACTGGGCTCCAATTTAATAGTAACTATTTCACAGAGTTGAAGTGGTGTTGCTTCCTGGACAGAATAACAATTGTTTTGTCCTTCGGCACTTCAAGCGATTCATCCAAGCACGGTTGATCAAAGGATGGTGTTGGCAACAGGAGATACCTGTGTTAACAACATGCACTCCTTTCTCTAAAAACCCTTAAAAATCCTTTTAAGCGATAAAACTACACTTGGGTTGGATAAGCCAGAGAGCTGGATGAGACTTATTGTCTACCCCTAATTTCCTTGGGTTCCTGTTTGTTGGTTGGGGAGGATCTTTCAGTTTCCATTCAAGGGAGGCCTGAGCTCAGTCTTGAGGAGCTTTGCTGGGTCTTGTGGCTCTCTCCAGCCAACCTGCATACCTGAGCCTGTTTGTGGTCTGCACAGGTGAAAAGCTTTTCATAACCTCATTAGGATCCCCTGATCAAGGGGGACCACTTGCTGGTTTCATCTCTAATCCCTGACCCCCATTGGAGCTGTAAACCATTGCAGTCAATAAAGTGAGCTCCTTAGCAAAGTGCAATCCTGACTGTTCGAGCACATGGCTGATGGGAAGGGAGCCCCTCCGATAGTGTAAGCGTTCACCCCTGTGACCTCTAATGGTAGCTCCTGTCTGGTGCTTGACAGGCAGATGAGGCCAGGGCTGAATAGCAGGGAACAAAGACTGTCCAATCACAGGCCTCGGTATTGTGTACGCTGCCACTTACTGCAGCCCTTGGACCTTGGGTTTGTGGCTGATTATGCGACCCGTGGCTTCCATAATATGTAATGGCAAAGCATTACAACCATACAGGGGGATTTTAATTTTGCGGTTTACAGAATTTCCTATGTGAGCAGATAGGCCGGAGTGTGTGTTGTGAGTGTAAGCGTGTGAATGGTGCCTACGTGCAAATTTGGATGGCTTTGTTTCGGTCTGGGATAGCACAGAGCAGATGGACTGGTCCAACAAGGCCCTTGTGATGATGGTATGGACTGGAGTGGCTTAGAACACCCGGTCAGGCAGTGCAGTGTAGGATCCTATGTGCACCCTGCTCTGAAGTGAGCCGGCCAGTTTTTCTTTTTCCCCTGTGTGCCTGCGACGCACTCACTCAAAAAAGCTGGATTCTTCATTCCTGCAGCCTACAGTGTGAACCTCAGTATGTGTGTAACAAAACAAGCCTGGATTCTTTCCTACCCATCCAAAGACCCGCCCGATTTCCTGATGGACACGGCCCTGTGTTTTTCTTCACACGTGGATCTGCTGCCTTTTCTCTGACAGTTAATCTTTTTTTTTTAAAAGGAAGGACTGGCGGGAACAATTTGATCTGGATGACTGCAGTATCTTCTTGCGTGCCAGTGGATTCGTAAAAATATCTTGGCCCAAATCCGACGCATGGAGTCCATAGCCGTGCTCTTTCATCTCGTTCTCGTTTTTGTGAATTACAAGTTCTTGGCTCACGTCCAGAATACTTACTACTGCTCCAGACCGAGTGTGTTATCGTGGGAAACAGGCATCCGAACAGGCCCACGTGCGCAAACACAAGGGCATCAGCTGGTTCACAATTGACTGCCATAGTGACCGCATCACTACACAGCCTTCGCATCATCTCAAATGATTGAAGTTTTCTCCCACAGCATCTTTGAGGAATGACTTAACGATCACCCACAGCTTATTTTTGTTTCCGTTGTGGATTTCAGCGCAGGATTAACTTTGTTCTTCCAGTTTGGTCTTTGATTTTGATTTCTTTAACGCCAACAGGCTCCAGAGCTTACCATGGATGGCTCGGCCAATGGGAGCAGAGCAAAAGGAGGACTTCCACCCTTTCCGCAGCTGACAGCTCCGCCTCCAAAGGTGGGTATCCGATTTTGATCCAGTGGGAATCACAAAGAATAAAAAGGGTTTTGCAATTTTAACATGTGATTGAAATTGATCTTTCTGGAAGTTTTACTGAAATGCAAATCATTTGTAAAAGTTATCCTTTTTGGTATTTGCATGACAGTTATGTTCATACCTAATGTTCATAAGGCAATCATCACAAACACAGATTGGGGAACATTTATTTATTTCGTCTCAAATGTGAGTGCTTTTTTTGTTTCAAAGGTTATATGAACCACAAAGTAATATAGCCTTCACTCTTCATGCAGTATGTTTTTGACAAATAAGAGCACTTGAAGTATTAGTTGTATGGGTTTTTTTTTCCATATTTTCTTTAGCAGCTTAAGCCAAGACAGCTTTTTTTTTCATTTAGAGTTTTGTAGTACCAAAAAAATCCGAAACAGTTTTTTCATTTACATGTATATTTTTGACTGACTGTCTGCAAGTGAGATGAACAAATGTCCAGCTTCCGTTTCCTCTTTCACCATTTCTAAAAAGAAATTACTGGGAATTAACTAAAGAGTTCATTTACATGTTAATGAAGCTGTAAAAACAGTATTTTCTGTTTTCTTTATATAGCTGGAGACATTTTTAAATTAAATTAAACTAAATATTAGTACCTACATGTAATTCTCTGGTGAAATGTTGGCATCATGTGTACAAAATTCTGAAGAAGTTTATATAAAGTTGCTTTTTTTCACAGATACCGGTAACAATTGCTGTTGATATGTTACAGTAGTTTCTTCTACATACATGTAGTTGCAGGTTGTTAGGGTCATGGTTCAAAAACGTTTTACCCATTTCAGATGATTGGTGATCTGTGATTCGTTGTTCTCATTTTATGTATGAATCAGAGGGTTTTCACATAATGATCTGGTGGGAAGAGGCGGAAGCCTTTAGCAGCATAAAACAGCACGTGCTTGATGGGAACTAGAGTATTGGGCTGAACTTATCTCCAACCACCCCTTCCCTTCCCCCATTTCATTGATCGGAACACAAAGTGAGCAATTTGGAAGGAGGTTGGACAGTTACATGTGCAATTACTCCAGCAGTCAGTAGTCATTGTTCCCCTGTCAGACCAACCCCAGGTCCAAGCAACAGATGTAAATCATAGCTGAGGTTTTTGAGGTCCTTGTGGGTTGGTGCCCATGATAGGGCAGTGTGTGATGTTTACTTCCAGTAAGAGATTGATGGTCTGTGGCACATGTCATGTCCAAGTAGGGCCAACATGAACGCCCAGAAAAAAGTGTGGAAGTTTGTAACCTTTAGTTTCAGTTAAACAACAGAGGGCCTTGTGTAGGCTGTGTAGCGAAACCTCAAATGCCTACACTTTGGAATTTCATTATTTACCTGTATTAGGAAAAGTCATCCATTAGGAAGTGCTCAAATTGTGCAACATGTGGCTGTTAAATAAAAACTTCAGTGTACTTCATAGATTCATGAAGTGATCGACTGCATATTTATACATCAAAAAAACATGGACACTTTTATGGGTTTTACATGTACATGTATGTGCATGTGGCTATGCCATGGGTATCTCTCAGAAAGGTTGTAACGTGTCTCAAAAATGCCATGTGCATGCAGTATCAGCAAAAACGTGATGCATAAGACGAGGATAACACACAAGCCGCTCAGAAAATGATCATTCCTTCCTTATAACCAAGTTACATTCATGTAGCTAAAAGACCACCAACCACGTATTGCAAAACATGTCACGTATACAAACATGTCCCCTCATTTGAAAGTCATTGAACTCTGAATACAGAGCTAGCAAAATCAAAGTGCCTCTTGATACAAAATTCCACTCCAAGATTTTCCTCTTTCTAGATACAACTACCTGGTCGACTGTAAAACAAACCACGGCTGTTTGTGATGCAACCGAACTCCCACACATAAAGCCACAAAATCTAAATATTGCCCCAGTGAAAAATCCCTGTGGTGCATCGTGGCTATTTATATGCACCCGGCATCCATTCTGACCCATACTTATTCCCTCAAGCTGTCAACTTGTTGACGTCAATGAGAGTATTTTTTGTGGTATATTTTGTTCACTTATCACATCAGCTTGTCGCTCAACAGGTCCATCTATCATTTGAGATTTTGCCCGTTTCTTTTTGATATTCAGTGAGTCAAGAATGCCTTCAGACATGTGAGACAAAATTTGGTTTTGATCAGTACACTGTGGCGTGGAGAAAAATACCTACATGTAAACTAGTGGCTGTCCTTTTAAAACAATTTGTCATGAGTTTTGGTTTTTTGAAAGTGATTTATTGCAATTCATTAACTGTCCTTGGAATTCACCTTCTTACATGTATACAGTTTAATTTGTCTGGATTTACATATTTGTAGTGAACATTTTTAGTTTTTTACATGTCTGAAATCACCATCCATGACAGTCACTGTTTTCTTACAAAACACTGTTCTTCCATTCTGTTGCCACGACACAGCTTATGAGGTCAGCCATTTTGATGTCACAGTCGTGTATTTCCTGTTAGTGGCTGCTAAAACTAAAGTTGACCATTCGTACAAAAGTAAAAATCCCACAGAGGTGCAGTGTATCAGAACACTATGTACATGTACATGTAATAATACACTCGTGAAATACTAAATACAAAATGAAAATATGCTTAATAGGACATATATCATTTTTTTTCTGACGAATTTGAGGTAAAATCGAAAAACCAAGCAAAACGTGATATTTCTGCAAACTTTGGTTGCCCATGCTAGCGGTAGTTGTAAATTTTAGGCAAAATGAGAGTGGTCTATATAATGGTGAGATTGTGTACAGGTTTGGGTAAATCTTGCTTCAGTCCTTTTAATGCAATGGTAGCATGGTACAAGCTGAAACGGTCTGTGGCCACAGAAACTGGTGTGCATTGATGAAATGAAGGGGTGAAAGAGAAGCG
This sequence comes from Acanthaster planci, assembly GCF_001949145.1. The sequence continues at coordinate 1,069,321 of NW_019091355.1, read as the reverse complement.
AGAGAATTTATCAGGCGTCAGCTTCCAATTCCTTGCTTCTCAGCATGTGCACATTTGCCTATCACTTACAGTGCATGCAACAGTATTGTACAAATCAATAAGTGCCCAGTGTACAGGACACGCATTGATTTTTCATTTGCATTGAAGCTGTGTGCTTAATATTATGCAAAGTCTCTTATACCGTTCATGTATATCCAATGCTTGCTTCAAGCAGATTATCAGTACATATTTACCGGTGCATGCACCCATGTACATGCACTGCATTTACTGTACATGTACATGTGCAGCATGAAAAGCACCTGTACAGTATATTCTATTAGTTTCAGTTTGCACACCTGCTATTGTAAAAGACATGACTGTTCAAAGAGTGTTTAAATACATTGGTACATGTGTTGTGATGATATACCCATATGTCCCTCTGATGCGTTAAGGTTTTCCTGGCGAACATGCTCATGTACGGTACATGTTTAGCATGTATTGGGTACATTGTACGTGACGGCTTGGTGCAGGGAAAAAATAAATTAATGTCAACCCAGCTCTGGGAGAGCCACAGTGCACGTCATACCGACTTTTACACATTTGCAGATTATGATGAAGTTTCATTTGAATGGACACAAAAGTCGACAGAGGTACAATGTACATGTAAAATGTACCTGAGATTGGTACATGTACAGTTCAATTTTACACCTGTAGGTGATACAAGTACTGGTACAATACATTCAATGGGCAGTATTGCACATGTACATGCAGTCTAGGCAATTTACATGTAGCAGTAAGTGTTTGAAAATTTGTAACAAAATCTGCCTGGTGTAGCCTACTCCAGGTATCAGACACTGAGTCTAGTGCCAGCTGAGAAAAGTACAGTTGCCTCTGGGTTGTATGTAATTACACAGCCTTTTACATGTAGGGAATGACCGGCACTGTCCCCATTCTAAAGCTATCCCTGACCGCAGCACACACCCCCTGTTCTCACCCAAGCAGGTGGTCCACTTCAAATCAGGTTGGTCCCATAACAGGAGGTCAGGTAGGGTCACAGTTTGATGGGGCTGGACGGACATTGGATAACAATGCAGAAGGATGGAAGAACCCCTCACTGGATCCATGCTACTGGTAGATCCTACTACAGTCGAATGTCATTAATGAGAGCACTGCTAATACAAGATTGTGAAATATAGCAAGGAAATTTGTAGGTCCCAATCTTTTGTTTTTCATTATTCCCCTATACAGTGGTTCCTGCTCTAACAAGGCAATTTGCCGAGTTCAAAGGACCTCTTATTAACGAGGTTCGACTGTACACCTACCTACGGTACAGTCGGCGTACCGAGAAGGCTTGTGGTCTGAGAAGTCTTTCCTTTGAAATACCAAAGACTTGTGACAACATAGCCAAGTACATCATATACATGTATGTACCTGTACGTAGATCTCTCTTGCTTGTCTGTCATATTTTGCCAACCAGTGGCTTGTATACATGTACTAGCCAGTATGGCAGGCCATTGGCAAAATGTTTATCCACAAAATGTCAAGAGTTACATGCAGCTATCGAAATGCCAGATTTCATTTACATACATGTATAAATGTATGACTACTAAATGGAAATGTGACCCTCTTTACATGGAAGTAATGTATGTACTTTTTGAGGCAAAATCATGCACCAGTCAATGGTGATATTTTTCCACACTTTGGCTACCCTTACAAGTGTAGTAGGCATATGAACAGGGTCTGTTTCATACGCCACAATGAAGCACAGAAATTGGCCTAACTTAAAAAATTCTTACCCTTGAGAAATAAAGTTTAGTAATTAAGAATCTTCCATCAGTGCTACACAGTGCAACCTTCCATGAGAGAAACTGGTTTTATTCAGGTTCGACTGGTAACTCAATTTACGTAACTGGGACAAAATGTGACTAATCTCCTGGTTCCAAGAGGACGCCCATAATTTCCACTGGATCTAGAAGCTGTCTCTCCCCCCACCCTTGAAGTTGTCAGTGTTTGTTCTCACTTCTCTTGACAGGCTCATGGGTCAGTGAACATGTCCACTGCTACCTTATCTCTCAATCCTAGCTTTTTTTAACTTCACAAATGATAGATTACACAACATTGTACCACATTCTTGAAAGATAAATATTGTGTGAACTCGAAGAAAGTGTTCGGAGCTGGTATCACACTGTCATTTGGGATTAAATGTACTGGTTTACATCCATTGGTTTCTTCAAATACTGTCTTTGCTGTGCCCATGCAGAAAAAAAAACACCTTCCCGAATGTTGCAAAGCAAAAGAAATGCCTTATCGTTGGTCCACCTGCGACTTATACCATTGCTTGCCAGCTGCGAGCCATGCCACGTTCAGAAGAGGGACTTCCCCTGTTCCTGCATTGGATGGCTCCGTGCCAAAAAGTCTGTTCATTCATGCAGATGCCATTCACGCATCGTCATCGTACGCACGGTTGTTTTGCTGCGGTTGGGGGACGTATTATACATGTACATGTATTTGTATGAGCTCTTATAGACCATCTCAAGAACAGGACTGTACCATCCGCGCCGTGCCGGGGTGTACCCATAACTGAGATCCGTTGCCATAGCCAGTGGATGCAGAAATTATTTGTCGTTCTTAATGTGACCCTGTGATTATAAGACAGAAAGCAAGTTCATTCTGCTGTGTACCGGTAGCTGTCATTACATAACGTGCTTTAATCATAGACCAGGAAATAATGAACAGTCGTAACCTGTCGCACTTTGAAAGAAGGCCGTTTAATTATTTCAGTGGGAGTGGCAGAAATTTATTGTGGTACTTAGGTTCTGTTGCCTTGCTTCAGGCTTGTGTTAAGTAATGTGCCCACCTCTCTGGAGTGACGCGACCCCTCGCCCATCTATTTTTGTTCGGAGGGGTTTCCCGTCCGTTTTTTTTTTAATTTTTCTTTTGGCCCTGTGCCAGCCGAATTGGGTCACCAACAATAAATGTCATTCGCTATGGAGGACGGCGGTGGGTTGCCCTCGAATCGGAACAGGCCGGTTCTGTGATAAGAATACGGGACTGTTCACATTTTGACCACCAGTACCGTTCGGAAAAAAATTCCTCGCCTGTGGATGTTTGACTTCTCTTGGCAGATTTTGACATGGGGATGGGTTTGTGGTTGGTTTCTATTTCAGTTGGCTTTGACTGGCTACGGTACAAGTGTAGGTACCTGCACTGTTACATCTGTTGTGACAAGTTGGTGCAGGATGCATCAGCATTTCCGCACATCCTACATTGATGCCACTCAAAAAGGGTAACCTGATATAATAGGAAAGTGGTGTGATAAATTCTTGTGCTGCACATGTGTACTTCCTGCTTAATGGTCCTGAACTGCAATGTAACCTCATGTACATGTATCAATGCATGTGTTGTCTAAAGTGTGCACAACTTGTTTGGTTTGTTCTTGACCTTGTGCCTTGTTGAGTCTCAACTCAAACTCCTGCAAGGTAAACTTCCTCAATTAACAACAAATTCCAACCTGCACTGAATACACTGGTGCAGTCTTTTGTAGTTGGGATCCATTTTGCCAAGGGTGGCTGGACAGTAAAGTTCATCAGAGAGCAGTAGTTTAATTTAAAACTGGGTGCTTCCATGGGACAATTTTGGGTTGTTGGAGAATTTAAACTGCCGGACACCTGTTGTGTATGTTGGGTCATTCCAGACATTTTCAGTCCAATATTCTTGTGTCTCACTTTCCAAGACTGATTAAGAATTACCTGCCAAACAAATAGGTCAGGTGTCTTACAGGGACACAAAAATGTCACACTTTTGGACTCCAAAGATATAGAATGAGGTCTATGCACACCCTTGGCAGGATTTTGCTCAAACATACCACAGATACATGATCATGTCATCTTTGATAATTGCACATGTGCTGAAATATTTAGAAACACATATTGTTCAACCATTCATTTTACCAATACAAACTGTAGACAATCCACTTTACAATAAATAACAGTTTCAGAAGCAGGGAGTCACATGTTCAATTTATTTAATCAACCATATGGGATGGCCATACAAGACAAATTCCTAGGGAATTGTGCTGTGGCTACAGTACATGGACATGGATTTCCCGGTTCATTTGTGGGTACACAATCTAGTCCTGCCACCACCCTCTGCCTTGTCAATAAAGGTCAGCCCAGCACATGCTGGTATCCAAGGGCTAAAGGTTACTCCTGGATAAATACACCCAGGCTGGGAGCTGATATCGATATGATACCAAGCAGACAAGAATTTTTTTTTTCTCTCCCATTATTATTATTATTATTGCTGCATGTTCAGCTAGGGGGCAGAGCAGGTGGGAACTTGTCCATTGTTTGTCAAATAGACTGTGGCTTTCTACAAAGGGTCAGCGCAGTTGTACAGGAGATTAAAAGGTGTTTGGATGGCACACATTCCTGTGATGTGTAATTGTTTTGACACGGGCAGCGTGTGCAGCTCAGACTTGTACAGGGTAAATTTTTTCCCGCCAGAAAAATGTCATTGTATGCATTGACACATACAGTGTAAAAATGTAATCAATTAGCAAGCATATATTGAGGGCCTGCAGTGGACTCACTGGTGCGCATTAAAATTGAATAATCCTATAAATTTGTACTTACATAAAAAAGAACACACAGAGAAACAAACAAGTGATCACAGAACCTGTCCATGTACACTCAAACCTCATTAAGTAGGTCCTCAGAACTTTGCAGATTACCACGTTTTGACAGTAAAATTGTGTTATCAGGAATTAAAACAATGAAGAATAATGGATTTGGACTTACATGTTCATGTACAATGTACATGTATACATTTCCTCATTGTAAGCAGGATGTATAGTAGCTCTCAGAAACGTATTCAAGGGGTAATATAATTTTAGAGTTTTTTTTTCCTATGTACAACTTACATGTGTAGATGTGAGTTGTGACTGAATGTTTTTTAAGTCCAAACAAACTCTTGTTCATATAAGCTGTAAAACATCCGTGGAGGGTCCCTGTTGTATTTGTGGGTCTGGTCGTGCTGTTGTGTTGTCTGCAACGTTTCTGTTTTCTCAGTCACATGTCTATTTTTGTCAACCCATTTTGGTAGAGTTGGTCTCTCTGGTGTTGTTTGATTTGTGAGTGCCATGTGGGTCCCCTAGTCATTCCTTGTTTGTTGTGATCAGGGGTTTTTTTTTCTTCTTTATTGGTAAATAAATGCCTGTCTAGCCACCTCGTTACAGTCTAGCACTCCGGGGTATTTGCACTCCAGACAACCAAAAGGTGCACCCGACTGGATCCCTCTTAATCCTTCCCAACCCACCCACCCCCCCAACAGGCTAACATTTTTGCTCCCATTTCGAGTTTGGCCTCAGTCGCCTATGTACTTTTGTGGGTGGAGCCAGTAGCCACAGTGATGTGAGACACACTATGTCTGTTAAAATGAACATGTTCTGGGATAGACGTTAGTTAGTCACGTTCATATACATGTATGTATACGTGAGGGCACTCACTGGCACTGTACATGTAATTCACATCAACACTCTCTGGACATTTTCCTTCAACAGGCTCCATCGAAGAACACGATTAAGTACAAACAGCGATTAGGGTAAAATGCTAGATGTTCATTTACAGGCAAAATTGCTGATATTTTTGTATCCAAGATTGCATTTTTTGCATGTTTTCTTTTGTTAAAAAGCCTTGCGTACGTAACAAAGACATGGAAGACATACATGTACACGTGAGTGTAGGACAGCTTTTCTTGTGATTGGTTGCATATCAATTTCTGGTTGTGGTAATTATGCAAAATGCCTCATGCAGTAACAACTACATGTACATGTAGATGCAAAAGAGACTTCACAACCTTCACAATGTGTTGTGATCAGGAAGGAAAAGAAAATTAGCTGCGTTCCTGTGCCACCGGACGTGGGCTTTTTGCTTACAGGAAGTTCCCTAATGGACCCGTACTTGGATACATGTATTTCTTTTCCTTTTCGAATGCACCGTGTAGGGTCATGTACAGAGTGTGTGTACACTGTACCATGTACATGTGTGTATGGTGTGTGTTTCCTTTTTAATGCAGCAGGGTCTTTGGTCTTTCGAGAAGGACATTTTTCCACTCTAAAATCACATGATATAACATTGTAAGTATTGTCGGTGTAGTGTCTAGCTTTGCGGTAACCATTCTGGTACATGTCTCGGGCCTTGGTGTGGGCATGAAGCAGGCGTTTACAGGCTGTATTCACAGGTTTCCATTTCATTATGAGTTGCATGTGCATTGTGGCTTTTGTTTCTCACTGTGAAACTCTCTGGATACTTTCCCAGATTCTGTGGCATTTTGATGGATTCAGGACCATACCGTACATAAAGTAGCTTCTTTTACTTTTTTGCAAGAACCAAAGTCCCAACGCCTGTTTCACTGCTAAAGAATGCGTTGGTTTACCGCACATTGCTGGATTACGGAAGATTCCGGAAGCTTCCTCATAAACAGATGCCATGGAGTCGGTGACAACACGGTTCGCTCTCGTTGAGGACTAGCCACGTCACCTTGCTCTAACCAGAACCTTGTTAGAAAAGGACTGGAAAACAAGAAAAGCAAATGAATTGGGGAAGCTTGAGACTTCAGTATTTGTCCTTCATATCCAGATTTTGTTAGAAATCTTTTCTATAACAGAATTCACTATGCATGTACCGGTACTGGGAATGTGCAGAGGATTCATCCAGGGTATTTTACTTACATGCAGAACCTTAGACAAAGGTATTTTTATCTCATGAACTGAAAAAAAATTTCAGATTTTCTTCTAAGTTATTGTCATTTTTAGTTCTTTATTTAAGCTTATGTCTGTGGCTGCTATAGAGATTTGATTTCAACCTGCAAGTTCAGTTTTTCAGTCATACCGGTACATTATAAAAGGTTAGAGAAGTACCGTAGTGTAAAACAAACAGCCACCTTGAAACTGAAACTGAAATCGCCGCTTGCAACCATGTTTATTTCCATGGTAAACTTAGATTAATTTCACATGTATTGTGTTAAACCTAATTTTTTTCTCTTAATTACATGCATATCAAGCACAAACCCAAAAAAATACATTTAAAAAATGAAAGCTAATGAAAATTTTAAACAAATGCTTCTTCCTGACTGATGCTTTTGTTATGATTGTTAACATTTCTCCAACGAGTCGGCAATATGTGGCTTAGTCACTGTGTTACTTTTAAGACAGCCAGTATGTGTGGTGGATATCATGCTCCGATGAGCGCAAGCTGCCTTCACACAAGCAATAAAAATTCTCTTAATACCAAAGGTCAGATCGATAATATAGTCCCTCATTATGCTGGCCTGGGTGCCTGGTGCATGCATACATGTATGTATATGTGCGTGTTGGCAAGGGGCCATTTGTTAATGGGGTGTCCAGTCTCATAATTGTCTTGCTGTTCACCTGCGTGCGCAGCTGTGAGCTATGAGTCATATAGATGTGCTTAAGGGCGCGGCATTTCAAAACAGAAATAATGTACATATGAGCATGTCTTGGAAAAGCACTCGCACTTTTCTGTATATTTGTACAAAAAATTAGGATGTAAAGTGAGTTGACTTGTTTATTTGTAAAGTATTGAAGCTTTTCTGTGTTGATAACCACCATTTTGGAGATGGTGGTGTGTGTGAATGTAATCATGTGAGAGTATTTATACACTATTATGGTAAGTGGTACTTACTGTCTTTGCTTCCAATGGAGCATGCTCGTGTCATGATAAATACCGGTCTGATTTTTAAAAAATGTGCCTAAATGATTGCACATACATTTAACTGTGGTCATGTCCTTCATGGCATGTTGTCTTTCCAAGACTTTTCAGCCTCTTGGTTACCAAGACCTGGGACATTTACAACTGTATGAGGAACCCCTTTTTCTTATTGTTTTTTATATCAGGTGAAGGAAACCATATTCTTAAAATTTGTTTCTATTTTTTGGTGTTTCCTGTGCAGAATGGCCCCATTGAGAACCACAACTCCCCACCCACCACTCTTCCTCTTCACAACAGTACGGCTCCAGATTACCCAAACTCCGACTCTTCCACTGCTGTACCCCCTCCCAACATGAGCTGGCCCCCGCCTCCCCCCATGGTGAACGGGTACAGCAGCAGCGAGGGCTACCCAAAGATGAACCACTTTCCTCCGCAAGCTGAAATGACGAAAGCCGCCGAGAGGGAGGGCCGGAGGGAGCCCATTGAGGCAGTGGGCGAGGGGGGTGTGGTCAGCATCAAAAAGGAACAAGGAGTAGGGGAGGCGGTGGGTATCCCTGTCCCAGCCCACCACCATCACCATCACCACCACCCCCATGCCAAGTACGCCTTTGCAGCCTCCAGCAAGCCGGACAATGCAACCACTCTGACCCCATCTTCAGGAAAAGGACCCGGGGGTTACTCTGCGGCACCTGTCACGGCTACAGGCAAGCCAACAGGCAGCCCTTCGCCACCTACGCATGGACAGTACTTTGACAAGAAACTGCAGCTGCAGAGCAGTGCTGCAGTCACGGCCAAAGAGGCGCTGCCTCCGATGCTGAACAGCAACCACAGCCGGTCATCCAGCATCCAGTCCTACCCGTCATTTACTTTCCCAACTCTCGGCTCATCCAAGCCGAGCAATCCGCCGACTCCCACCAGTCATATCCAAGACAGGGGCACACCTGACCACAAAGGAAGCAATAGCACAACAACCCCTACATCATTGCAATCACCATCCTCAGAGAGGAAAGCCCTTTCTCCTGTGGATGCTGCCGAATCACTTCTCTCCCTCAGCTCTTCTATATCAGCGCGGCATTTCCCCTTCCCACCCGCTCACTTCTCAGGGAATCACGAGCAGCGACCCCACGAACAGCGCCCCCATGACTCTCAACGCCCTCACGAGAAGCGTCCGCCCCCTGGCTTCCTCAGCAGTGGGCCTTCCTCTGAGTCCCCATCCCCTTCTGTTGCAGCCATCTCTTCTGTTCCAGTTTCGTCAAAATCCGAACACTCCTCAGAGAAGAAGTCCAAATCAGAGAAGCACCACCGGACAGACTCCAAGACCAAATCTGACCACAAGGGTCTCAAGGCAGAGCACAACCGGCCCAGCGGGATCACGTTACCTCCAATGACTGTGACCGGTTTCCCCGGCCTGCCGGTTCCCGGCGTCATGCCACCCGGCTCACAGAGCGGCATCTCAGCTTCAGCCGCCATGAAATCCACCGGCCGTTCCCTTTACCCTCTGCCCAGTCAGACACTTCTGGCATCCTCCACGAAGCCCAGCACTGGCTCAGAGGCAGGAGAGAGCAAGGCCACTACAGACAAGGACCTGACTCCACGGAAGCTGACTCCGGCTGAGCTCCATCGGAAGATGCTGGAAGAGGACATGAAGGAGGAGATGCCCGACTGTGGATGCTTAGGTGAGTCGAGTAGCACTCTTACCAGGTACATGAAGGCCAACTCAATGATGCCTTGTTTAGTGGATTCAAATCAGTGTTCAAGCCAGCCCTTAGGGTTTTGCCAATCTCTGTTTATCCCAGAGTTGGGATGTTTCCTTACATCACATCTCTATGTTCTACCACAGAGCCATCAAATCATGCTGTGGGGAAATATTTTATGTTTTCAATTTTACATTAGATTAGAAACCCAAGCTTTCCAACCTAGAAATTAATATTAATCTGTCATTATTCAAGGCTTTTGATCTCTGCTTTATTCTTATTTCAAAGCTCATATAAATTCAGACAATTTTTTTTGTTCATATCTGATACAGAGAATGATCGTGATGAGGCACCGTACTACACACATCTTGGAGCAGGTCGGTCTGTCGCAGCAATCAGAGAAATGATGGAGAAAAGGTGCGCAACCGTCCTAAGGACCGTAATTCTTTTGTTCAAATGTGTCACCAAATTTTCATTGTGAACCATCACGATGCTTTGTCATGTACCCAACTCCTTGAGAAGAGACCCATTCAGTAGTCTGTTGGCATGATTGTTATTCAGTTGTGTTTAACAGAGACTTGGTACCAGACGTTCCTTTTGTCACCCTTTTTGTATGCAGCACAAATATGGTGGACTATCAGTAGATACATGTAATTAGATTTGAGACTTGCGATATCCCATACGGAATCTTGATATTACAAATGTGCGAAATTTTAGCTCTATGAAACAAACACAACTTACCAATGTAAGCTAATAACTGATTAAGTCTTTTAATGTGGTGACCACACTGTTTGGATTTCCTAAACTCCCAGGTTCGGCCACAAAGGTAACTGCATTCGGATCGAGAAATTGGTTTTCTCCGGGAAGGAGGGCAAGAGCTCCTTGGGCTGTCCCATCGCAAAGTGGGTGAGTGCAGATGGATGGGCTTTGCAAGTGACAAAAGGTTTGGGGCTGTAGTCATGTCCATCACAAGACTTGTCACAAGATGCCGGATGAACAATGACGAACGGATTGGCTTTGGTCAAAGTTCGTGTGAATAGCTTGTAACTTGGCTTAGGAATGGATGGCTTGTTACAAAGGGACTTCGTGGTGGGCTTGTTGACTAACGTCATCGATTGGTGTGATGTTGTGATGTCATATACAACCAGCTACCAGTAAACACATTAAGACTGGCCACGAGTTAGCTCAAAACTTTGTTTGCGTTTATCGTGTTAGATCTTGAGACGTTCAGGACCAGAAGAGAAGATCTTGGTGCTGGTGCGAAATCGACCTGGCCACCACTGCGAGACGGCCTACATCATCATAGCCACTGTTGCCTGGGAGGGCTGCCCTCGCAAGGAAGCAGACAACCTGTACGACATATTGACCCAGACGCTTCCTTCTGGAGCCATCCCAACTGTGCGCCGCTGTGCAGTCAATGAAGAGTAAGTGTCCGGCATCATCACCTGATGGGACTTTCCTGTTTGAAGTGAACTTCAACTTTAAAAAGCCTTTGGCATCCACAAAAAATTGTAGATGACATGACAAGTTTTCAACTGATTGTGCACAAAACTCTTCGATCTCCACTTTGCATTGTGGACATGGTAGAGGAACTGTAGATGGTGCTGTATGACAATACATAAGCAGGCCTGTGTGTATGAGGTCCAGAACACAGGGCCAATTTTCAACAGAATGTGTACAGTCTTACAGTGTGGTGTGCAGTTTAGATGGGGTCCACATGCCTGAACAGTCAACTGAAATATGGACATCTTCGTAATTGCAAAAAAGGCCTAAACTCTTAGGGTTTCGTAGGCAGTGGTGTCAGAAGTTCCCGTTTTTTCATTTGCAGAAAGACCTGTGCCTGCCAGGGCTTTGATCCTGAATCTTGTGGCGCCTCGTTCTCGTTTGGTTGCTCCTGGTCAATGTACTACAATAGCTGCAAGTTTGCTCGCAGCAAGACACCAAAGAAGTTTAAGCTGCAGGATAATGCCGATGCTGAAAAGGTATCCCTTCTCTTCAGCATGCACGTCACAGACCAGACAGCGAACCAAAAGTTGCTACTAACTAACTACTACATGTAGCTTGGGAAATGCACCGTGTGCCTGCATGCTAAAATTAGAGCGTAATACATGCAAAAAAAAAAAAAGTTCGCCTCCCCACTGCTTCACCTGACTCGGACCGGCCAGCCGACCCCGGTAAGCTCAGTGGTCGAGTGGTTAAGACGTCTGCACTAGTAAGCAGGAGGTCGTGGGTTCGAGTCCCACCCGAGTAAGCTTGTGACTTTTTTCGCAAGCTCTCGGACAAGCACCGAGCATACAGTGTTTATTAATATATACGTTGGGTAAGGGCAAAACCCGTTATATAAATTAACTTCTCCCCAACGCAAAAATACATCTTGAAGACATGCATACTTGTTATAGACTAAAGTAGCCACTGTATTTTCTGTGGAAAGCTAATGCCGTTCAGGTGAGAGTGGTTTGTTTAGTTGATGCATTGGTTGATGTATGGACAAGTCTGTACTTCAGCGTTTTTCCTTTTCTATCGTCAGGAGGAGATGTTGGAGAACAAGCTGCAGTGGCTGGCCACAGAAATCTCTCCACTCTACCGACAGCTGGCCCCAGATTCCTTCCGAAATCAGGTTTGTGCAGGCAGGCAGGCTTTCTTCAATTAAATTGCCAGATTGGTTAGCTCTTTACGTTGTTCTTTCAGAAACTACCGGGTGTGTGAAGAATTTTGTGAGATACAGTAAGATAAAGCTCAGTCGGTATTACGTACAACTTTAGTTTGGAGGCCTCCCTATCATATGCCTCATACGCTCAATCAGTGAAGTTAAAACTGACAGCCTATATGTATTTATCCCAGTATTCAAGTTTTTGAATGTTCTCTCAAGTTGGAAGCATTCTCTCAGAGTCAAAAAGACAAAGTGCAGGACATCATTCTTCATTTTTCTTTTATTATCAGGTTTTGTTTGAGAAGATGGGGTCCGAGTGCAGGCTTGGATGGGGTGAGGGTAGGCCGTTCTCTGGCGTCACGGCTTGCATGGACTTCTGCGCTCATGCCCACAGGGACCAACAGAATATGAACAATGGTTGCACAGTGGTAAGTTTCATCGAGTCTGTGCCCACCGTGATCTGTCATTATCAAAGTTGCCAAGAGTTGTTGAACGGCCTTTTCATTTACTTGAACGGAATCTTTAAAAGTACAATCATGACTTCTGTTCACCTCTGTGTTCAATTTTTTTTTGTTCTTGCTTGGGATTTTTCAAGCCATTTATGATTTTATGAGGAAAGTAGGGATACAACCTTTTTAGGACAAACCTTGAAAGCATTTTGGGCCTCCTCCAGTTCATAGAGTTGGGGTTGGTTTGATCATTTGAGTGACAGGAATTGGTGAACTAAGCGTTACTGTTTGACAGACGTAGGGTCAGCCCTTCTGGAACTCATGGTTGAGAATTGTAATGATCGTAATCACACGATCATAGTCGTATCTTCTCTGGCACCTCAAAACTGATTGTGTCTTTCTACAACAGGTGGTGACATTGACAAAAGATGAGATTCGGGACCGTGTGCCGGACCCAGGCGACGAGCAGCTGCACGTCTTGCCTCTGTACTACTTAGACAACACTGACGAGATGGGCAGCATGGAGGGCCAACAGGAGAAAGTGCGACGTGGCTCCATCGAGGTCTTGACCCACTACCGGCACAAGTCCAGGCTCCGACCCAAACAGGACCCGGTCATCCCCAAGGGTGCACAAGTCCGTACAAGCAGGCATGGGGACAAGAACAGCCCTAGCCGTGGCAAAGCTGCAGCAGCAGCTGCGGCAGCTGCCGCGGCTAGAGCAGCAACACCGCAAGGCAACAGCCATCATCAGAGCAGCCACGCCAGCAGCAATTCGAGTCACAGAGATGCTGATGCCAAAGCCTCCTTGGCAAAGAGCAGCAAGGAGCAGTCCACGTCTGGGACCACCTCGTTGCCCTCACAGTCCCAGGCCCAAGTCATGCAGATCCCCCCTCACCTGTGGCCTCAGTACCAACAAAGCGTGGAGCAAGTCCGGGCAGCATGGCCCGGCGTTGAGCTGACCCCCAGTAGCTTGGCTGCAGCGGCTGCGCTGAGGCCGGAATTGCATGCCTTACACCCAATGATGTATGAGAGCATGCAGCGGGAAGCCATGCAGATGAACGCGGCAGCCGCTGCCGCAGCAAGCTTGCACCCGGAATGGGCCCGCCTGTACCCACATCAACCCCGTATGTTTCTCCCACCTTACGCCCATCCAGGTATGGTGGGGCTGGCAGCCCACGAACACCTACAACAGAATCAGGCCCTGGCTCGCTTCATGAGTCAGTACGGCAATGACCCCTACATACTCGCCCACCCCTACATGCGCTACCCTCATTTTACCGGACTCTCCATGGAAGATGTCAAACCCGACATGAACCAGCTGAGTAACCTGATGAAGGCGTCGAGCAGGAGTGAGCGTGATGCACTGTACAACACCTTCAGCATGAAGTACGGAGCACAGCATCCAGGGGCAGCTGCTGCATCCGGGTATGGCAACTCCCGGGTGGACCAAATGGACTTGAGCAGAGACCACCACACTCCCAGACCGAGCACCTCTTCATCTGCAGAGTCCAAGTACACTCAAAACCCACCCCCTAATGGGCTGAGGCAAGATCTGAGTCACCATCCACCTGCCAGCCAAGCTGGCCACAAGGATGGGATTTGGCGGCCGCCAGTCTTTCAGAACAGCCCCTCCCGTGAGAGCACCCCATCCCAAGAGCATCACAGTTACCCGAACCAGGGCACTCCCCCTTACGGATCAGCATTCCATGATCGGAGTAAGAGCCAAGGGGATCAAAGGAGTGCTTACCCACAGGAGGGTAGCCACCAGCACAGAGACTATCCAAGCTTTGGTCATCGAGAGCCCTCATCTGCTTCACAGAGTAGGAATTCCTCTGACAGTCGGCAGTATAGCACCTACCCACAACAACAAGCACACCAGGAGCACAGTACAGCCCGACGTGATCTTTCTCAAAGCTACCCATCACAAGACAGCAAACCATACCCAAGGCTCCATGAAGTCTCAACTCCTTCGACATCCTCCCACCAGCAACAGCACGATAAGTCAAAAACGATTGCCGAGCATCTGCGACTCATGGAGGCAGCCGGGCCAAGTCCCAGCAACCCCACCCCCTCTGCGCTCCCTCCCCAGCCCTCTCCGAAGCCAGAGGAGCCCCAGGAGATTGAGTGCATCTCGGACAGCGAGGAGTGCTTCCGGGACCCAACCATCGGAGGCGTGGCCATTGCGCTCTCCCACGGCTCCATCCTGTTTGAGGCTGCCAAGCGCGAGCTCCACGCCACCACATCCATCCGGAACCCGCACAGGCAGAAGCCCACGCGCATCAGCTTGGTTTTCTACCAGCACAAGCACATGAACTTCCGTCACCACGGCTTAGAGGAATACGAGCGTAAGATGCAGGCCAGGCAGGATGAAGCTGAAGAGACAGCCCGGCTGAATGGAGAAACGCCTCCCCCACGCAAAGGTCGCAAGCGACGCCTCTCAGCCAGTGATGACACAGTCATCCCCGACAAAACCAAGGTAAAATGCAGCTCTGCATCCAAGAAGGTACCAACCAAGCATGCCCAGACACCTGTTACCAACACAGTCACGACTCTGGCCTCCACAGCTTTCCCAACAGTAACAGGGCCGTACCAGAAATGGGTGTAAAACCATGCCATTCTGTGGTCAAGCTCCTAGCCACCAAACTTCATTCCCAGTGCTGACCACTAGAGTTTATGTTCATTGTTGTGTTGCCCTATAGGATGGACTTTGTCTGTCTCAAGTTACCATGCTGGAACACGTCTTAAGCATATTCGCATGATTGGGAACTAGACTTGTGTTGAGAATTTTTAGTTACACTTTGTTTTTTTGGGGGGGTCATAGAACTGCACCACAAAAGCCTCCTTAGTGCAGGAAAAGTTTTGCTCAGTAAACACAAGTAATCAGACGAAATGCCATTTGTTAAGTAATTTCTGTAGCTGTTGCTTTTGGGTGAGCATGAACTTTGACTAAGCTCCACAGAACTGGCTTTGGGTTTTGCAGGTGAGTCTGTAAGCTGACAGTCACAATCATTGCAGTGCAGCATGGGATAGCACAAGAATACTATCCCCCCAACCATACATGATCATAGCGTACACGGTCCATGGGGAACTAGACTTGTACTATAATTTGTATTGATGCATACATGTCGTTGACTTTAACACAAGAGAGTTTCATGAGCACTAACTACCTTGACTTTTGTGCCAGGAACTTACTTGAATCGTCTAAAGTCTAAAGGGCATTGAGCCCTCATGGAAAGCAGCAGCCAGCCAGGCTTTACTTTGCTCAATCCTACAAAAGCCTCCAAAATCTCTTGGTGGATTTTGAAGGAACTTGGAGGGTTGAGTTTATTTTGTACAGGTGTTTTTAGAATCTTATAGCAAAAAAAAGAACATGAAATTTGTCACCAGTCCTTATGCATTTAACCAGCAATGCCTCTGCTATGCATGCTGACTGACTGTACGAGCTTATCCACAGTCCAGTCCTCAAGGTCAGGGATTCTTTCCTTCACAAAATGCACTGAAATGACAAAGATGAAATTAGATCAAATTGAAAAAGTGATTCCCCATTACCCTTTCTCTCTCTATGCTGACATTTGAATCGAAGAGCACCTTTGTCGCCAGTGATACAAAGTTCTTGTTTTTTTTAAGACTGCTGCATAGAGCCAAGAGTAATGAAAGTAAGCTGCCACCCCTGGCTTGAATTGAATGAAATTACTCCTCCCAATCCATTCATCACCTTTGACTCTGCCAGCTTCATGCTCTGAACACAACACCCTGTGTGTTCTTTTTTTTTTCTTTTTCCCCACTTCTTTTCTCGCTCTCCTCTCAGCTCCAGTCAAACCTAGCTTTCTGGCCCGCCCCCAGCACAGAGCACCTGCCCGGCGTGGCCAGCCTCATGACGCCACCAACCAGCGCCCTCGCGCTCGCGCGCAACCCGGACAAGGTGGCCGGCCGCCCTGTTTGGCCGCAGGCCACGGGCGCCCGACCCCCACAGGTTTGACTGCAGTGTTGTAGAACTCGTGCTCGCTCTCCAGTCCCATCTGTCTTCTCGTAGTCCTCATTGTACACTTGACTGTCAGTGGGTAGCCTTTTCTCACTACATTACTCATCCTAGACCACCAGTGAAAGCACTACTCAACTACTGTAATCAACCGGCACTTCGTTTTTTCAAAACAGAAGTCTTTGTATCGAGTTTCACCTTGTTTACTTGACGTTGCTCACCAAAGAGTGCAAACTCATGAGTGTTAGTACTTACCTTCACACTGAACCCCTTCCTGACAGAGCTCGTACTTGCACTCGTCCAAAAATACTTGACTAGCCAGTATTTTATAATGCTACTTGCCCTGCAGGCTGGCTTTTGTACACCGAAGCTTAGTCTGACTACTTAACGTAACTTGTGCAATGTGATAAAGGCACCATGAAACAGTTGTGTTACTACGTGGATGCACATTTCTCTCTTCTTTATTTTTGTCAAGTGGAATCTGGCTGCGACTTCTTTTCCTGCGTGCCGTTGCTTTTGTTGAAAGTTTAGTGAGTTGTTTTGTTTTGTCTTCTCTGGCTGGACTTAGTGCGCTTTGTATTATTTTGCTTTTTGTTTTCTTTTATTTCGTACATTTTGCGTTGGAATGTCTTCCCATGTGCTCACCAGTGGCTGTCGGCATTGCATGGAGTGCTGGTATTAGTTAATTCTGGTCATGTGTAGCATGTCTGTTCTGATCATTCCAGTAAATGCACATTCATGCCTGAGTCTTGAAATGAGAATGTGCTTTTTCCCAGAGATGGTATTTGCCCCATTTCTGCAGGGTCTGTTATGGTCAAAAACTGGAATGGCTGCAGATTGCTGTGAAGTTCTTTTTGAATGTGACTTACCAAAAGGATCCAAAATCAATTTGAGTTACTAGCGAAGGCAAAAGTGACCCAAATTGTCAACTCTTACGTTTGTTCGTTTGATCCTGGTTATCATCTTCAAAGTGTATATTTCCCTCAATCGTATGCCCTTTGCAAATCATTCAACATCAGGAAAACAATAACTAGTATTTTATCACAGATTATCTGTAGTTTCTGCACTGAAGGTAGAGATATTTTTAAGCAGACCTATTCAACTTACCATTTTTTCTTACGCATCAATACCTCATGGTAACAAAGTACTTTTATATTGGTGCTCAGAGCTCGTAATTTTTAAAATATGAAAGTTTTAAATATATTCACAGAAACTGGTTCCACTGCCCAATTTTGGAACCTATCGTGCCCATTCAGTATTGTTCAAAAAGTATGTAGAAATGAAATTCTCACTTTTGCTGCATTGTCTGAGGGTCCCAGTAGTGGCAACTGTTCAGACATTAGGTCAACTGTAAATTGAAGTTTGTATGAATTTAAATAAGGAGAAAGATTTACTGATTCTGAAATGTAGCAGTTACCAGGCAGGAAGACAGATGTGGTGACCTGGTATGGGCAAACTTGAAGAGATGCAAGGGAATGGTCACTTGCTGTGGTCCTTTTGCCATTTGTTTCCATGGTTGATTTTTCACATGGAGCTTTCATACACAGAAATCGGCCAATATGAGAAAACGGTATGCCAAGTAAAATTGCGTTACCGGTTAGAATGTCATACTCGTCGTGTCATGGCTCATCACTGGTTCTCAGGTCATCCTTGCTTGGCTCAGTGACAATGTTAGCCCCATGTATTACTTGCATTGAAAAGGGTCTGTGAACGATTCTCCATGACGTCACCCTCAAACAGTAGTGCAGTGAGTGATGTCTAGCTAGAATATGTAAGCTAGGTGTGCATGAATGTGCTAAATGTCAGTCAAAATGTGACATCTTTAAATTTCATCTGCTGGAATGTACAAGGATGACTTGGTGCATTGCCAGGGATGTGCACCTGCTTTGGTAAATCTTTAGCAGAGGAGGGGGATAGGCTCTTCAGGGAACTTCAGAAGATTTCTGGTTCCTGTGTGCCTAGTGGGAGAAAGCAGCATGGCATGGCAGTTTGGATTGTACCGAAGTTTGAATAGCATTCCCATGTTTGCACTTGGGAATGCACAGTGTTTCAAATCTGTCCCAGTTGAGATCAGTTCCCAGTTAGAACAGTAAGATGTCCACTGGAGCATTGTTCAAATTCTCAAGGTTTGCCATGTAGAAAGAACTCTGTTGTGGTTCATATAGAGTGTTCGAGTTCCCCAAATACCTAATTGTACTCTCATTTACATTTTTAAACATCATTTATGATTTGGTGGTGAAGTGCATGCTGGGATGTATCTTCTCTAAGCCTAGTGTCTATTACTATAGTTTTTGTGCATAATGTTATGCAGGTTATGAATATGTATATTTCCAGTTGACCAATGAGCAACCAGTCATACTTCATGTGATACAAAAGGAACCATCTCATTGGACCAAGAACGATATGCTAATGTAAGATTTGTTAGAGGCAAGGGAATGTATATTTTTCTCTTCCTTGTGATTCTTTGTGGGAAATACGACTGAAATGATCGTGTGAGTTATCAATTAAAAAAAACATTTACTGGATTTGGTTTGTTTCCTCAGAAACAATTGAAAAGATGTACAAAATGGTAATGAGCGTAGGAGCAATTACGACTAAGTTATAGAGTGTAAAGTGTGTGAGTAGAAATATAGTTCAAATATTTGTGCTTTCTTTTTTTTTTTAAGTTATTTGGAAAGTTTTGTTTTAGACTAAAGAATTGTTTTGTCTTGTTTCCATTAAATAATTACTTATGAACATTTCCAGTCAACTTCCCCATACGCAACTGACTGGAATTCCAGCGAAGCATTTTACATGGTAAAGTACAAAGTCTTGTATACATTTTAAAAGTATGGATTGTAGATTTTTAAGGGGAAAAAAATCAAGTTTCTGATGAAGTCTTATAATTCACAAAATCCTCTCTGACTAATCTCAAATTTTACTCGTGAAATCAGTGAGTCGATTCTTTTAGAGTGAGATTTAATCGATTTTAGTATGGATAAAGTAACGTCTGGTTACTTTTTATGTAAATTAAAGAAATTTACATTAATTGTAAAATTACCCTAGTTACTCTGTTGTACATATGTAAAATTTTTAAAGACAGAATAACTCAAAACCACTATAATTGGCAGGTTTTTGAGAAGAAATATGTATATATACAAAACCAAGAAATTACCCCCAATGAATTAGAGTCTTGATTCTCATGTAAAAAAAATGAGTGTTCAGTTTTAGCAAATCATGTCGAGAAATTTTATGATGTGTTTGTCTTGCTGCATTTTTATAGGCAAATTATAATTGGTTTTCAAGTGTATAAGATGAAGTTTTCAAGCAGTTTGGAGCTGTACACGTTTGTTGCATCATCGGACACAGTTTTTATGTTGTATTTTGTTCATCCTTATCCGATCTTAATTTTCATCCAAGAATGAATTTTCTTAAACCAACTATCTGCCGGTTTTCTCCAGATGAAAAGCCAGTCGCTAGCTTCTTGTACTGAGGATGGGTTTTATGGAAAAGAACATTTCTCTGCAGGTATGGAAATCAGTGTAAAATGTCGTACCTAATTTAGACTTCAAAAGAATTACCGTAGCAGACGAAATGTATATTTTTGTGAGTTCCCAAATAGAAAGTCAGTTTGAAATAATATCAAAATTGTGAATTCTGATGGATGAAATTACCAACCTATTTGTATACTAGTGTATATGTATGTACATTTGGTTTTCCATGCAATTTTTCTGTTTAAAAAACGAGGTCTTGTTTGACTAGTCTTTACCATTGTTTGTGTTTAGCTATTTTTTTTTCACAGTGTGTGCAGATTTGTGTGAGAATAATTCTAAACGGTATGTGCAAGATTCTAGACTACAGTTCCTGGAGTGAATGGCAGTGAAGCGTCAAATTTGGTTAAAATCCTGTCTTCTGTACATCAAAAAGAGACTTATTTCAGCTGTGTGGCTTTTTACTTTTCAAGATACCGACAATGTAGGGAAGAAACTCGTCCCACCAAAAGTAGAACAACTCTGTTGTTATCTCGTTAACTTTTTCTCCCACTGAAATATCTCTAATTGTTACACAGTAATGGGGTTATGTGATCATGCCTGTGGCGTGTGCATTGTGTAGAATATGACAGTCTTCGACTTCGTAGCCAACTCTGGAGATTTGTGTTTTTTTATATGTAGAACTTCACCACTAAAAGTTCTTCAGCTGTACAGAGTGAAACCGCTTCTTATTTCTTTGTTATGGGACATGTGAAAACTTGTTCTTTAATTAAAACTGAGATGATATGCATCTCTAAGATCAAAAGAAGACTGTTGGCCGTGTTTTATTTATTTGTGTGGTGTCCAAGTTTTCAACCACTTGACTAGTCAATAATTTAAAAGAAGAATAAGGTTTGAAGTGGCAATTCGTCCATCACTGAGCCCCCCCCCGAAGCATTGCCCCACCCCTTTTGGGGGGTGTATTGTAAGACCCTATAAAAGTTGCAATCACCAGCAATATTTCTATGGGCTGTGTTCAGTGCAAATAGTAGTTGCACCTGTTGTTTTTATTGGTGGTGCCCCAGGGGTGGGGTTGTGGTCACTTTGGAGATGACAATCGGTAGCTGTAACAACAGTGTGGGGTGTTTTGGTGAGCTAGTATTATAAGTCTGATTACTACGTACGTGCACCAAAGGATTGGAGAAAAAAATCCATTTTCTTGCATTTTTAAGTCTAACATACAACTGCTGCCAGCCGAAATGTACCAAATTCCGATTGCTCTCTAAGGATGATTTATGAAACCAGTCAATGTAGACATTAATGGCTGTAATATCAATTAATACTTGTGGGATTCTGGGAAGAAAGTTCATCCTTGTCACTATACACCGACCCTTGACTTGAGGCAAGATGCCCTTTTGTACTAGACTTTTAACATGAAACCATTCAGACAACAAAAACACCGTCGTTTTTCCAGATTGGATCAAGGTTTCGGGGCCTATTGTCTCTTGCTCTCCATTTTTTCTGAAACAGTTTGCCTAGTGTAGTGACCGCAAACACTTGAGGCGCTGGGGTGGTCTTGCTGGTCACTCAGCCGTAAAAGTTGGCCAGGTCACGGCCTGTTCTTCATTGTTCACGCACGGCGTGGACTCGGCGTTCGATATCGGCGGCTGTAGTGCAGTTTTTCAAGGCTAAATCCATTCATTTCTCAAGTTACTCTGACTATGCAATCGGATGTGACCGCAAACACATCATGTAGTGAGTTCAAGGACAACATGGCAAACCCAACCACAGCAGGATTCACGTGAGAAAGAAAAGGTTATGTATATACATTTTAAGTACTGGTAATAGTAAAGCGTACAGCAACTTGAAGCTTTCCTTGCAAAAATAGGTCAAAATATAAACAAGAATGGATTACACATTCCTATATCTTCAACTTTTGGGGCGTCTTTTGGAGGAAGTTCAGGAAAACTTCGCACAATCTCGTTCAATTTATACGGAAACCGTCCAAGTGATTGTTTAGTTTCACCTGACCCTCCCCCACTTCTTCGCCATTTTGTTTGTGTGACTCCGCCCAACTTTTGCCATGCTTGATTTCTCCAACATGAGGGCGCCCTTTTCCTCTAACTCAACCAGTCATTGCTCCATTCAATGGATGGGCTTTCAGCGCACCTCGGTGATCAGCCACACCGTTGCAGACAAAGATGCACTGCAAAAACTTGGGTGTTAAACTGTACACCCCCGGTGTTTTAAGAGGACTACACCAACGCTTTCCACCAGTGTTAAAAATTTTGGTGTTATTTGGTGTTACTTTAACACCCTCCATTTATTGTAACACTTATAGGTGTGGAAAGTAACACCAGCTATGTTAAAGTAACACCATACGGTGTTTTTATCTGATAACACCAGAAAGTGTTGATTTTAACACCACTGTTTTTTGCAGTTTGTGCGTGTCAGATAGGACCTTGCGCTAATCCAACAGGTTAACAGAAAGTTTTCTTTTCCTCAACTTTTTTTCTTACCCCTTTTCAGGGAAGGATTAAGGGTAACTTTATTGATAATTTCACATCCAATATTCAGGTCGCTGCTGTGTTTTGTGCGTAATATAGCTCTGCGCTTAGCTGTTATTTACCACATGATCGAGTTTTAGTCAAACTTGAGGTTGATGGTGCGTACGGGATGCGATCAGAAAGTTTCTATAAGACCCATAAACTTGACTGACCAGACACGAATTGAAGTTTTTGCAGTAGTCATGTCTTCAAGGTAGAATTCTCGGGCAAACTGTTTGGTGATGTGTCAATTTGGAGGGATATTTGAAGGGTCTTTGGCACTCAAAAGTGCATCGAGAGAAGCCGTTTATCGACTACACCATTAGAAATCAGTTTCTTTAGGGGGCACTAAACTGATTTTTTAGGGGGGAGTGCCGCCGAAATCTACCCTTTATAAACTGCCTGACGGACCAATCTACTCACTTTAGATGGGAGGGGTCGGTTTACTCTATGTGACTCAGACAGGTCTAGTGTGGTTCGATCAGACTGTCCCTTTATCTTTTTCCTAAAAGTTTGTCGCCTGGCAGATATGTGGCTTTGATAAAATATAGGTCACATACATGATCGTACTTGTGAGTAACCTAGACAAAACCTCACTGTGTAAATTGCACCCACCATGTTTTCGGGAACTTTCGAAATCCACGGAGAAACGCCAAAACAACCATTGTTGCTCCGTGAAAAAATAGCCAGGGTTTCAGTCATGCGTGAGGTGCAACTGGTTTCCATTTTGCCCGTAGTCAGCGGCCAATGTTCCCTCGGAGAATTTGCCGATTGTTCTCTTGTCATGCTTCACGGTATATTTGCCAAGCGCTGAACAGTGTTGCCCAGGCGCGAATCGTTTATTTGCCATTTTCTTTTCCAGCATTTTATGACACCTTGTTCCACACGTACGACCGCCCAATTCCCCCGCCGCGCGGTTCATTATTCGTCAAGTTGCCTGGTTGACGGTGAAATCGTGGTGCAAAGTCTAGGGGCTCAAGCTGAGTGGGATAGATGTACTCGTAATGTCTGGTATTTTGTCCATCATTCATGAATTTGCAGACTTGGCGGAAGCTGATTGGCTGATCGCGATCATGTCATTTCTGTCAACTGTCAAGCGATCGCTTTCAAATCAGCATATTACCTTTTAACAGAGTGGCATCTGTAGATGTTGTATTAACACCTCTTTGTAGATTTACTCCAAAAAAGACAAACAAAAGCAAAATTTTTTTTTTGCAGTTTTCAGAAATTGTTTCCATGTTTGTCATATTAGTTTCAAGAAAGATGTTTCTCTGTTTAAGCGGCTATACATACACAAGCATTTTGTTTGAATTGACGTGTGTACGAATTTTGAAGTACTGCTACATGTACATGTATTTGAAAAAAAAACATTTTGAAGTTGTAACTTTTTTTCAAATAATTATGTTAGGTCTTGACAAGTAGCTCATTGGTAGAAGAAAAACGACAGGGACATTGTGGTCGAGTAAGATGCTGTTGTATTCAGATTTGTTTTGTGTATGTGTGGGCGTGAACTTTAAAGCAAACATAGCGGACAATGATGTACTTTGTTCAGACAGCTCAACGGTCGTTAATCCTTGGCTGTGCCGGCGAGACGTGCAAGGAACTTCAGACAACTTTGATCAATAACCGACGGCTGCTTCCTAGTATAGTGGAATAAGGGCATGGGGAGTAATTTTAGAGAGTTAAATTTACACAGTAATCTCTTCAAGGATGCAACAGTCGTCAGATGGTTTTACAGTCGCCTCATGACATGTACAGAGGCCGGGATGGCGGACTTGCGCGCCAAGAAACACTTTGCAATGCCGTTTCTTTGAAGAAAACAGAACCCACCGTACTCTCTTCCAAAATCTTGACTTTGAAAAGCATGTTCTAATCTTTGCTGATATGGATTTTTTTAACAATGCCTGCCCTCGCCTTCACTTTACTCAAGGAGCCCCTCAGCTCGAGCAGGTTTCGTCTTTGCGCACCCAAGATTATATTTAAACCACATACATGTACCAACATCAAGCGAAGATGTCGCAATTGTGTTTTTGATAATCCATGTGTTATTGCCATTTAATTTGCTTCACCAGATTTCGGTTTAGATTGTGCAATTACAACATCATTTCGACATCAAAAATTTGTTTAATAATTTGTGGTAACATTTGAAATACAGTATTGTATTTTAAACAGAGTTTGCCTCATTTAAACAATATAACCTTTCCGTAAATACTGACCTCCAGCGGCCGATATTCCACCAAAATTGGTTCCTCGGAAAACCCCTTCCTATAGCTACAACCTTATGGTCTCCGCAATTTATCAGATTTCTGTGATCTGTTTTCGGTCACAACAGGGTCAAAATCAATGCAGGTGAATGTTTGCCCAATCGGCAAATAAATTCACGGTAACGCCAACTAGTTGTGGTATAATCGTCCAGTCGCCTTATCTTGTAAAAACAAGAGAGACCAAGAGAGGTGACACGGGGTCAAAACTGACCAACGGGAAAATAAAGAAATATTGAATTTTATTATCTATCAACTTTGGATTTTGGTTCAACCTTGATAACTTTTCAAACATTTAAGTGTTCAATATCAAAATGAAATTTGTTTTCCAGTGCAACATCAATTCCTCCCCAAATTTTGGATTACATTCAGCTACATGCATCAGAATCGATCGGGATTGAAAATGATCTTGAAAATTATGGTCCAGATTTTCTTGTGAAATGGTATATTTCGCATTCTTCCATAATCTGGTTTGTGGCGAGCCCTGGTTGTTGGGCTGCACGAGACCGGGATTCCACCGTGTGGTTTCATATCCGTAATCATTCCTCTCCCCGTGGGGTCGTTATCTTGATAAATTATGTCCACTGACCTCGGGTCCTTGACCACATTAGTCTGAACTTTAAGTTTTGAACAAAAGGGAAGATAGTCATAAGGTCAAGTCAGGCCTCGATCGCAACAAGAAAAGCTTTCTTTTGGATATTATTAAGCTGGCCTGTATTTTAGTGTATATGCTATTGTAACTTGTCTGGATTATTAACCCAACAAAGATGAGCTGACGATTATAGACAAGTTTATTCATTGCAAATTGTTATTTTAAATTAACATTGAGGAAAAATTCGGGAAACACTACCTCCGCCATCCGGTAACTTACGCACGTATGCACTCTGTATTCTAGATTGGCTCAGAAATTGGCGCAAAATTCTACCCTTTGAGAACTTTAGGTAACAAAAATGTCACTGTTCATAGTATGTCAATTAGAATAAATGTCAACAAGTTTTCACTGTTTTGGATAAAAGTGAACGACTGATTGATGGAACATAAGAAGTGCGACAGAGGTACTTTTGGTAATAATGAAACCATCATCCTGAAAACCCAGCTTTTCCCTCTAGAAAGTTGACTGAGTGTTAAGACATTTTACAGTGTGGTGTATTCATGTATAACGCTTCACGTCATGTCCTCGTGCAGTCTTTAACGATTTTTGTCCATTCCACACTCATTCGTGTATTTGCAACTCGAATTCCGCTGCTGTGTTAGCCTTTACTAAACTTTACATCCTAGTGCCACGAGCCGAGTGTTGACAGAACCTCTTAATTTCAGTCGTTGGTTAACTTCGTAGAAAACGAGCAGTAAGCAGGAAAGGTTGTTGCAGTAAACAGGTATTTATTGCACGCCTTCAACACCTTTCCATTCACCAACGTGCGACGAACTTTGCTCGTTTATTCTTGGAGCCAATGTCCAGTGACGTCACTGCAAACTACCTGACGTTTGCCGCGTTCCTTGGGGTGAAACGATATCCCAGTAGCCAGTTGTGCATAAATTTGTAACCTACATTTTGTAATGTTCTTGCGAGCTTCCTTAATGTTCACAGAAAGTTCTGGAATTCGGAGTTTTGAAGGGCTTGTTCTCTTCTCAGTTCTCAGAGATCGATCGGCGCATCGTGTTTAGGGCGAACATTTCGAAATACCTGAAACCTTTTAAAGTCTCCTCCAATGATCGGCGTAATTAACATGGCCCATCGTTAAAATGCATTTTACTAACTTTTGATTGGACATCACTGTTTAATTAAGGTAGCTTTCGACTTGAACAAGGCTTGGTGAAGAACTCGTCCAGGCAGTAGATAATTGTGGGCAAGTACTGCGGGGCAAAGAAGCAGTATCAAGCAACTGTTTGCTCTTATGTCCGTTAGTGTTACTCGAATAGGAAGTGAACTCCGAAGCCATATCTTCTTGTAACTCTGGCCCACTGACCTGTTATTGTCTCAAGTATTACTTTGTGATTATTATCATGACTTCGGTAGGAAATAATTGTAATCTTCCACACAATGCATCATTGAAGTATGAAACACAATGCTCTTTTACTTTGTTTGAATTTGATGAAAAGGTGCAAATGAAAATTATTGGAATTTTGGGGAGTATCGTTCTGCACTGGAACTGCTGTAAGGCTGAACTTTCGCCCCTTCTGCCAATGACCCAACAGCAGTCGCCAAGACAGCGTTTCTATACATTGCCCGACTTAACTTTGGTCACGAAAAGAGTTTGAACCGGTCCCATCAACAGCCAACCCTAAAATAGTTTTAGAGATTTGAATAAAAAGTTCGAATGTTTACATGCGCGTTTGAATTACCAATGAGAATTAAAACCTCCCTTTAATTAACTACTATCTAAATTCTCGGATGAAGTATATGGTTACTGTGTACAGTCCAAAGATATACATGTATATAGGGATCTTAAAACGTCCCTGTATCATACATTTGCATTTCAGGCTTTCATCCCTTGTCTTTGTGTCTGTTTGAATGGAGTTTTTCCGTAGTAGGCATATCCACTGAAGTAATTGGACATCCCTTTTTCTCAGGAATCGAAGTGCAGTGAAACCTCATTACGTTTGCAGTAAGGATGTTGGGACACAGTGCGTCACTGTGTAGACCACAGAAAGCCAAATGCTAAAACAAAGACGGAACAAAGAAGTTAGGAATGTAAAGTCGCAGACAAAATATTCTTCAAGTTAGTGTAGAAATAATGACCAACTTTGGTGAAAAGTTTCTTGTAGACTTTAAGGAGTCATTATGCTTTGTGATTGTGAGGGTTACGAAAAATAAGAAGCTTAATATATCAGAGAAACGGATTTTGAAGACGTACTTGGCATAGAATTTAGAAAATTATAATCAATCGTCATCCATTTGGAATAATTTCGTCTTATTTAGTAGTGTAGAGGTTGAACCTGGGCTATCCCATATCGCTTTACATAAGGAAGGATATCAGACTCGATTTTCTAAATGAATCTATTGAGGATAAAAACCAATGCATTTCATAATAGGATTTACAGGTTTCATAATGACTATTTGCACGCACCGTGTGTTCATTACAACACAGTTTCCCTGAAACTGACGAGGTTTTCAGGAGTCCACGGAGCCATGGTATATCGGGTATTGAACCCGCAATGCAGGGCTAGCCCAGCACGGCGCCTTGTCACAGGGGCATTTCTTGGAAGCGTAGGGGTCTACTCGCACGTTCCAGGCGGCTTGCAGCTGCATGCACTGTATGGACTGGCAGCTTTGAATAAGTAAGATTCATTGTTATTGCAAAATGTAGAGCAAGCACTTTGATTGTTTTCGGTCACTGAACTAAGTTTGTCTTGAAGTTTAGACATCTTTTTTCTTTTTCTTTTTCGTTTTACGACAGATATTTTTGTTTTCTCTTCCACAGAAAAGGGAAAAATAGCTTTCAAGAAGATTTCTGAATTCCTAGCTTAAAATATTTCAGAGGGGTTTGGACACAGGTCTGAAATAAACGTAACATTACAAGACTGAACTTTTCATGACTGGGGAAAAGTTAACCGTTCTGTTTTTCATCATTCATGCTTTGGAGGGGATGCTTCCGTCCGTGTAAGCATGTTGTCCGTGAGATTATCGACTGGTAAAATGCGCCTTATTGTCCTCTGTGACAAATTTCTAGCTCCTCAGTTTGGGATTGTTTTGTATGAAAAACATTTACTCAAGATATTATCTCGAGCCAAGCCCCCAAGACAGTAAAACTGGGTCCCCTATACGCTTTGCGCTTGTTGACTAAAAATCGATTCCGTGAATACAATGCCTTAGCAATACACGTGTATCTTCTTCCAGTGCGCTATGGAAATGTACGTGCGGTTAGACACGTAGCCTTCCATTTCCAAGGATAACCCAACAGCTGCTCCCCTATTGGTCCAAATTGACAGTTGAACTCCGTTCCTTTTTTTTGTACCCCAGATACAGAAATTGCTGTAATCTCATTGGCTAGTGAGGGACATTCTATTCCTAATATAGGTTAACTCCGCCCTTATAACCAAATAAGGGATAATTGACAGGATGACGTACTAGCAGGTATATATATCCCTGGTCTTCCAGCACATTCGTTGCGGATCAGCTGGGTGCATGGACAGTAGAACTCATTGCCCAATGTCTGGCTGATTTCGTGAGTTCTGGCCAAAAATTAATTCATTTGAGGGAGACCTTGCGTGCTGGACACACTCAAGTCTTCCATTCTGTTTCAAAGTTATTTGTCTGCCCCCTATAAAAAGGTGAAAATTTGCCACATTTCGTCTGTATTACGTCGTCTGCTCTTTTCTTCTCGACTGCATGGATGGAGCAATGGCCTTGCATGTGAAAGCGAATTGTGACCAGCAAGGAGTCGCCACAATTTTGCAGAAAATCTTCCACAAATTCGGCGAGAAGATCGAACCTAGAGACAACCAAAAGTGGCACGAGCCCAACTACGTCATAGAGACGGTCCGAGGGAGTGTGGACAGTAATTCGGGTGAGTTTTTGGTTAGATTTTACCGCTTTTTACTCGGATTGCTTTCCTGTCCAGTGCCAACGGTACACACGTGTGCACAGATGATGAATACGGGGGTTACCGCAGGATTGCCCATTGCGTGGGGTAAAACGGATGACTCAATCCGGTTTGCATTGTCTGTGAATATATAAGTACCTGCATTTCGCAATCTGTGCCATCGTGCTTGCAATATGAATTGTGTGGTGAACCCAAGAGCTTTCCTATCCTCGATATAAAAATAGGCCACTATCATCCGTCCACCACCCCCGGCAGTTACGTGTGTGCTGCGTCTCCCGTTTTGTAAATTGCGTGTACTTCCGTAGGATATCCTCCTTGATCGACCTCCTTTTGTTATTTGAAAGAAATCAGTTTGCAGCGTTTGTCATAATGCGTGGTTCCGATTTCTAAATCTGTTAGGTTATTTGCTCAACATACCTAGTTTTCTGCAGTCTCGGATTTTTTTTAACTTTGCTTGAAAGTTTTCACACAGGAATTTTACATGAAAATTACGTGCACCGACATGACAAAGCATTGTAAGCTACACAAGCAAGCCAAAGTTTTTGTAATTTCTGATTTGGCCTAAAATTGATTGTGCAATGCACGCTAGGTTTTGTCCGATTGCCAATTGAGACTTTCTCATAAGGGGAACTTATTTTGTCCTACATATAGTGTATGCGTGCATGTAACGTATAATGGTAGGAATATTTTAGTGACTAGCCTTCTATGGAAGTTTTCATTTGGAGTGATATAAATATAATTAACATTTAAAGTTAAAATTTCTGAACGACTCCTTCAATGTACACTTTAAGTTAACAGTGGAAATCGTAATTTGATTATGTCTTACAAACTTCTGAAAAACATTTCCTTTTTGGGGTGACGAGTGGGAATTGCTGATTCTTGCAGTTTTCAGGGTTTTGACTGAAAAATCATGAATTTTTAACAGAGGCTTAACAGTGACGCATTGCTATGCTTCATCTCTTTGAGAAAAAAATTGAAATTTCACAACTGTTAGCTTTGCCTTGTTGGCTGCTTAAAGCTCTTGAAAATTCACCTTAGTTTTGTTTATAGTACCTATTAAACCACCTTTTGTTGATGTTTTGTAAATTTTTCCGCAAACAGTATTTAATAGATTAAGCAAGACGTTCAGTGAACACACACATGCACAACCTCACTTACTGAACTTGCCTAGAGTTGGGGAATTCGGCCAAAGTCTCGGGGCAACCTGTTAAGGCCGGCAAAGATGATTGATCTTAAAAACTTTGACCCAAATGGAACCCACTTACATGTGTTAGTGCACTTGAAAAGCTCTTGACTAACTACATGTGTGCAGCCAAAGTTCTTTTTGTCAGTGTACATGGAAAAGTTCAGTAGCTAAATTAAAAGGACATCTGCTAATGTCAAACTAGATCTGCCCTTTTGCCTACGCCCCAGATACGCCCCATCTTTTGATTGTATAGCATCATGTATTGTCATTCGATAATTTTTGTAAAACTTACAATCTAAAAAATCAGGGTTTGGTTTTAATACTGATTCCTACTAACCTGGCTCATTGTCCCTAGTCTAAGCTGTGTTAAGGAATTCAAGTTTTTGGAAATTGTTATTAAAAATGTGCACATTAAACTTGAAAACTTAATAACTTTTCAAAGAAAATTTGAATTATGCACTATGAAATGTCATCTGTCACCGCACACTTCCACGAAAAAAATACATGTGCATGTTAATGCATACATCTCAAGGAACATGTATATGTGCAGTTCCTCAGGCAAACTAATTCCAACCTCCGGTTGGTTCCATTAGAAAGACCCACAAAGGATTTGTGCACTGATCCCTAAGTCGGATCCCTGGCCCCTGTTTCCTCTCTATACTCCGTGGAGCTTCCTCGCTGTCCCTGGGAATCCATGATGTTACACATTACATGTACATTATAATGAAGCCAGCTGACAGCGCCGAGCAGCCGAAGAGCTGCCCTGATAGGTTGACATTTATGGCTGCTGTTGCTAGGCACCGCTGATTGGTGAGGGGGATCCCTTGCACATGTGTGAGGGTCACAGCCTCAGCCGAGCGACCTCCCCCCCTTTAATATGCACATGATTTGATCGCTGCATTCCTAGAGTATTATGTTGGTATTATTTTGCTGGGCCAAATTATCTATTTATAACTCAAGTTGCTCAGAGGAGAAGCAATTAATGTGTTTGTGGAATGCACTGACTTTTTATTTTTGTGAGAAAATTCCATTTCTGATCTGGAGTTGTTTTTTTAATGAGATAAAATGAAACTATATAATTAAAATGCCAAATTTTACCAGTGGGGGATTCATTTTGAAGAATTGTTGGACTCCATTTGTGTAGAGCAGTAACATGTAAATATGTGTTTACAATGGTTGTCTAAATTCACTGTTGAAAAGCTAAATAATTTGTATGCGATCATCCATTGTAAGAAAGTTTCCCATTGAAGTGTTTTTTGATTACTTGCATTCTAATTTTTTTCAGAACTGAACTTGTCAAATAGCACAGATCATCTGTAACATATTGTACATAGAGCACAAGGCAAGGAAGTTCACTGTAAAATAAGAATACATGTCTACACGAGTTATCAACCCGTCAGTTTTCATAATTTTGTTGATTTTGGGCTCGCACACTGTACGTACATGTGCAGTACACACTGCACGTGTAAACTATAAATAAATGTACATGTATATACCATACAGTACATGTATATGGAAAGCTCAAGTATGATGGTACTTGTCTGCATGCACACACATGGAAAGCACATGCCAATCTGTTGCGCAGGTTATCAATGTGGGAGTTAGTCATGTGATTCAGGTCACATGCGTGGCGAGTGATTCAGTGGCACTATGCAGTTACACATTATTGTTCAGTCACTGTAAATGGAGGCAGATAGGGAACAACTCTTGCATCACTTCAGTCTGTGTTTTGTCACTGGATAGGTCATATGCATTAGTGTAGAAAGAGCCGTTTTATGAATAATATTTGAGATGGGTCACACGTTACACTATTTCAATTTAGCACAATTGGGTTTGGATGGTAAGTAGAAAGGCTCCTTTGTTTTAATCTTTATTGTCTGAGATAATGTTCTAGTGTGACTGAAGCTGGTTTCTCCGTTTTTTCAACGTGCAGATTTCCACACAATGGATGTGTATGGCGGAAATGAGATCGATGACATCAGAGAGGTCAAGATGAGCCAGTATGTGGCATCTCTGATCCTGGACTGCCTCCGTAATGCTCGCGAGAAGCAGCAGCCAACAAAGCTACTCGTCCCAGATGATCTACCCCAGAGAGTGGCCGATGACGTGATGCGGATGGCGCTGGACGAGCCCTGTGGGGTGCGGGGCTGCAGCCTCTCAGTCATCTTGGAGGACGGGGAGATTTGCCAACGGGTGGGCAAAATCGTTGTAGACCCCAGCACCGTCACCACCTTTGAGATTGTTTTGGTGCTGACCAAGGAGACACCTCGTTGGCTTTTCAGCAAGCTGCAGACGTACCTGAGAAACTCTAATGATAGGCCCACTGTCATCAAATCCTCTTACAAGCTCATCAAGAGAAAACTGTACAGGAGGGAATCACACATGTACATACGAGAGGGCTTGTAGCTCAGTGAGCTATCTTTAGTCAACAACCAAAAAAAACTCTTGTTTGAAGGACTTCATGTGCATTAGATACACTGAAATCAACGCTCATCTTTGCTGCATTAGTATCCACGTCTACAATCTTGACAGGAACTCTTGACAAGAACTTGTGACTGGTTGACAAGAATGACCCTGTTCTTCAGAAGGGGACTTCAATGCAGTTCATGTTTCATGTTTGTATTTTTGATAAAGACTGGTGCACTGAAAAGTGTGCTAGGGCCAGTTTCCAATCCTTGTTTGGTGCTGTTTATAGAATTGCCTCTTATTTTGACTGGAGGCTATAAGTTGCAATATTAAGGTAAGAAATGTTAAGCCCCTTCCAGATTAGCATTTCACAGGGTGGCTTCTTTGTTTTGGATTTAACTTTGAACAGAATGTAAAATTTCAGACACGGTTAGTTAAGAGTTCAGACAACATTTGGTGCCCCATTTGCAAGTGATTCATCGGCAGATGTGTCCATCACTGTTGCCAAAAGAAGCTCTTCGTAGACATCATATTACTGGAACACTTTCAGATGAAAAGTTGAAAGACTCGCTGAAAAAGACAATGTTTGAGAGAATCGTTTGAGCAACATTTCATTATCAACTTCACTTTCGTGTGTTGTACATTTTCTTTTAGCCATCAATTCATTGCCGGATATTTTCTTTTTACCACTAGGTTGGAAGGAAAGAGACACCCAGGCATTAAGTCAAAGTTTTTCAGTCCATTGCCAGTAATTACTCCATTTACTTTCACGATGCATCCTTTAGTAAATGGTCAAATTGTGTGACAAGCCCATGTCAGGTTTGGGCATTAAGCCACTTATAAATATTTTGTGTCACTGCCGTGCAGTTGTAAAGATTGTGTTGTGTATTCAGCAATTAGCGCACACCTTGTGACAAAGAAACCATTATTTCTTAAACGAGAGTCGTGAATTCATAACAAATTGCCAGCACCTCTTTGCAAGTTGTAGCTGGTAGTGTATATGCCCTGCCCAGAACCATAATCCGGGACCATCTTCAAGGAAGGCCCAATGTCTGCGTTATGTAACATGCCTCTGAAAGGCAGGTGATGAAATTTGCTGGTCAAATGATATCTTCCTGCAGGATATATAGTAGGATCCTCGGGCAGGAAATGTTGCAGTCACGATGTCTCCGTCCGTGACTTTTTGTGGTATGGCTTTGTAAAAAACAAAAATCATAAAACGAAGGGCATTAATCACAGTAACAATGACTACAATTTCTGCAAGCCTACTTTGTGAATTTAATCGTTCAACCTGGAAATACATGTGCCAGGATGGAAACACCGTTTTGAATTTTATAATTAGCAACTTTATAAAGCTTGACCAAAGGTGAATCAAAATTTTTAAATGGACCTTTGCAGTTGAACACATTGAGCCATTTTTAGGGTTTAAAGTGTGGACTACGCTCATTGCGTAAATATATAGCGATAGTCTCTTATCTGAATTAAAGTCACATGATGCAAATGAGGTTTCTCCCTCATATAGGTTTGCATGATGTAATCAGTTAATTTTGTAATACATATAAGCCACTTGCCTGTTGCAATTTTACCACGGAGGAAGCTCCATGGGGTTTTACTGTGTTGACGATGGGTCACCTGCCCAAGTCATCGAGTGACATCTTGTAATGAACAAAGTTCACCCCATAGTATTGATTAGAAGTTGGCTTGCTTAGTGTTCACCCGTTTTTGCACAAAACATGGACTTTTCACCCATTTAAATTGATGAAAATCTATGTAACAATTAGGAATTCGGTATCAGCAATGTTAACCCCTTAAGTCCAAAAAGCAAACGTGTCTGAAATACCTTAAAACCAAAGATCGTATAGCGCCACGAAGCGGTGCAAGATGGCGAAACTTCACCGTGAATATACGTGCCCTTAAAACTGCTGGAGGTGCTGGCACTTCCAAAATGTGCAACACAAAAATTAAATGCTTGTGAGAAAAGCCTGCCGTAAAGATTTATCAAATTTGGATCAGTCACGAAATGTTACCAGTAAATGGCAGTGAATTTACACACGAAAACGATCGCGGATACCGTGTACATTGTGATGATGAAAGTAAAATCCTCATTTCCAGTGCGCATGTCTCTACCGATGACGCATGCGCGCGTGGCAGGAGTCTGCATTTCACTGTCGGTTTCGAACCACTGCCCGGTCTTAACCACGGACTTATGGTAGCCCGATTTTGCAAAAGGTTCCCAATCTAGATTTTGGTTCAGAGTAGCATGTACGTGAACCCAATGATATCATTCATGAAGCCAAATTGTTGGAATCCTAAACTCAAGATGTTTATATATAAGTGACGAGAATGATTAAAAAGAACTTTTATGCAGTTATTTGACACCATGTGTTTTGTTTTGTTATATTTGGTGGTGCGTTTTGCAGGGTACTGCAGGAATTTGGGATTAATTGGGCGTTTCAATTGCTCCCCGTGAGCATACTGAGTTACACATAATTAGGTGCTGTTTGTTTTCCATTTTCCCTTCAAAACCCCCCAGTTATGCCATTGAAACACTGGGAGACAATGTAGGGCCAAAGATGGGCGATTAAAGATTATTTCGCCCTGAAATAATTTGGAAAACGCCGAGAAAGTTAGACAACTCTGACCCCCCCCCGCCCCTTGGCGCACCCACTTTATGCATTCCACAATTGACCCGGTTGGTCCTTGAGAGAGGGCGCTGTGTAATTTGCCTGAACCTTGGGGTAAAAAGCGATCCATCAATACTGGGCCCAAAGCCTAAGCATCTCTTTTCAAATTGTACGTGAATTTCGCTTTTATTATACGGATACACTCTCAAAGTGAAAATTTGCAAAATGAAACTACTTTCATCCCGGATGTGAGCCAGGAGGATAGCACCACGCGTAGGATCGGTCTAACGTTCATTGTGCTCCTATTGAAAGTGTGTTCCACCTCAGCCTAGTTCTGTTCTTTTCTTCGTTCCAAGGGTGCTCCTGGTGCCTTTCCACGCTCTCGTTCTAAGCATGCTCTCGTCGATCGTACCAATTAAAGTTTATTGCTGTAAGTAAATTCATTTATTGTGAAAAAATGAACTTTAGAGCCCGACCTAATCACAGGTGTGATGGAATTAGAAGGTTTAGGCAATTTCGTAAACCTGATAAAGGGTTTCGGCAAAAGCACGTTCTTGAAACTTCTGTGCTTGTCCCCCTCTAAACTGATTGGTTGTGTATGTAGCTCATGAATTAGTGTTAAAACGTCCTCAGAGGGCACTGAGCTTTGTAACACTGGGATAGGCTCGAGTAAACCATTTGTGCATTTGTTAGCTAAATAGCTAAATTAAAATAACAAAAACAGCCTAAGAGACACCATGGAAACGCCAGCAGCGTACGAATGACTTCTACAGCTGCCTGGGACTTCTTAAAAAGTATAATTGTTTATTATTCACTTTTTGTGACATGGTTTGCCAATCACTCGTAAGCTCGACCTATGATGGTACAGAACAAAGAAAGGACTCATTATTTTAAATAATAAATTACATAACCCTCCCTGTGTCGTGTAAAAATCTACAAATTAAAGTGTGGAGAAGCTTTGTCCATAATACTGCTCATCACAAACATGGGGGTTTTGTCATGTCTATCACGTTGCCCACCACGCCACAGACAAGGGCTGCCCCTGATTCATGCAACACAGCGCCCTCTATAGTTCCTCGGTTGACCAACATAGAGGCGTTTTCGAATGGTTCTTTTTTTATTAGTTACGTAATTGGATGGTCGTGCTTGTGTTCTCCAAGTGATAACTCGCACAATAAATACATGTTTAATGTTTTAACAGGTATTACTTTTCTTTGATAGAAAATATGAACCTGTTGAGAAATTAAGGAGCTGTGTAGGGTTAATAGGTCTCTTTACATCAAAATAGCGTCTTTTCACCAACGAATTAAATTCGATTTAATTTTGATCATAAGTAAGTTCAGCGACAGACCTATTAAGCCCCTCTGTCACGGGTGAAATAAACATTCTCATACATTACGGGCTCGGCCACAGTGAACAGTTTCGTATATGATTGTCAAAAATTGCCGTTTGTTATTGCGACGGGGAACTTGGATTTCTTCCGAACCAACTTAGTAATTCTAAAAAAAATTATCTTTGTATAGCTGTCTTGAGGAGTGAATTTTCACATACAAATGAATACGAAATTTATATCACTGTATCCCTCTTGCGTAATTTTCTACAGGCCTACCTATTAGAGGTCTCGTTTTAGAAGCCATGTTGTTTTGCTAGCAGACGTGACACGAATACCCCTTTGTTGATTTTTTTCTTCGTGTCCTATTTTGAACTCCCTTAAACTCCACTTTTATTGAAATGAATTTGGACCCTTAAACAAGACATCTTTATTTTTAATTGAAAACATCAACATGTATTATAATTTGCACAGCTGGATTTCCAGTAGAGATTGGCTCACCATCCACCCCACCTCTCCCCCAAAAGGAGAATGGACCTTACATCGAAGGAAATTATAATGTTTGAGTCACGAAATTATGCTTAATTTGTGGATATACTCAAACTTTAAGCCTATTTTCTAGCTCCTTCAATGAATGCATGAGAAGCCCGTTTAAAACAATGACCCTGAGTTTTTGTTCCGTAAAATGCAAGTTAAACGGGCGTGGCCTGACCATCTACACCGAAGTATTTGCAGCCATCACGTAGTTCTTCAGTTCCCAAGTTTTGAAGACAATGACCCTGGAATTTTTAGTGGGAAAGACCAGCTGCTAATTTGTCCATTTGTTCAAATCTTTTGTCATTGAGAAACTCGGCGAAAAAATGCCCCCGCTGTATAGTGACCCGAACAAAGCCGGAGATTCACGAATATTCATGATTTGCAATCCCCGTCATTCTATTGGCCGTACACAATCACGTGATGAGGTCATTTTGATGTTATAAGCGTCTGTTACATTTTACGCGGGCACGCGTTGTATACGGAACGGCTGCAGAGGAAGACAAGAATAGACAAAGATGGTGAGTATGTTTCCCGAATCTGTTGAAATATGGCTCAATTTTCAGGCATCCACCCATATTTTTTAAATTTTGATTCTCTTGAATATTTCCTTTTTAAGAATGCTTTTATAGTTTTAAGATACTCGTGCTAAAACGTATCAAATTTGTGCAATTTTGTTCTGCAGGCAGGAGGTAAAGCAGGTAAAGATTCCGGAAAGGCGAAAGCTAAAGCTGTTTCACGATCAGCAAGGGCAGGTCTTCAGGTAAACCCTTAACATTTTTTATTTTTACCTACTTACAGTGTGTGTCCGTAGAATGCCACCGACACAGTTACACAAGGGTCTGTATTTTGTCGAGAAAGGTGTAAATTACAGATTTTTTCAACCTCTTCCGCAGTTCCCGGTCGGCCGTATTCACAGGCATTTGAAGAACCGAACAACCAGCCATGGGCGAGTCGGTGCCACTGCCGCCGTTTACTCTGCTGCTATCTTGGAATACCTTACAGCTGAGGTAGATTTTTTTAATTTCATAAGTGATGTTTTTCAAAACATGTATTAAATCCATACTTTCATGGTTAACATTGCGATACTAGCGTCGTTTCAAATTTGAATTGAATTTGGCGCGCGTTGTCAACATTGTCGGCGAATGGTTAGGGCTGAAATTCTTCGCAAGTGAAGTTGATTTTTCATGACGAATTTAGGACAGCTGTAATCTTCTGAACAGAGTTTTGGGTGGTGAAATGTACATTTTACTGCATATATTTACTTTCAAACTTTGGTGCTCCACTTTTTTTTTACTGGCCGGATTTGTGTTTATAAATTTTGGCGCGAAAATTTGGAAACGGACGCCATGCTCAGGCCAGAGGTCACTGGTGGGTTTTTGGCAACTTCATGTATGAAGAAAATATTTAACCAGGTCATTGATATTGTCTTTAATTTTAGTTGAGCTAGCCTAGGCCTATAGGGAGAACTGTTCAAGTATGAAACTGCATAGCCTAGGCTGAATGTTACAACCATTCTTGAAACTAAGTCCTTGAAAAGTCTTGTTTTTTGTGGGCTCTCCTTACATGCCCTATACAGCAAGGGATAAGGCTATTTTGAGAACAGACATTAGAGAGGCAATGTTTCCATTATAACCTGGCAGGTTTTTTTTTTACTTTTTTAGTTTTATAGGGCCTAGATCCCCTGCCTGTAATTTAATGGTAGGTCTAGGCCTTGCTAATACAGCATTATTCATAATTCCACTTTGGGTATTCTGTACGTTCAGTTTAATGTTAGGCCTACGAAACAGCATTGACATCTTGGGCCAGCCTCATTGTTTAAATTCTGCCACGTTTTCAACTTCAAGGTCAATATTTTCGAGTAAGGTTGTTTTGCTACCTCCATTGTTTTTTGAAATTCATAGAATATGCTCATTGCTGTTGAAAATATCCCTTATGTCAGGCCTATGCTGAACGGAGTTGGGAGTGTGAACTTGTTAATTTGAAAATGTATTGCATTTGAACAAGATCTATATTTGCACCATTCTATCCATCCTTAATTTTGGTTCAATATAAAAAAAGTCCATCTTTTTTTGTGAATGTTGTCCAAACGAGCAAACTGCAATTTTTTCTTTTCCATTTTCCAGGTTTTAGAATTGGCGGGCAATGCCAGCAAAGATCTGAAGGTCAAGCGTATCACGCCGCGTCACTTGCAGCTAGCTATCAGGGGTGACGAGGAATTGGATTCACTGATCAAGGCAACAATTGCTGGCGGTGGTATGTATCCACTTGGTTTTGGACTTCATAACTTACAGCCATTTACATGAGACAAATTAAGAGACAAGACATTGTGATTGTGTTGCTGGTTTCCTGAATCAATGCCTGATCATTGCGAAAAGTGATTTAATATGAAGTGTAGGCACTATAAGGCTAGCCAGATTGTCATGTGAATGGCTAGCCTGAATGTCACGTGCATAGCTACTCCAGTTGAGGTTACCAGTCCTCTCTGAGAAGCTCATTTCTAAATGTGTGATTTACTGACTTCAAACCTTTGTCAGTGCCTTGCTGGATTAAAATAACTATGCAGTTTAATTGGATTTCAATCCAAAGAACAGGGGAAACATTGGCTGTTAACAGAATACATGTACACGTTGTGTTTGATATTTCATACATTGAATTGTACCTGGGAATGAGTTGGCCACATGGGATGGATGTTTGCGTCATTCGAAGGTTTCGTTCTGAATGCATTTTGCATTCGGTATAAAACAATGACAAAATGGTGTAGGTTTGTGGAAATTTGGTTGGTAAAGTGTTAACACTACCTAGTTAAATGACTTGAGTCGCACCAGCGTAACCCCCAACATCTTAAGCTCTGCCATTCTATCAGGATATTTACAGAGTGAATGATA
The DNA here is from genome assembly GCF_001949145.1 of Acanthaster planci. The sequence goes on along the minus strand of NW_019091355.1, from coordinate 1,029,072 downwards.
CGTCACACCAAGAGCTTGTCAACCCAAGAGCTCGGGTTGCTCTTTTTAATGCAAACTGAACATAACTGAAGAAACAGATTTCTTGAGACTCGTTTAAATGAGGGATCTCGTCATAAATGTTGAATCCGTGCCCTTTGTTTTTAATTCTGTCTGCAGGTGTCATTCCTCACATCCATAAGAGTCTGATCGGCAAGAAGGGATCGCAGAAGGCTTCATAAAAATCCACCTCAGCACTAACAACCGTCTAACAACCTCGTCAGCTGAATGGCTGTTGTCCTGTCACAGTTTCAACTGACCACACCTCCGGCACAAACGGCCAAACAGAAAGATTGAAAACAGAAACTTTCCCACATCTTTGTCAGGTTATCCTGTCTTGGTTCTGACGATTGTAATGCTTAAATTTTTGTGAAATCAGTTGTTTCTTCAACTTTATTGTCAGAAATAGGGCTCTCGACAGAGCGTTTTTATTTAATGTAAATGAGCAAGTATGAGACGGTGACATTGTGGGGGAAAAGGGGGAAGTGGGTTTTTATCGGCCGGATCTGATCAGCCAGCCGGATGTAAATACTGCATAAAAACCTCGTATACACACGTAGTTTGTAGTACGATACATGGGTTTAGAAATTGTTTCAAAAGTTAGTTTGCCTTAGTTTGTATGAATTGTTAGATGTTGGTTTTTAAAAAACATTATTTTCATTCAGTTGGTAGTTTTTGTTCCCAGAGAGCGGCGGTCCTCTTGTAGGTTTTCTTGTATTTTCAGAAATTCCCTCGTGTAGCAAGCCAAGAATAATCTCTGTACATGTAAATTAGCTCTTCACAGATACATGTAAATTTGCATGGTATAAGTGTGCGTGGACCCAAATGGAAAGCAATTTTGAGGTCGAGGATTTCAAATGGGCAAGTGAATGCATTCCTTTTTTTAGAAAGTGATTATTCTTAAACCTGTATTCCTGTGAAAGGCCAAAACTATCACTGTTTTTTAACTTCAGGAATTGGCTTGTGTTCCACATGCTAATTTCGTATTGCAAAAATTCTCGTTTCCCAACAGATTAGGCCCGAGTCTGAATTTTACCCCAAAGAACCAAAATTGTAGGAAATTCTGAAGCGAGTTTGGCCTGTGATTTTTAATCTAAATGAATGACAGTTGTGTATTACAGGAAGTGATTTTTGTATTTGTTTACTTAGCGTAGATTGTGATATAAGAGTTTTGAGTGGGAAATAACACTGGAGGGTTCTCCGTTTTATACATGAGAAATGGTTTTCATTGGTGTGCTCAAGGAATTACAGTGGTCTATTTGTCTACAAAACGAAGTTTCAGTGTGGTCCGAGATATGTTTTATCTTGAAGGACATTGTTGTGGTTTGTCTGCACCTTTCCCAGATGTTAACACTGGAACCTCAAAAGCCTATCGGAACTTGGCAATGCCCGTCAAACAGGATATCTGCATCTTTGAAAGGGTGCAGTTATTCAAACTGCTCTTTCAAGTGTGCATTCCACATATGAAGCAAGGTACAAGATGGAGAGACCCCCCCTGCTTTGTGTTGGTCATTGTCTCGCAGGAATCTGGGGAATTCCTTTCAGACATCTAGGAGGGATGTGTTGGACAGTAGTCTAGAGTGTGTATAGTGATTGGACATGTTGGGGGGTACCCCTCGGTCTCATTTCTTGCTGGAGATAGCTTTCTACGGAAGGCGTTACCCTCCTACATTTTGTTAACCTTGTTCGTTTTTAACCCAATAGCCTCAGTGTTGCCAGGAAGACTAGGTGCAAGGAATCTGAATTTAAATCACCAGGATGCAGATTCCACCAAGCTAAACTTCATGTGACATTTTCCCTTCGATTTTCAGTCCTATTGAAACTGAAACGACTAGTGTTCGAAGCATTGCAGTTTTTATTCAAACCGAAATACAATTACAAAAAAGTCACTCATGGAAAAAATGCACAATTTTAAAGGCAAAACACTGCATAATTTTGCTGTACACGTTAGTTGCATGAAATGAAGGATTTACTGTGGGAAAGCTCTTAAAACAAGGGCCTTGGGACTTCACAAATTACCTTGTTATAATACTTGCCTTGTATTATCAGAAATAGAAAACAAAGAAAATCAACTACCTTAGACCCAAACATTGTCCTTGTTATACCCCTCATGTATTAACACTGCTCTTCTCTGTGTTTGACTGTACACAGGTACACGTTTAGAATTTACATGGACAGAACAACTTTCAGGGAACGTTAACAAAATGAAATCTTTTCTAAAGATATCTTGAAATTCCCGAGTGACATTAACACTACAAAAAACGTTTAGCCCCTGCTCGATGCAGAAAACAATACATTGGGACATAAAAATTAAACCATTATTTTATTTCAAATTAGAGTATGATTAATCATTAAAATTCACCCAATCAGCTGCAAAATTGGTTTGCAAAACAACTGCAAGATCATTGACAGTGTTGACGATTTCTAGGTTTTTTAAATTTGAGGAAAGATATTTGCACCAACACGAGTGATAACAGAAAGCCAAATATACAAATCACAGCTTGGAACGACTAAAACCATAAATAACACAATTACAATACGTGTATAAGCAAAATAAGATCCATCTGAGACGTCCCTGTGACCTGATCCAAAGAAGATTTTGGTTGTAAAAATCACACACCGCTGATGCTTGTACTTTTGTAGAATAAAATACTGGGCGGAGCCAGTTGGGGATTCCTGCAATAGCCCATTAGTCATAGCACAGTGCAATTAGTCTTGGAGAAGCACTAAAATTAACGAATAATTAATGCATACAAATTATATCACCCAAGAGCAGGTATGTGTGGGAATGGCAATAGATTAAATACATGTATTTGGTTAGTTTGGTCACAAAATCCTTATTGCTCTACTCGATTACGAATAAGAAACATGAAAAATGTCCGATTATCTCACGGTAAAAGTTGTCCACAGATCTATATCACTTGATTATAAAATCTTCCCCAAAAGTCTTCAGGAAGCAATGACGCAATTTTCTCACCGCTACAGTATGTTTAAGATAAGTTTATATCAAAGTTAAAGGTTGTGATCCCACAAAACTGATTGCATGCTAATGGCTTAAAACAGAACAGACTTTGCCCATTTTTGGCTAAGATGTGGCAAGTCTTCAAGTTACTTTCATAAAGGTTGTAATTTCTGGGCCAAAGTGTCTGTGTCGTAGATATCGGTTACAGAAATTACAGAAAGATTCAAACATTCAGACAGGTTTTATTCAAAAACAGCAAATTTTGGGCCGACCAAAGTCTGGTTTTAAACAAACTGATAAGTCTAGGCCATAATGGCTTTCAAAAACATGGTTATTGGTAAAACAAATCTCAAGTACAGGTTTACTAGGAATATTATCTGCACATAAAGTAACAACTCTATCTCCAAAGAGTCAATGATTTCAAAATAATCTCAGTTTTACGTTGCATTGACAAGTAGCAATTTAGAACAGAAGGCTCCCCAATTAAGTGTCTATTTTTTTCTTGCATGATCTCCGAGTTGCTATTTACTGATATGCAAACTTTGGCCTCTTTTGAGATCAATGACTTGCACAAACAAAAGGGAACAGTGCATATACTTCTTACACAAGAATACATACGTGTACAGTTTGTAATGGGTAGAATATAGAAGCTATAGTGCCCCATACAAAGAAACCATTGAAAAAAAAATTGTAGGATTGCTATCAGTCGACAGATTTTGGAAAAACAATTGGCCTGGTCATCGGGCACTAACACCTAAAGCCTGACGCTAGAGGTGTACTGACTAGAAAATGGAAACTTTCTAGTCTAGGGGGCCTTCACATAAGACCCAATATATCCTTGTAACAAAAGCTCTGGGCATCAATGGCCCATATAAAATCTAGATGGCCATAGGTTGGGATTTCCTTATTGTAGAATAGGTGCTTAATCTTCGGTATAAGTAGACTAACATCCTTGAGATCTGCCAAAGTGTCAAGGCCACCGTAGAAGAGTGCCGTGGGTGTCTCCATGTTCTCGATCTTGTACTCTGGGGGTGTGGTCTGCATGAAAAACAGGAGGGCAGGTTTAGAGAGGGCACTTCCTTTGCGTCACACATTTTTTCCTCTAATACTTGTGCAATGATGACTTGCTGGAGCTAGATTCTGTTGGTTCTGAATTGCCATACCAATTTTTGGTATCTATGGCAAGATATAATCTCACTGTAATAAAATTTCTCATTGGCAATCCATTCTGCCACTAAAAGATCACACTGTGCAGTTATTAACAGCAAAAACAAAGGCCATAACTCTTCCACACACTACCAATGTGCTCATCAATCCTTATGCTTCAATGGTTGTTTGTTGCTTATATTCCCATTCTTTTTTGTGAACTGGGTTGTTTTCTATCAATCCATCCAGCAAGACAAATCAACAAACCTGATTGTAATGTTTCATGTTGCCTTTCGGACCAAAATTATACATGCAGCACTTTTTAGACGTCACCATCTGAAACAAAGACACAAAAATCATTTCGGTGACAGTTTAAAGGTTCTATAAACCCCTGTGTCTCCGAATTTTCCAAAATCCATTTCTTACTGCCTTCTGTCTGTTTTTCCTTTTTTTCAGCTTGAGAAGTTGTCAGTCACATTCAATACAAATTGACTCCTGGACAACCAGAAAATCAAATTTCAAACTGTTGCAGTTGGCTGAGCCCACAGGCCTTAACAGACCTTAAGCTGTTTTGAAGCAAAAATACAAGTTGGCCATATCCCCACGTTGTACAGAAAGAGTTAATAATCTTAAGATTCAAGATTACTAAATGTTGGAAGCTGGCCTCTTTTCTGCATTCAATTTTAAAGAAATGTATAAGATTGTCTTTTCCAGTTGAAGTCTAGTTACCTGGGCCCAATGGTCCATGTTCCACACTGATGTACCTGCTGGACAGTTGGTCACATACACAGGGATCCGACTGGCATTCATATGCTCTCTGCTGTAGCCAACAAACATGGACAAAGCAAACTCACAGATGAACACTGTCTCCCGCTCACTACAGACTGTCTCCGCGAGGAAACGGAAGAACTCATCGCTAGGGAAGAAGTCGTAAAGGTGAAGATATGCCAGAACTTCCTGAGGTGGAATGGTTACAAAGTTGGACGACTTTAATAGGAAAAAATGAAAATGAGCTCCAAGCACATAAACTCCTCAATTTGGAAGCCAACAGGAGTCTTCAGTTTTATTACATCAATGAAATAAAAAATACTTGGCTGTTACGCAGGGTAAAACCAGTGTGTGACCAGGGGATTTAACAGAATTCATGTCACATGACTACAGCCCTTTCAGATGGCAGATGGGCTGGACCACAAATGTGGCGCACAAAAGAAACATCTATAGTACAAGGAGACCCAGGAAATGAAATGGTCTTCAGAAATTGCATGATCAGTGGTTGTGTTACTTCTAAAAAACAAAATCTGCAATTACACTCACTGTCAGGAAGTTGTCAGGCAGGTCCTCGCTCAGAAATTTGAACAAAGGTGATGTCATGTACCCCACTGTTGCAACGGGGCCCAAGGCAAAGAACTTTTTGACTTTTTTCGCCAGCTCCTGATTGCGGGAGAACTCGGCAAATGCAATCATGGTCCCTGTCAAAGAGCCAAAGGCACAAGTTAACATAAAATCAACAGATAACAACATGTGCACAGCATGCAACAAGATTTCAGAGCCTCTGAGGACATTGCTAGTCCTCATACTCATATGTCTAGCCCAATTAGCTCAGACACAATACCTTGTGAGTGGCCGATGTAATACAACTCTTTCTGTCCAGTCTTGTTCAGGGCGTAGTTCAGGCAGGCTGGTAGGTCATATTTGGCCATCTCATCCCACCTGATCAATTATTTAGTATATGTAAATATATGTAAAATATAAGGAAAATATTCACCTATTTGAACTCCATAGGAGTTGATTGCTCATTATACTGAAATTTGTTGTCATTTTGAAAAACTGAAACAATATTCTTTAAAATGCTCAGTGGGGGAAAAAAGATGTTTTTTAATCCAAGTGCAGGATAAATAACGGTACGAAACCTTCCGAAAGGTCTGTACTTAATGCCACCAGCCCCCAGCCTTTTTAAATTCAGTTTAGCTTTAAATTTAAACTTATCTAAGTTAGTCTAATCTTTCCAACTTTTGTCCCAAGTGTCTTTACACTTCCTCAAATTTTCAGAAATTTCTTTAAAATGTTCTTTCTTTTTACTGCAGAGCCAAATAAGTTCCCCAGGATAATTGCTCCAAAGTTTATTCTCCCCAGACTTGAGAGTCGGGCCTTGTGAAGGGACCAACTCACGTCCACTCCCAGAATTTTCGCTGGTCAGGTTTGAGGGTCTCATGCTTCTTGCTGTAGGTGTTGCCGCGTGAGTTGCCCATCCACACATCATAGCCGGCATCTGCCAGGAGGTAGCCTAGGCTCTGGTTGGGCTGATTGGTGACCCAGTTGGATGCAGCAGCCAGCAAGCCGTGCTGGAGGAAGGCGACCTCCCTGGGACCTTGGACAGGAAAGATAGGGTGCTGTCAAAATCATTCAGATGATCGCAAGGTGGAGCATTCCTACAAAGAGTAACAGGACGAGCATGATACTTTCTCTGCATGCTTCCTAACCCCTAACAGAACTCTCCTTATGCACGCAATCATCAGTGCATCTATCCAAAGAAGTAACCTATTCAATTCAAAGAGATTTCATTCAAAGATGAATTCAGTTGTCAGGATTCCTCTGTTGAAGGCAACAACACCTGGTCCGTTTGCAAAAAGATAAATCGGCCAGTATCATTGCTCAAAGTTAATGAATGGTTTATCATCCATCACCTTTGCTGCTGTTTTTGACACCATACGGTATGCGATGAAGCGTCAATATAAACCCATCTGCTGTATGAACCTCATGCTCCTCTACCGGATATCCATGGCTAGCGATGAGGCCACTCTACAATCAAATCAGAAATCAGAATCTTAGTTTTAGCCATTAAGTTTCCTGAATAATCCTGAGGGTCCTGTCGAGTCTATTTTTTGCATCAGGGCCTTGCAAACAAATAATTGATTAACATGTGATCAAGACTGACCAATCGGATGATGTTGGCTCATTCTGGCTTTGTGTAAACAAAAAAAGCTACACGGTTACATTGTTCTTTGTGAACTTATTCCAAAGGTTATTGCTTGCCAAACTAACATGCTATGTGACTGTTTACTGATCAAATTTTTTACAGCCCGAGATAAAATAGAGCCAATATAAACATTTTGAATATGTTGTTTATCTGAAAATGCCATGAGCTTGCAAAGACAGCGACAAAATCACTGAAAAGTCTATGACTCATTTTTCAGACTTGTGGAACACATTTTTTTTTCAGATATGCCAAAGAAACATTTTTGGGTATGAAAAATGCTCCATCCAAACCAACATTTTCAAACAAGAGAATATAATAATAAAATTTAATTTACAAAGTCATAAAATCAATTTAACCATCTACTCCATGAAAGAATGTTTTGTTCTGCTGAAGTCCAAGTGGCAAGCTAGTTGCATTGTGGGCCTGAGCTGATAAAGTTTATAACTTAGCTTGACCTTTCGGTTTAATCTTTGCTTGGTTGAGACCTGAATGCAAATAATCTTATCAGTTTATTGAAGGCCAGAGAACATTTCATAGACCATCATGCCTATGTGCTAGTCTGATATACTTAAAGAAGTGACAAAACCTAATCCAAATTAAACACAAGCTCTTTTTGAAATGTTTTTTTTAAATAACTTCATCACAAACTGTGATCTCCATCCTTAAAAATGAGTAACAACTATGAGCTAGCCCCACAGATTCTAAGCTGCCTAGTTAACTGGTACCTGGAATAGCATTCTGAGTCTGATACCTTTACCCACCACATTATACTTGATGTCGGGATCATGCCCCAATCCTGTTTTATTGACGGCATCAAAGTGGCAACGGAGCCTTTCCAACTTCTCCTCAACATTGGGATATCCGTAAGCTCTCAGGACACCCGGGAGCACGTTGAAAAGTTTATCGATCCGATCACTCTTGGAGGCGTGCTTTGCATCTTCGCTCTTCTGGAAGCCCAGAAAATCTTGCACCTGGCCTGAGACCCGGAATGGCAGTTTTTGCAAGCTGCTAGATGAACCGAATTGCCACAAAGATGCCAGTACACAGAGAACGAAGAGCCAAAAGCTAAGCCTAGATGAAAAAACCTGAACACTTCCACACATCTGCATACTGATTCTTATGATCAGCGTTCACATACCTGTAATAAAAGGCAAAACGTTACAATGTCAAGCAATTCCATGGAAAACTTGTTACAGACACGGTCAACAAGTGGAGAATATAATATACAACTTGTTAAAAATCAGTTAAACTTCTAAAACTTTAACAAGCTTAAGTAGTATTGTTAGGTAAATGAGCTCTAAAACTGCTCCACCACAGCAAAAGCCGAATTTTGTGCCCTTCACACGTAGAGTAAATACACGACATTATTGTTATTATTCATGTAATTATTCAACTGATGTGGTTGGGAAAAAAAAAGAAACTTACCACTTTGTGATTCTCTCAAACATGAATCAATCAATGTCACAACATTCACTTCAGATTCAATCACATGGTTATCCAAACAAGAGAGAATGCATGTCACTAGTGTCTGCTCCTCTGTAGCAGCCCCCACCCACGAGCCCCATCATTCCGTCCCCGTCCACTGCCTGAAATTTCTGCATGTTTTTTGCCACACCATCATCTGATCATAGACATAGCTTCCTCAATGATGTGAGCTCACGTTCCTCATCAGCCCACCGCGCCCCCATTCAAGTTACCATCCTGAATTTTTTTTCACAGATTCTGTCTAATCAGATGAGCAACTTACACTCTAATTGAAGAAAGCCATCAGGAAATGATGATCCTCCGTCCTTGCCACGCTGAAGCACTGCGCCTCTCTAGATCTAGAGCTAGCTACACTAAGCTAGCTAGCTAAGCTTGGTTGTTTACATTCGTTGAGCAATCCGGCCGCAACTGGGTCATGTCAAATCACATGATGATGATTTGCATGAAACCGAAGCCACCAGTCTACTATTTTTTATTCATGGTAGATATTCAGGGAGAATGGATATCAGACTATCTGGTTAAAGGGCAAAGTCTCTGAGGTCAATTCATTTATTTATTACCAACTGCGAATAATTTCCGGTTTTGCAAAAAAATCCAATTTACAAAATGCATTACATCTAAACAAATTAAATAACATAAACACAGGTAACTATATTATATTTTACTAATTTTCAAGAAATGATATTAACTAAACCCTTTTTTTTTTCACTGGTAATGCAATAAGAGTACCAGTCATCGTATGGATAGTGCTGTGTGTGTACGATTCATGTGTACATGGTGTACACCACCGATGCAGCATCGCACAAATTACATTTCGCGCAATACGTACGTGTACTAAACCATCATGGAAGGCAATAGGGAGGACAGTTTAAAGTGTATCAGAATCGCCGAAAACTGCATTTCGACAGGAGATTATGAAAAGGCCAGAAGGTTCTTGAATAAAGCACAAAGACTGTATCCGTCACAACGAGCAAAAGGTGAGATATTGACTAATTTCCCGTAGGTTATTCATGACGGCCCTGGCCTCGGCCCTAGTAAGAACAGTCGTCAAGCCTGTTCAATTTTTACGTTATCATGAAAGTGAAGGGCGCCACCACACCAGTGCGTTTAATCCTTTCCTGCTTTCTTCTCGTTGAAAAGTGGAAATTGTTGACCAAAAATGCAAATAAAACAACAGTAGAAGAGATAAACATAATCACCGTGGTGGATGACAAATACAGTAAAAAGATAATCGGTGACTTGCGGTGTCGTGTTGTTGGTAGCTACCAACAACACGACACCGCGAGTCATTGATTATCTTTTTACTGTAAAACAACAGTATTACGCTATTTACAATAACTTGTGGTTAAGAGCATCAGATTTGTATTTGGCGGGTAAAGCAGCCATTATGAAGCCGCAGGTTGCGGGTTTGAATCCAGCCTGGGGTCATGGTGCGTCTGCTCATTGGGCAAGGCACTTTGTCACTCATTGCCTCTCTCTCCACCCAGGAGTGATTGGGTACCTGTGAGGGCACATTTTTATTTTGGTTGATTGAGCCGCGTTGCGCAGAAATGGTAGCATCAAGCTGTATACTCCCCAGGGAGCTGAGATGGTATTTAGAATGTTTCATGGGCCCAGTGAGCAAGGGTAATACAAGTGGAAAGCACTTTGATCTAAGCTAGTTTAGTAAGGCGTTATATAAAAACTGTTGTTATTATCATTAAATTGCAGAAAAGCCATGCAGATTCTTAACAATGTTAAGTTTCAGGAACTCACTGTGTGATACAACTGACATTTAAAACTTAAAACCCTTTTTTCAATAGATCAATTATTGACTGGAGTCACCCCCACCACATCTTTGTTCAAAGGGACTCGGGAAGTTTCAAAACCTCCTTGCTCACAGGCCTCACTCTACGTAGCAAGATCCAACACATACCCTCTCTCTCCGTTGCATCAAAGCCAGAATTGGTGTCTGCAACGTTCAGATACAGATATGCACTGATCCTCTCTTGTACAGTTGTACAGTGAAAGATATTTGTTCTCTACAGCTAGGGTCATTCAAGTTTCAACTTAACAACAACAAACTACCTAAACGACCATTTGTTCATTATTTATAAAAATGAAGAAATCCATTATCACTTCACAAGGCAAAGCCATGAATTTCAGCAATCATATGTGCAAACTACAATATCTAGAGCAACTGTGAAACATGAGGTTTTCTTGAATCCCCATAGACTTTATACACAGAGTGTGCTGAAGTGGAGTCACGATGCAACATTCTTTGCCACAACATGTTTTCAAGACTCACGGGATTCACATCAGCACCAGGTTCTGTGCACGTGTGTCTCATTACTTTCTGAGCCATGATCGTGTAATTCTTGTTTCCGAGTAGACCTCTTGCAACATCTTGACAGTCATGAAGAAAAGAGTTCCACATCCTCATCAGACTCTGCCGACCAGCCAGACTCCACTGACCAGCCTGACTCGGCTGACCAGCCAGAGTCCAGAGAGCGGCAACACACGTCCGCGGGGAGCACCAACGGGCCATCCCCAAGACAGAGGCACTCGTCAGCATCACGAGAGCCGAAGGCCGCAGAGACCAACGGCGGTGTGAACCGAAACTACACAGATGAACAGCTGAAAGGAGTCAACAGGTGAACCACCCTTACAAATTAGGTCCCCTACCATGCAGCATGCATCGTAACAAGGTGCACTTTGACCTCTTCCTGGTACTTTGGTAAATGGTAACCATAATGGAACCCCAGAATCTGCAGAAAAGGAAGCTTGGTTCTGTTTCAAATATGCCTGTTCATCATCTGATCATTCTTTAATTTAGAGACATTTGTAAAAGTTTCAGGGACTTGATTTCACGCCATTAAAGTTCTAGCAAGATCTTTTTTTCGTAATGTACAAAGAGGAAACAAAATTCCACATTGAGTTTGAAACTTGTCAAGAGTAATGTTTTGTACAACAGAGTCACAAAGTCAGGAAAAACATCAAAGTGCACCAATTTGGAGCTCCACCAAAGAGCAACACACAGCAGGCTCTGGAGTCAGTGTACCCAACTCAGTTTGGAAAAGTTGCTATTGTATCTTCTTGTTTATAAAGTAACGATTTTCAGCCAAAAAAATAGTACAGTGCTTGGGGCCAGTTCATTGTGACTACTGCCGATAAGTGGTTTAAAATGGTTGTCTCGTCACTTTGGTCTCTCCTAACAGAATAAAGAAATGCAAAGACTTCTATGAAATACTAGGAATACCCAAAGATGCCAATGAAGCTGACATCAAAAAGGCCTACAGGAAACTGGCACTCCAATTCCACCCAGACAAAAACCATGCCCCTGGTGCTGGGGAAGCTTTTAAGGGTAGGTAGTGATGTCGTTTTCCCCAGGAATTCCAAAGGGTGGTCGCCTGGGAGTTTGTGAAACAATTTAAAGAGGCTGTGGATGTAACAGGGACATCACACTGTTTTGTTGAGGTTTTTGCTAGTTGGTCAAATTTCTTGCATCAAGCCCTCCCGGACATACAAGGCTGAGAAGAGTCTTTACTTGTCTGACAATATTTTGTGTGAAATCCCCCCCAGAAAGAAATTGACTGATTGCAATTTTCACACTTCTTGAAATTCAGCAATTTACACAAGTTGTCAGAATTTTTGCAAAAAAAATATGTTCTATGTTGAACGTTCCTTTTGAATTAACTCTGAAATAAACTCTGTGTATAGCTTTGAGAAACAACTGTGGATGGAAGAATAAAATATGTGAAGCACAAAGTTGACAACTGATTTTATAAAAGATTCCGTAGCCCTGTATCAAGCAATCTAATTCCTGTGTTAAACAATCTAATTCCTTACCAGCAAAGTTCAAATTCAACTCCACCGTTTTTTTACATTGAATTTTACACCATAAGTTTTCCTTTTTTTTCTGACAGCAATTGGAAAAGCATTTTCTGTCCTGAGTGATGCAGAAAAAAGGAAGAGATATGACATGTTCGGGGATGAATCGCCAGAGGTCAGTAATGTGAGACGGCGACGGCATCATCACCATCACCATGGAGGCTTCTATTACGAGACCAGGGGATTTGATGGTAAGAGTCAGGGAACCACACTAAACTCAACAAACGGGGACCATTGTCATAAGTTAGCCAACTACAGATAATACTTGATTAGCAAACACAGGTTACCAGCCCAAAAGTCATGGCTTGGCTGGTGCCACGCAGATTTTTGCATAGTTTATAACTTGCTAAGCATTATTAAGGGCTGAACTTATCGGGGGGGGGAAGGCAAATAATGTTGAATGTTTTTGTGTGACCTCATTTACCTTAACTGCCCAGTATCCATCAAATTTCAACAGCAACTTTTGCTAGGTTTTGGCAGGTTTGGTATCATACCTGATGAACTTGTTGAAGTTTGTGAGACTTGGTATCAAAGGCCCCGGGAGATGGTGTTGGATTCTGTGTGAGTTGGGACATATAGGGTTCATTGTGTGCAGTGTTTGGCTTGCTGTACCAATTGTTGGACGATGCTTGATTTCATCAGGTTTGGTACTGTTCAGTGCAAGTCATCCTATACTGCATAGACTCATCCATACCATATCACTCAAACTCCAACGGGCTCATTCTGTTGGAGTTTATCAGGTTTGGTACACCACCCTGCATGTACAAGTACATAGACAAGTACATGCACCTGTTGGATTTTGTTTGGTTCAGTATGCTCCCTTGTGCAAGAGCCTAGGGGGTTAGGGGATTCGTGCTCTGGTATTTATTGTGGTGTTTTTGCCAGCAGATGACGATTTTTCCCCGGAGGATCTGTTCAACATGTTCTTTGGGGGTGGGTTCCCACAGGGTGACATTGCCAGACAACGGAGGCACTACCGCACCCACCATCCACGCCAGCACCAATCCCAAGAGGAGGTCAGTTCGTGTATCCCCACCTGCTCTCTGCACTTGCTCGAGAGGGTGCTTTGGAGCCGCATATAGAGAGAGTAGTGCCAATTTCAGACTTTGGCCTGGGACTGAACTTGGACTAAGCCCCTGTTTTAAATCCATTTAGTTGAACAGGCATTCTTTACCTTTGACCCGCCGAGCATCACATAACACTAGACCAACTGAGCTATGTGGCTCTGTGATCTCAGTCTTTGAAAGTGTATATATATTTTTGTCATCTGTTCTGCGTAGGCACGATACACATTTCTTCTTCAGCTTCTGCCGATCTTTATGCTGGTCATCATATCTCTTCTATCCACGGCATTTATTCAAGAGCCTGCATATAGTCTCTCCAGGACAGGGTGAGTAGACTGGCTCTCCTCTCAGCATGAGAAACAATGTCATGTGCAATGAGGCGTTACATTCCAATGCATTGGAGCGCACGTCCACCTAACAAGCTGAAACCCTTAACCCAAAACCCTAGCCCCATTTTGCTAGGAGGTAACCTCATACCTTTAGAATTCTCCACCTGCCGTCAAGTAAATTGTTGGACACTGCCTCAACTCTTCAAATTGTGTCTTACTTGGAGACGTGACCACTGCCTCAATCCTTCAAAATCCTTCGGCATTTCTTGCCAGCATGTTGATGCAGCATGAGTGATATCCTTGAGCAGTAAAGATTATTTCCAGTGCAATCAAGGTTAATATTTATACATGACTGAGCGCAGGCAAGCAAAAGTTCACCACAAAAAGTAACGCAATACATCCTTCCAAATCAGCCATGCATGGTGGCCGTACAGCCTGACCTCCCTGAAATCCTCTGAAACATCCCAGTTAATTCACGCACAAGAGTTCGCTGTAATCTCACAACAACACCTCTGCATTTTACAGCCCATTGTGGATAATTTACTTTCTTTATCTCTTCCAGATCATTCGTACACGAAAGAACTACTCATGAAAATAAAATTAAGTATTTTGTTAAGGTGAGTCAGTCTGCTAAAAACAACACCTTGTTTAGTTACATTCCTAGCGTTGTATTGTCCAAACAAGAGTGTTTACCTGTTCTTTTTTATCTTGGAACTTCTGTGTGAGTTAAGAATTGCTGTGTGATACAGAGGTACAAATTCCTACGCTTTCGGAATGGTTCAGTTTTTTGTTTTACATTTGCCTTTTCAGAATTCGTTTAACAAGGAGTATTCTGGACGTATACATCTCATTGACAAACGGGTTGAAGAGGACTATGTAGATAATTTACGGAGTAACTGTTACCGAGAAAGATTAAACAGTAAGTGCACAAACCCAAATCATTTTGTCATAATGGCTACTTGTACCTGTTTTTAATTCACTGCTGTATATTGTTTGTCATCTTTGGTTGAAAGTTGGAAATACAAATAACTTTAACACTTGCTGGGTTCTTTTGGGCTGAAAACACGGCTTTTTGAAAAATGCAAGATAAATTGGCCAAGATACATTCCAAATGCCATGGATATGGACTCTTGAAAGTCATTCATACAGTATTTATGGAATACTTCTCACTGCAACCTACAAACAGTTTTGAGGTCCTGGCAATATTTACTGCAATTCAAGCAATGTACAGGTGTCAAGTTGAAGTTCAATGTTCAGTCCATCTCCATAGATTTCCAATTGTGTGTGTATATACAAAACGGTTGGAAAACTCAGAGTGAATGTACATCTACCGTCAGAGGCTCAAGGAAGGGTGGACAGTTTCACCGGTCTGTAGTCCCTATAAAAAATAGATTTTCCGATTGTGTTCACATAGCCTCCAGTGCAGACTGGTTAAGCGTTAGTCTCATTATTGTAAAAGAAACAACGAGGGGGTCATTCACTTTGTCATTCTCCTCGTTTATTCTGCAGAGGAAGCAGCGATGCAGCGAGCCCGATATTTCGGCGACAAAAAAATGCACGAGAGAGCCATGCGGATGACTTTGACATCATGCGACAAATATGATGAGTTTAGAAGATTATCTTGAGGTACAAGGCAGTGCCTTTTCCGTTTTTTCCCCTTAAATCTGAGTTTTTTCCCGTAGAAGTCCTCTCGTAGATTAAGCAGACTCTCTAAGACAGTCAGATTATGCCCTGTGATTGCTTTGTGGATGAGCTGCCAGGCATTGCAAAGAATGCCAAGCTGTCTATTATCTTTTGATTGGCCGACGAGCAATCCCCAGATCATGCTGCTTGGAGTCTTTGTCATTAGGTTGTTGAGTTGTTGAGTACACTCTTTGTAGAGGATACCAGCATGTCTGGCTGAAGGAGCTAGGGTTTGGATACAGGTGCATCAGATATGCAGCTTTGCTTTGGATCAGCCGATTTTTTTCACTTCTCGTGTATGCATTACAAATTTATAAACACTGTACAAAATCCTGTGCAGTTGGAAATTATCTTCTTTTTTTCTGAAGACACTGCCTTTCAGCCAATTTTCAATGATGCCGTTAGAGGAATGTTTTAGAGGGTGAAATTACTGTGAGACGTCAGACATTTTCTAAGTCATCATATTATTCATACATGAATAGAACCAGGGGACAATTTTTTATGGGATGTGTTGTCTGGCCTTGATAAATGATACCCTAAAAATCTGATCATATCTGAGCATTATTTGGTCTAGCGTACCCTCTAGTTGTGAATTCTAGGATGCTTTGTTGATATGAGCTCTTGAAAAACATGCCTATCAACACCTGCACACAACCATATAAGGACATCCCCCATCCCTTGTCTCTCAAGAGTGCATTTGCAACTCTTCTGGAAGGATCTGGTTTGTCCTTGGAAGTTCACCAAAGTTTCTGATTTATTGTTGACATTTGCGTCCTCTCTGTCCTACGCAAGGATCTGCACTGATTTGGAGGCATACACTGTATTGGACGTTAAACATAGAAAATCAAGTCTTTTTATACAGTAAAGCTGATGCTAAAATGTAGTTTATCTTTTGTGTAGATACAATGGTTGAAATTTTAAGAGGGTTAACCATTTCCTGCCTGTGTTTATACACGTGGCTGGGGTCTCTGAAATCAGACAAAGGGAACTGGGCCTTGTGACAAAAGACCGGACTCAGAACAAAAGACCAGCCTGCTGGGCATTACTGACATTTTTTCACTCTCAATAGTGGAGATAATCCAGCCTTGTTTAGAAACACTATACCACTGTTGGGGCATTCAGTGGGAGCAGATTACCACTGGGGACAAAAGCTCTCCACCACCGCAGTGATGAGCCACACAGCACCACTGCATGCTAATCTGGCCCCTATTGAAAAGAGGTCAGCAGTGCACTGTGCCAGGTTCGTGAACAAAAGAAAGTTATATAACACCGCACAATCTGGGCTCTTTTTACAAGGCTGCAGGCCTGGCTGAAATACTTGGGCGTCAATAGATTTTGTCTGTCAGACTAGAGTGGCCACCAAACAGTAATTTGTGTGGGTGTTAACGTCCATTAATTGAAATGATGAATTTTTGAAGAATTTTGCAAACTGAAAATGTTGAAGTAGTCCCGATTAAATGCACTGCATTTTTCAAACCACCTGGCAGCAAGTGGTTAATAAATTGAATCTAATGACTGATTGCATCCACTAAATCATGTGATCTAGAGTGGGTTTCAACCCCATAGCAACATGCACTTCGAGTGTTTTGTTTACAAACAATACAGCCAAATTACGATATAGTACCCAGCACACCAGTAGTCCTGTACTGTACCTACCGTCGGCTTTATTTTTGGTAAATGATATGAATAAAACACCTTGCTTTTGGTGGACACCGTGTTTGCTGATATTTAATACCCACTCTAGGTCATGTGACTCAGCGGGCACAACCAGTCTATATCTCCAATGCTTTTAACCAAGTGCATTAAAAACAATGCATTTTAATCTCTCCTAGTTGCTTGTTTTAAATACTTGTTCATGTGCATTGACTGTTTGCAGTAGCATGACAGGTGTTTTGTCCTGTAAGTCCCACATGCACATGTCTTATTCTTTCCATAGCTCTCAACTTGTTAACACTTTGGGAAAAAGGTGCAAAACTTCATGGTACATGTGAAGTCAGCCTTTGGTTTTTAATACACTAAGAAGTGCAAGATGGGTGGTATAGCGCCCTCTTTAAATGCATCTGAGGGCGGGGTCATTCTCTCATCATCAACAAAATAGAGGCACAACCCTTGAATAATGTTGTTCAAACATTCGCCACTCCTTTTAATCATTCATTTTGTCATGGTGACTGTACATTTTCATTACACATGTACATGAACAAAACGAGAATGTAACAAGTAACACCAGGCATCAGTATTTTTTTGTCTGTCAGTGCAAATACACGTTCAATTTGTAAAAGTTAAGAACAGTTACATTTTCTAGGCTAAGGGGGTTCATAGTACCAGTAGTAGAAACAGATTAGATCTGGAGTGTAACTGGTAACATTTAGCAGGGGGAGGGGGGTTCTTGGGGGCATTCATTCTCCTGAAGGGGGGCATCTCAGTGAGTTTGATCACAGTTAAAACTCTGACCAAGATGGACTATGACCAGATTTTTAACTTCTCTAAATTCTGAGAGGTAGGAGGGAGATACAGGTCTGGGGGGGGGGACATGCCCCCCCTCCCCCAAGTTATGCCACTGAATTCGACTTTTATACCAGCCCTTTAAGAAGACCATCGGAATGTTGTCAATGGTGAAACTGAAATTGCTAGGAAGACACCTCTTGAAACTTGAGACTTGAAACAGGCTACGTGAACAAGTGTTTCTAACCTGCAACCATTTCGTGAAGCATGTTGTGCATGCTGTTGGTGGTCAGGGACCTGTTTTAGCATGGAAATGATGCCTGACTAGCCACAAGATACTTTTAACTCCTGGCTTTGTCTGAATGTTGCAGACTTATCAAGCTGACGTAAAAAGAATTGAAGCATGTTGTGATAAGAATGAATAACTGATACGTCTTGATTAATCTAAGTAACCGTGCATTTTTTGTGATTTCTCCATCACCGCGGTCGTGGCCCGTAATTATGACACCAGTGTATATTATTTTACTTTGCGATTTGGCTGACAGTCCTTTTTCGGCTTCATGGGCACTTGCATGGATTACTAGTTATCAGTCGTCTGGCTCCAAATATTTCAGCCATTGTAAAAAAAAAGGTTACCGGTGATGGGAAACAAGGAAGTAAAATATGTTTTGTGAAGAGCCTTTAGTTACATGAATTTCCAAGAAGTTTCGTCTATGCTGCCACCATATGTGACGGGGAAAAATCGGTCATTCATAGCACTTGACAGACTTTCACTTTCCCAAAGCTTTTGCAAAACAGATGGGCAGGTGGTTGAAGTAGTTCGATGTCTCGTGAGGGAAATAAAAGTCGCTGCAATGGTAACTGGGTCAGCATACCTACATTAGGACCTGCCCAGCTGAGATTACCATCTACTTACTTTTTTCCAGCCACCTTTCATGATGATCACTTTCCTGAGTACATGTCATTTAAAAACAAATGTGTACCTAAAACGTGATCCCCACACACTTTTCAAATGTAGAGTGTTCAAAGTAGCTGTAAATCCTTCGGGCGAATAAAATATCCCAGGAACAAAATAAGAACAAAAAGGAAGCACACGTGCACATTCCTTCCTACGTGTACTACACAGTGCGCCCGTGCAGTGTATCGACGACATCGCTTTCGGAAATAGTTGTTCGTGACTGGTTCTTTGCTCGTAAACAGAATCGATACCCTGTATCCAAACGACTGAATTATACATTAAACTGCAGGATGTGGGAACAGTATTTTTAGAGTAAAAAGGACGTGCAGGTTTTCGTGATTAAAACATACCCTTAGTATGTAATAGTAATAATGCGCTGTTGTCCATTAAATTAAAAGGATATTGTTACGGTATTTCGAGTACATGTATTAAAGTAAAGCACCAGCTATTCGGGCGTGGGTTTTTATGGCAGGATCATTATGCGAGTTTTCTGGAAAAGGATGGCTTCAACTTTCGTTTCGATTTATGATATTTTTTTCCCCATTTCCCTGAAAAGCACGATTGTATCATATTTAGAAACAAAACGCCATGCTGGTAACTGCGAGTATAAAGCGGAAAACACTCATGAAAATCCCGTGGCGTAATGCAAACGCGTTTGTCGAAACTGGCGGGTCAACCTCAGTAATATTGCACCTTGTGTTTTGTTTGTTTTGGGTTGGATGGTTTGTTCACTCGCTCCGATGAATGGTTACCATGATCCATGGCATTGTCAAACACCTGGTTCATATTCTCGTTCTTGCTAGTCTTTACGGCGCACACAATGGAACAAAAAAACACTACAAGCCTCAAGTCCGCTCATACGCAGCAAGGTATGAGACGGAGAGAACCCCCCCCTGCTTTGTGTTGGTCATTGTCTCGCAGGAATCTGGGGAGTTCCTTTCAGACATCTTGGGGGATGTGTTAAGTAACAATAGTCTGGAATGTGTATAGGGATTGGACATGTTGGGGGGGTACCTCTCGGTCTCATTTCTTGCTGGGTATAAGTCCGTTGGTTTACGTCAAAACCGGATAGGGCTGTGCCCTGGCCTCAAGACAGGAGTGGGGCTGTGCCCTGGCCTCGAGACAGGGGTGGGGCTGTGCCCTGGCCTCGAGACAGAGACTTAGGCTTAGATTACCAGATCATGACATTAAAGATGTAAATTCGGAATCAGGAGGGAGTGGTTTATATTCGAGGAAGGGTTAAGCTCACGCCTGGGCGTCAGCCTCTTTTCCTGTTCCGGATTAGCATTGAAGCCACTTCCCATGGCGTCGTGTGTAATTTCAAGCCGCAGCCAAGAAATTCAGATACGGCAAATTATACCTGGAGTTAGCTTGGAACCAAATCTTGCTCTGTCGACCCACCCACACGTATCACTGAACTACTTGTTTACGAATCAAACATGTATAAATGATGTACAAATGAACTAATTTTAAACTGTATACATTATGCACGACTATGTGACCGAATTCTCAAAATGAGAAATATGCACAAAATTACTCAGTGCTGGCGCTATTTATCCAGTTCTGAGTCTTAAATGTACATACAATATACATGTACATTTGTCTGTGTAACTCCTGTTTTAATGTATTTGTGAAATCTGTTATTTTGGAATGTACATGTTTAATTTAAGTATAAATGACAACAGGTTTACATTATGATTATTCGTTGTAATATAGAATCATTTCATTTCAATATTTGTCTGTGGCAAGATGTGGATATTTTCCAGGAATAAAGTTGGGGAATTCTTAACCAATGAATAACACTTTTTGTCTGTCCATTTTTAAAGTTACAGTGGATTTGGTGTAAAACATTCGCAGCCCCTCTCAGGAAGAATGCAATTGTGTCCGTACAGGATACTGTTTGAATGTAAGAGGCCCTGTGCGCCGTGAGGAGAACTCAGAATACCAACAACTCACAGTTTGTTACGTGTATAGCAGAAAGGTCGACCTTAGTTGTTAGCAAAATGGCTTTCCCCCCCTAAAACGCACGTTTGTCTCGAATGTCAAGCAAGAGTTGAGGCGTTGCTGTTCAGCAAACCCACTGGCACGTCGGTTGGCAAAAACTGTTCCCACAAGCCTTGCTGACATTGTGTCATGTCGTGAGAGGACTTTGGGGCGTTCGATTAGCCTGCCAGTATAGCCTTACCCGTCGTCGTCTACTTGAGTCACCCATGGTAGTCCACACCACTAGGTCGATGTAAACGTATTATGCCATCGTCTCTGTGGAGCATCTGCACCAGACCATGGACCGTAAGACAGGCTTGAAGTGAGGATGCTTAGCCGCGTAAATGAACGGGTTGATACCGCTGCTGAGGAACATTGTCAGAGCGCCGTAAAGCATGTAGCGGTTGCTCTTGGTAACCACCATAATGGCGATAGGAGTGAAGCAAACCAAGAATGTTAACACCACGACGAAGAGGTTCTTGGTGATAGTTAACTGGTCCTTCTTGATGCGGCTGAGATGACGTGAGCTCCCGGTGTTTTGAGAAGATGCAACTGATTTCACAAAACCTCCAGCGTGACGGTTGTCATCGATGTCTAACTTTGAAGTGGACGAGTAGTCGGCTTTTAGCGTTGACACTTGCTGACTCACGCCTTTTTGGCGGCGTTTACTGAAATGCTGTTTCATGTATCGCCAGATCAAGACGTACGAAACGACGATAACCACGAGCGGTAACGGATACAAGACCCAGAACTGTACCTTATCGTAGGCATCGGCCATGGGATGAGTGTCAACATCGCTGCAGGTTCGGCTCTCAGGATCAAAGCCGAGGTCGCCGACTCCAAAAACTGGGGGCATGACGATGGCACATACAGGGACGAGCCAGGAGCCTGAGACCATCAGGGTGATCTTCTTGGGTGTGTACAGCCACTGAAAGGTCTCCCTGGACCTTGTGATCAGAATGTATCGGTTCAGGGCGATGCTAGCGAGTGTGTACAGGCTACAGCCCACGGCTGTAAACACGGCACCAGCTGCTGTTACACACGGGACGTCAGACTGCAGCAGATATCCCGGTGTCGTACTTGCCATTCCCAGCACGCTCCAGAGAAAAGCAAAACTGGATAGGCAATCAGTCACGCTGAGATTGACCACGAACACATTGGTGACGGTCTGGAGTTTCTTGGTCCGAGCTACGGCAACCAACACCATGCTGTTACCGGCGATTGCTAAGACTATCAGGATGGAAAAACCGACAGAAAAGAAGGTGAACTCTGGGTTAGTATACAACGCCTCAGCTGATGGAAGAAAAGTTGAGTTTGGTGACAGAGTAGAGTTTGGTAGAACACTTGGGTTTGCCAAAGGAGTTGACTCTGGCTGAAGAGGAGAGTTGATTGGAAGCTTCATGGTCTTTCTGCTGATTCTCCGGTTGTTGATGCGTTGCGTGTTCTACTCTAATCCACAAGACCCCGAGACCAAAGCAAGGCCAAGTCCAAGGCCAAGTCCAGAACTTCAAAGCGTTACTCACCCTTGTATTTGCTTCCAGCCACAGGACAACAGTGAGATTAAAGGACGACCATTCACTTTGAAGACGCGGATTTCAGAAAGGAAAAACTAGTAATTAATACCAAACATCATGCGGTACTTTGGCAAATCCGTTCAGTGACATACTGATTCAGGAATAGGATGGATAAACTGACAGAAAAGATAACCTCCGAGTAGGTGAACAAGTCTTTGGCTGACACAAGTATTAGAAATACAGCTCTCAAAAATTGATTTCATAGCTGCTTGGTCTTTAAGTCACTTTTGTCTCATTGAACTGGTGTGTGAATCAAGGAACGCTGTAATTTATACTGCTTGGTTACCCCCATTGTTCAAACAGCCCTGGATCCTTCAAAGGAATGATACGAAAATCAATTTGATTTATAACTCTCGCTTTTATCTCCAAACAATTTGAACCAAAGTTCAGCCCATGTCCACACCTTTAATATGAAATGCTTTTGTCTTGGCAAGATTTATCTCCTTTAGTCTTTCGAAACCCTGAAACGTAATTAATACCTCGGAGCCTTTCTGTTTGAACCATAGAAGCTGTGGGAAATTTATAAGAAGTTGAAAGTGAAACGGCCGTGTAGAACATTGTATTTCTTATTTCCTTGAATGTGATAACAAAGAAACCGTAACCAACAGATGGAGCAAAGTTACCAGACAAGTAGGCAGATTGACCTTACGCACACTTCAGCTTCATGATGGATAACAGGACAAATGCAACGGTTCCTACTTTGGCCGATTTTTTTAACTCATCTGTTAACGGAACAGTCTTGCGCCTCTTGAACTCATCACTTCCCCTATCTACAGGGTCGCTCTACTCTTACCCCGAGTTGGTTCTCTGCGCTGTTGGGTTCTCCATCTTGATTGTCGTGACACTCGGCGGTAACAGCCTGGTGTTGGTTGCCGTAGCCCGTACCAAGAAACTCCAAACCGCCACCAACGTGTTCGTGGTCAACTTGAGCGTGTCTGACTGCCTGTCGTGCCTGGCTTTTGTATGGAGCGTGCCGGCTATGGTTAGTACGACGCCTGGCTACCCGTTGCAGACTGCAGTTCCCTGCATAGTTACGGCTGCTCTCGTTTTTATCACAGTGTCTTGCAGCCTGAACAGCCTGGCAAATATCGCTTTGAATCGGTGCTTATTGATCACCAGGCCCAAGGAGACCTACCAATGGCTGTACACCCCCAAGAAGATTGCCCTGATGGTCTTGATTGCTTGGCTTGTGCCGTTTAGCGCCGTAGTGGTGCCCCCGCTCTACGGAGTTGGCGACATCGGCTTCGATCCAGAAAGCCGAACCTGCACCGACATCGACACTCACACCAAAGCTGCAATCTACGACAAGATTCAGTTTGGAGTCTTCTTTCCATTTCCCTGCATCGTGATCATTGTTTCCTACATCCTGATCTGGCGACATATCAAGAAACACTTCAAGAAGCGCAGGCAAAACGCGAGCGGGCACATGCAGTCCTCCACGGTCGTGCCATCAGCGCAGTCGTCTGCCTCCATGCGTGATGTTGATGGCGGCATCCCGAAAGGGACGCGCACCCTGCAGGGGTCGCTCCGACGCGTCGAGAGTCGCCACACGCTGAGACGCACCAAGCATGACCAGCTGGCTATCACCAAGAACCTCTTCGTGGTGGTGTTTGCTTTCATCGTTTGCTTCATGCCCCTCGCCATCATGGTGGTCACTAAGAACAACCGCTACCAGCTGTACGGCGGTTTGGCCTTGTTCCTCAACGGCTGTATTAACCCTCTCATCTATGCTGCCAAACATCCACACCTCGGCCCAGTGTTGAGAGCCATGATACGCTGTCGGTGTTCATCAGAATAAACATCTACTCCTCATGAGGTTCCCTCTATCCAAGGAAACTCGACCCTTCAAACCTACGCCTACCCTTAATAACAATATATCGGTGAAAAATCTTTCAAAAAAGAGTATACCTTTGAACTTTCTGAGGGCTTTCTATGAATAAGTTTTAAGTCGATTCCGAAACTAGCAGCATAAATGTATCGCCATCTTTCACTCTGTTAAAGTTGTTTTAACTGCAGTTTTGCTTATGCCGTTCAATGAAATCTTTGGAAAGTGAAAATACATTTAATGGTTGCTTGTGCCATACGCGTAAGGGAGGGTGCGCTCATGTAAAGCAAACGATCCACCCAAATGTTTTTGTTAGATATTTCGTTTGAGTCACAGTCGTAAAATATTAAATGAGGAATGGTATCGTAACACCGAATCGTTTGAGAATCGTCCCCTTTGTCTCAAGTTCCAAATGAATGTGCTCATTGTTTAGTCTTACTTCTTGCAAACATCCATTGCTGGTCAAACCCCAGCGTGAAACTTGAGTATTCAGCTTGTAAATGCTGTCTTCGGTATGACGGTATAACTTTCATTCCAAAACATTTATTGTTTGGGAAATGAAAAGACTGTCCGAACGTATCGGATCAATGTGAAGGTATACTTATGCGATTATAACAATTCTTGAGAAGGCAGAAGAAATTTTGTACTGGTCGACATTGACTTTTTAGAGACCTCCAGTTCTTTGAAGTTGCAAATAATGTAATAGTATGTCCCAGAGTCTGAATTGTTGGTTCAAAACTAGCCTGAAGATTCAAAAACTAGCCAAGGAAACACTCAAAAGAAGAAAATAGACTTGGCACTTGTCCAAAACCTTCACTATTTGTACATTAATCGTGTCCAGGTACCAGTATTGCATTTGAATCTGATTCTATTATTCAGTTTTCTGTAAAATTAACAGTTTTATGTTTATTGAAGTGTAAAGATACAAGGGTAGTTGGATGCGAAAGTGATGCTTCATAAAAGCACTTTCCTCCTGCCGGTGAGAAATATGCTATTAATCGAATTACTTTACAGTATAGGGGATGCGATAGTGGATATTCATTAGCGTTTATGTGTACTGAGCTTAATTTGACTCAGTGGGAGATGTTTACTTAATTTAAATGTGCATTGCATTCTCTTGATACCTGTGTGTCGCTCCATAACTCATCAATATTGGTTACTGAAGATATCATTTGTTCAGATTGTGGTTCAGGTTGCACCTTTAAACTAACAAGTTGAGTTGAAAGGTTCAGTGTCAGTCAAAGACACAGTCTTACTGTGACATCTAACCTTAGCAATCGGGAATGAGGGAGTGATTGTGGCATATCTTATGTAACAGAAGACTAAAGGGAGAGAGCATGGTCTTTGTTCCTTTATAGTGTGCATTCTTTAAATGGTACTGAGCGCACTCAACCGTGACAGTATGAGAGGCTTTGCCAAGGAATGAACCTTGCCGGTAATGTGTTCAGATGGCTTCCTGTGATCTGGTCGCGAGTTTGGTGTTTCTTGTAGACAAGCTGTGACATATAGACGAGATGAACAACGTCAATTAGTTTAATTAAGGTACGTAGATTATAGTTACATGTTACGTTATACTTCTATACAAGTATTAGTTTTCACATTGCACTTGAGTGACCTAAATTAATGTATAAACACGTCTTATTGCAGACTAATTGCAACAAACAGCTGTGAATTGGGCTTTGCTTCATAAAGGTGGAACATCTCTGTTCCGCTGGAGAAAATTAGGCCTAGTTTAATATCTAACTCATCATCATGATCAGTGAACGTGGGCCGCTCTGAGTGGCTATAACCAACTGAAGGCCGGCACGTCTGTCGATTACTACCTGTCGCCTGTCAAAGACCAATGGTCAATGATGTGTTTATCGACTCCAGAGCGGATTAGACGGGTCCATGTCAATATAGGTCGTCCAGGGCGCCTTTGCCACATTTGGTCGGGCCGATAACCGTCGGCGGCTCTGACTGGCGGACCGCACGATGGGCTGGAGTACGCGGGTACATACGAGATGGGTTAATTATCAATGTAAGTGTATGGCCTTTTCTTGTAGACAAATCACTGGAACAACATTAGGTGTCACATTGTCTGCTCTGATACGCAGTTATTTTGAAACGTCTCTTAAAACTGTTCACAAGAGGTTTCTTTTGGCCAGAATTTTTGTCTCATGGCCTACGCTTAAGGTGAAATTTAAGAGACTAAATGCATCTTTTAGCAAACGCAAGCAATTGCACGTGAAACAGACAACTGAAAGTGCTATTAAGCGGTCCCTTTGCTCGAAAACACCTGCTACGTCCCCAACTATCTGTCAGCTCCTCCCAACCCAGCCTCATCAAGAAGGACGAACTTGCCGTCACCAAGAACCTCTTCGTTGTTGTCTTGGCCTTCGTTGCAAGTTTACTTCAAGCCTCTCGCTATCATGATGGCGACGAACATTGTTCGTTACCATCTTTACGGTGTATTTTTCCTATTTGCCAGCGGCGGGGTAGATCCAGTCACCTGTGCTACCAAGCATCCACACTTTGGGCCTGTGTTGCAAGCCGTGATCCGATGCAGAGGTTCCAACGACTAAACGGCCCGAGTCATATCCTCCGTTAGGTCCAACAAATCAGAATTTACTTTTCAGCTGTGATTTCTGCTTTTACTGCAAGCTATCTAAAAACTTTCATCCAATTTCGATCGCTAAAGAGAAAGCGATCAAGAATAAACACCAGCAAGAGAGACTACAAATCTTGTAACTAAGTCATGATAACGTGGTTTCAGTTCAATATCTCGCTTCGCTGTGTATGATTTGAATGCATTGTAAAACCAAATACTTCAACACAAGGTACGTTCCTTGGGGTGAAGATGTGAGTCTTCAGATAAAATAAGGTGGAAAACCTTTAACTTGACATTATGTGAAATGCAAGCATCACCAGTTCACTGTTATTTAGAATAGTCAGCATGCTATCAAAGACATCAAACTTTACCAATCAGGACTGAGGGAGTAATAGAAGCATATCTTACGCAACAGAAGACTAAAGGGAGAGAGCATGGTCTTCATTCATTTATACTGTGCATTCTTTAAATGGTGCTGTAAGCGGAGGAATGACCTTAGTCGATCACCCCAGCAATAAATTGTTCAGATGTCTTCCTGCGATCTGGAAGCAATTTTACGTGTGTCGTAATGTGTCATGTGCTGCAACGACCTGTAGATAGGAGATAGGTATGGCTTATTAAAGTACCCGTATATGCATGTTAGTATTAATTTTGATAGTACGCGTTAGTGAGCGAAACTCAACGTTTAAGCACGTCTATTACGGATTAATTAGTACAATTAGCTATGGAGACGGACTTGCTTGCTTTTAGAAGGCTGGGATCATCCATGTTCCCCTGTAGCAAATTGGAAATACTTCAGCTCCCCCCAAAACACACAGATATCGCAAAAAGGTAGAGAGGGCGGATTCTGCTCCCACTGCTGTCTTAGAGTTAATGCAAATTATGCAAAACAGCTTATAGCAGTCCCATATCACCCTGCAAGTATCAGGGAAAAAAGCTTATAACAGTCCCATATCACCCTGCAAGTATCAGGGGAAAAAAGCTTATAGCAGTCCAATATCACCCTGCAAGTATCAGGGGAAAAAAGCTTATAGCAGTCCCATATCACCCTAAAAAGTATCCGGGGGAAAAAGCTTATAGCAGTCCCATATCACCCTGCAAGTATCGGGAAAAAAGCTTATAGCAGTCCCATATCACCCTGCAAGTATCAGGGGAAAAAGCTTATAGCAGTCCCATATCACCCTCCAAGTATCAGGGGCAAAAAGCTTATAGCGGTCCCATATCACCCTGCAAGTATCAGGGGAAAAAAAGCTTATAACAGTCCCATATCACCCTGCAAGTATCAGGAAAATAATTCCATTCCCAGCGCACATTCCTAATACATGTATTCCTCGATTCACCATAGTTTAAGTAACCGCAGTAATTTGAATCAGGATCCAATGTATTTAGCCCGGTTAGATTTTTTAAATAAAGAAAACAGTTGTAATCTCCTCTCGCCTTTTTCCCTGTTATCCATTTGCGTTCAAATTTTCCGGAAATAAAGCAGATCAAATGGCGGGTAGCGCTTTATAATGCCTCCACATCAGCTTGAATTGGACTCTGCAGTTGTGTAATGTGGATAGGAGCAGAATACTTGATTGTTCAAGCAAAGCGGTCTAACAAACACAGAATCAGTAGACAAGACCATGCAGTTCCCGATCAACTCTACTCTTAAGCCAGACTCAACTCCTTTGGCAAACCCAAGTGTTCTGTCGAACTCAACTGTGTCATCCAACTCAACTCTTTTTCCATCAGCTGAGGCTGTGCACTCCTATCCCGAGTTCATCTTTTTGTCTGTCAGTTTTTCCATCCTGATAGTCCTAGCAATCTCCGGTAACAGCTTGGTGTTGGTTGCCGTGGCCCGGACCAAGAAACTTCAGAACGTCACCAATGTGTTCGTCGTTAACCTGAGTGTGTCTGATTGCCTGTCATGTCTCGCATTCATATGGAGCATACCGGGCATGGTGAGCACCACGCCGGGCTATCCGTTGCAGCCAGACATCCTGTGTGTGATATGGGGTGCTCTTCTTTATGAAGGTTTTGGCTGTAGTGCGTACAACCTCGCCAACATCGCCTTGAGCCGATACATTCTGATCACCAGGCCTAAGGAGACTTACCAGTGGCTGTATACACCCAAGAAGATCGCCCTGATGGTCTCGGGCTCCTGGCTCGTCCCTCTGTGCGCCATCGTCATACCTCCATTATGTGATATCGGTGATCTTGGCTTTGACCCCAAGTGTCGTGTCTGCTCTGGTATTGCAATTCATCCCTCCAACACCGAATATGACATCATTATGATGGCCGTGTGGTTCCCGGTACCGTGTGTCATCATTGTCGTGTCGTACCTCCTTATTTGGCGACATGTCAGACGACATTTCAAGAACCGTCGACAATATAACATCTGCCTTCAACCCTCTTCCGACAAGTCCGGCTTGTCTTCTTCAACACCAAATACGAACAGTGATGACATGGAAGCTAGTGGCACTCAAATCTCTGGTGTGCCCCTCCAACCAACTGTCAGCTCCTCCCAACACAACCTCATCAAGAAGGACGAACTCGCCATCACTAAGAACCTCTTCGTTGTCGTCTTGGCCTTTGCTGTTTGCTTTTTGCCCTATGCCATGATGATGGCCACGAACAGAGTTCGCTACCATCTTTACGGTGCCCTTTTCCTGTTTGCCAGCGGCGGAGTAAATTTAGTAATCTATGCCGCCAAGCATCCACACTTCGGGCCCGTGTTACGAGCTATGATCCGATGCAGAGGTTCCAACGACTAAATGGAGCTGTAGCCTGAATCACATCCACAGTTTAATCCAACAAACATGATTTATTTTTGATTTCTTTTCTAATGCAACTCATCTAAAACTCTTGTCTTGCGAAGTTCCATCACCTATCAATCACAAACATGAAACAGATTAACGATCAAACAGCTTCGAGACAGTCTGCAAATCTTGAGACCATCCATGATAACGTCGTTTCGTTTCAATATGTCACTTTCCTGTGCACAGTTTGAATGCATTGTACATGTAAAGAGATTACGTCAACACAAGGTATGTCCCTTGGTGTGAAGATGTGGGTCTTCAGAATAAGATAAAATGGAGAACTTTTAACCTGGCATTGTGTGAGGTGCAAGCATCACCCAACTCACAGTCCAGTTCACTGTTATTTATCTTTAGAATGGGCAGAACGCGATCAAAGTCTGAAGATTAATTTTATTCGGTGATATTGCATTTGAGAATAGCTCTATGATTCAGTTTTCTGCAACAATAATATATAAAGTCTTGAGTTTGTTTAAACGTAAAGGTAACAACGTTAGTTGGTCCGGTTGTGTACAGTGTTACATGTTAGCGAATAATGGCAATTTATATAGCGCTGTGTTGATTGCCCCATTAATTTGAAAGACATTGCCTATTATTGTGATGAC
This sequence comes from Acanthaster planci, assembly GCF_001949145.1. Next base: position 998,745 of record NW_019091355.1, on the reverse strand, counting down.
CACCAAGCACGGTTTGCCAAGTATGACTTGAAGGTAAGATTTATATCGAAGGGAACCAGGAAACTTCCAACTCAGCCTTCGCTCAGCTGGCACATTTACGTTGATGTCCAAGGCAAGCAGATGCACGTGCACCAGCGAATTGGAAGTGTTATTAAGCGACCCTTTTATTCGAACCCGGAATTCTTTAAAACGCATCGTTTAGGGCTTATCTTTAAAATTCACATGGAAACTTTGTAATTTCACATTGTGTGAAGTAGAAACATTACCAAATCACAATCTGTGCTATGATGTGGAAATTTCTTGTGGAAAATCCACTGTAATTAAACTGGGCATCAGATCTTTTGCGCAACACGTTTTTCTTAAACCCTCGAAAGCAATGTTCACAAGTGGGTTTTAATGTTAGGCAGAATATTCGACTGGCGGCCTGGATCCGAGTCGAAATTGAAAAGGTAAATTGTTCTTTTAAGCCCCAAATAAACTCATAATATAGTTGTGCTGGTTATACAGAAGTAGAATCCGTGTTTTCGAGAACACTTCTCCAGACGGAATTTACGTTCACTTATTGGTGTGTGATAACATTTCAGCATCTGCATAATGGATTTATTTGAAAGAAATTGCAATTTATTCTTGTTTTTGAAATGACTACCCACCATAGTTTGCCAAATAAGACATACAAAAGTAAGGTTTAGCTATATTGAAGGGAACCAACTGTGTGCTAGCTTTCAAATCTACGATGACACCCAACATAAGCATACACACTGATAACATAAGCAGATTATACCAAACCAGCGAAATGAAAGTGCTAATAAGCCACCCTTTTGTTCGAACACGGATTCACCGGTGTGACTTGTTTTGGTCTTACTTGTGAAAAAGTTGAGATTATTTTGAAAGACAAAACTAGCAACAAAGCCACCACCGATTCCCAAGATAAATTATGATGACTTGCTTAATATCAATCCTCCAAATCCAGTCAGAAGTAAATCGAAAGTCAATTCAAATGTCCTTGGACAAGTTTTGCAATAGGATGAACAATAACAAGGAAATATTTGGTTGGTGGATTGGGTCAACTTTCACGTGTACGAAATGTTGAACAGAATTTTGAATTTTTTAAATGTACCCATTGGTGTTCTCGTATTCCAGGGACGATTCAGACGTCTGTTCTTTGGCCAGTCCTGTATGGTAACAAACTTGCGAGTTAGCACATTTCGACATTACCTTTTTATTGCTAAAGAAATCTGTTTCGATTTTGTTTGTATTTTTTACTTCATATATCTCAATGCAAATTATGGAGAGGAGCTTTGACAGTCCCACATTACTTGAAAGTACAATGAAAATAGCCTAAGTACATGCGCAGATTGAGATAACTGCTCGATCCAGGAAGGGAACTAACCGCAGTAACGTTAATCAGAATACTTGGTCCGGTTAGATTTAAATGTTAATATCATCAAACAACTGTTAACAGCAACTGTTCTGAATTTCATTCTACTGTTTTCCTGTTATGTCAATGTTTTTTAAATTTCTCGGAACTACAAGTAGATCAAAGGGCGGGTAGCGCTTAAAATGACTCAACTTGAACTATAATTAGACTCATTGTGTAGAAGACTGGAATTGAATACTTCAACTTCGAAATGCTCTATCAATCAGTTGACTATCAGTTGACCAACCATGGAGCTCCAAATCAACTCTACTCTTCAGCCAGACTCAACTCCCTCGTCAAACTCACCTATTTTGCTGAAGTCCACTCTGGCCTTGTACTCCTATCCTGAGTTCATCTTCCTTTCAGTCGGTTATTCCATCCTGATAGTCCTAGCAATCGCTGGTAACAGCATGGTGTTGGTTGCCGTGGCCCGGACCAAGAAACTCCAGACCGACACCAATGTGTTCGTGGTCAATCTCAGCGTGTCTGATTGTCATACCTGGCGTTCATATGGAGCATACCAGGCATGGTGAGCACCACGCCGGGCTATCCGTTGCTGCAC
>NW_019091355.1:971097-996739 GCF_001949145.1 Acanthaster planci | reverse complement strand
ATTAACAAAACAGGATGAGTGAGTTACAGGTATTAAACAGCAATCCCTAGTCAATCAATTGCTGACGCGCTGCGCTTAGAGATCATTAAGTCTGTGCTGGAGAAACATTTTATCTGCAAACATATTATTTTTAATCGTTGATATTACGTAAAGGATTTTTTACAATTATTCACTAAAAAACGATATATCTTAAGCTTGTAGCTAGAAGGTAAACGTAAGTTGCTTTTCTGTTGGTATGTCAATGAGAAATATGTTGTTTTAATCAATGTGTAATCAGACAATACTTAGAAAACAATCGGTGTATATGAAGCTTAGTTTAACTTGTAAACTTTTTATAATTCGTGAATGTTTACGATTAGTATGTTCTATCAAGGCCATCGTTGTTCACTAAAACATCATGAGTCAATTACAAGTTACGCCAATTTTAAATCCAAACATATAACCACAGGAAACATGATAGAAGCAATATAATACTATGAAAAAACAAGCAGTAGATAGCACTACAACTCCGCTAGTTTGTGTGACATTCTAATTGAGACACAGTGACTTGTAATTGACTTTTGACAAATTTGTCTACAAGACTGGTTGAGATTAAGTTTGAAAAGCTATTCGATTTTCAGTGTACAGTGTATGACATGTATACAATGCGGTATATAATGCGTCTGAGGAACACAAGATGAGTAAGCAAACCGAGAAACATTTCTTAAAGGACGATTCACACAAATCAATGACCTAAAATATGTATCGTGAATGTGTTAAACCTCCATCTAAAATGCAATCTTTGTAAAAGTGTATTTACGGCTTTAGTAGTTATGCAAAGACCCTTTGAACTAGTTCTTTGAAACACCAAGCTCTACTTATTTCTGTATCTCAGCAGCCTTGTCCTTTAAAAGTCGGACCACGAAGTGAATTTTACTTAGGACTGTTTTCTGTTCAACTTCATTTCCTGCTCCTTGTAGAGTTGAAGAAATACTACCCGACGACTGTTTTTGGTTATTCTTATTGAAAAGTGCAATCTTGAAACAAAATTTTCTGTTTGAGCACTGGTGTTGTGATATAGTTATAGGGAGACACTTTTTATTTCTGTAGTTTTCTGGTCAAATTGTGAAATTATGCCCACTGAAAATAGAGATAAGAAAACCTTTCTCACTGGCCCACTGTCATGAGCTGAAGCAATGATACAATTTACCGAGCAAATTTCCCACTGCAAAAAATCCTAATTCTGATCCATTGCCGATGGAGAAAGCTGCAACACTCAGATTTTGGTACCTTGGCTGACGTCATGTTTTGCTTATAAAGCTTAGTATAGAAATAAAGAGGCAAAGAAATGCCCTTACCAAAACCATGATATGTTGTATTGGAATAAAATTGAAAAAAAAAAAACCTAGAGGTCTGATGCTGAATTGAATTATTTCAAGATGTCTGACCAAGAAGTTTCCGGTTGGTCTACTGATGTTTTGACTATGTGAAAATACCATTGTGATCATTAACATTTCAGTCGGACTTTTCAAAGAACTACGTCAACGGAAGTCTGAAGCCGGATGACGTGCAGAACACTACATCCTGTATCCCAGGATTCCTGGGATTCCTGGGATGGTGCAAAATAACCATCACTGTGTGGACACAAGTACGAAGAAAGACAGGCCAATCAGAGATGGGTGTTTGACTTAAGATACAGGACCATGACTGCGTGGACCCATGTAGAAAGACATACCAACAACAGTAACATTTATTTGCAGAGCAAGAGCCTTTAAAAGGTCATCCATCGTTTTTTAAACAGCATCTCTGAGGAAGACCTGTTTTCTCTTAATTTATCTGTGCAAATAACACGTAGAAGTATCCAAATCGAACGCAATATGTCAAACAATGCATGTATCCTTTGTTTGTAGCCAGTTTGGCATGAACAAGGGTTTATCCACCACGAAAAGAGGGCAAGGGTTCCCCTCGTTTTCTCTGTTTTCTCTAAATGGCGCATGAACCAAAATGCCCTTTTTAGCTTGTTATAGTTGAGTTCCGAGGACAAACGACACTGCGCTCGATTGTGTGCTTCCATATTTATTTGAGCAAATAAAATCAGAGAAAGTTTTCTTTAATAGAAAGTTTTCTTTAGAAGTGCTATTTAAAAATCATTTTCACAAAAGTACCAAGGGTATATAGGCCTACTTTCTATTCTCCTCTTGTGACCAACTCTCGATTGCGAGTCCAAACCATGGAGGCCTATCCGCCTCGAGCAGAAGCGCCCCTTATTTGTTGAAACGAGCCATATTGGTCAGGAGTGTTCATTCGTTGGTAGCGATGTGACTGTAACGCGTGCATTTCCTAGTCGTTCGTGGACCAGCGAAGTTCAGTTCCAACAAACGGGGCTTCGGTTGATAAGAAAATTGCGCCCAGTCTCGGCCCAGCTCGAGGCTCCCCGTGAAGCGAGGGGACAATGACGATTTCTGTGCTATGTGTCTTTCTAAATCTTAATATTTCTGATAAGTGTTCAAGATCCCCAAACCCTGTCCCAAGCGTTCAGTTTATACACTCGCAAAAGTGTTGAAAAACACAGATAACACCTCGTCATCAGCGTGCATATGGCTTTATAAAACAGCGCCACCTCGTGCATGGTTTTGGAATACAGCGCCGTCACTGACTCACTTCCGGTAGGAGAAAAACTAATGGCACCCAGAGGCACTTTCGAAGGACTGTCACTTTGAAATCGAAAATGGACGACAATTACAGCAGCACGGTGACCATGTTTCCCACAGACACTACCTATTCTCCAGCCCCAAAGGCGATATACACCTATCCCGAGCTGATCGTCTGTGCCGTCGGTTTCTCCATCCTGGTTTTTGTGACACTCGGCGGTAACAGCATGGTGTTGGTTGCCGTGGCCCGTACCAAGAAACTCCAAACCGCCACCAACGTGTTCGTAGTCAACCTGAGTGTGACTGATTACCTCACGGGCCTCGCTTTTCTGTGGAGCATACCGGGCATGGTGAGTACAACGCCTGGCTACCCGTTGCAGTCAGACGCCCTGTGTGCGGTATGGGCTGCTCTGGTTTATCTTGGTGTAGGTTGTGGTCTGTACACTCTCGCCAACATTGCCCTGAACAGGTGCATTCTGATCACCATGCCCATGCACCACTACCAGTGGCTGTACACACCCAAGAAGATCACCCTGATGGTCTTGGGCTGCTGGCTCGTCCCTCTGTGCGCCATCGTCGTACCTCCATTGTCCGGTGTCGGTAGCCTTGGCTTCGATCCCGACAGTCGAACCTGCACCGATATCGACTCCCACGAGAGAGCTCCTGCATTCGACAAGATCTTGTTCTCGGTGTTCTACCCGTTGCCGCTCGTCGTGGTCGTCGTCTGCTACGTCCTGATCTGGCGGCACGTGCGACGCCACTTTAAGAACTACCGTCAGAGTGTCCGGCAAAGGATGACGACTTCGCCAGCCAAGTCGTCCACCTCGACCTTAGACTTGGACTTGTCCTCAAGTTGTCCTCGTCTGCCGCCGCTCCAACACGCCGAGAGTTCCCGCCAGCTGACCCGCACCAAAAATGAGCAGCTTTCGATCACCAAGAATCTCTTCGTGGTGGTTCTTGCCTTCCTGGTGTGCTTCACGCCGCTGGGTGTGATGGTGGTTATTGATAGCAACCGCTACCAGCTGTACGCTGGAATGGTCCTGTTCGCCAGCGGTAGCATCAACCCTGTCATTTATGCCACCAAGCACCCACACTTCCGGCCGGTGTTGCGCTCAATGCTTCGGGGTCGATGTGTGAAAGAATAACAGAAACTGACCACAACAATCTACCCTCTCTGTTTTACAGCTTGCCCTGCATATTTCTTTTGAACCTTCACTTAAGGAACCTATCTAGTTTGAATTTCTTGAACATTTATCATTTGGCAATCTTATGGCAATCACCAAAGACAAGAACATCAACCAATGATTCCCTTTAAATTGTAAATATAAATTTTGGTCTTTACATCCCATTAGAATAGTGTACTTATCTGTTTCTTTCGTATAATTAAATTATAACTGGTGTATATTTTGTTGCAACCAGGACACCTACAGCTGAATATGTTGTGTACATAATTCAACCTTCAATATTTTATTTTCACACGCCTAAAGTCCTTGAGGAGTAGTTAATGAATGCGCCATGGAACCTTGGCAAGATGAAATCTAGCAAATCTAGTACTTGTACCCAGTAAGGATTGACACACATCAGGAAAGGATGTCCTTGAAATGGAGCTCGGTTCCATGCCAGATGGTTGCTCAACCGCCCTGTTGGTGGGCGCAGCCTTTAAATTTACGTATCAGTTCTACTGACAAAGGGAAGATGAATGTCTGATATGTACATTGTACTTTTAGTTACTATGAGATTTCTTAATGGTTCAATTTTTCTCCTTGGAAGAGTGGAATAATAAGAGCATTTGAAGTGAACAAGTATTCAGGACATTAATTGATTTGACGTACGAAATGTAAGAAAATAAGAAAATAAAAAAGCAGTCTTTGTGTATACACAGGTGCAAGGCCAGGCTTGTTTTCTCTGATTTTTTTCGCCTCGTTTTGGCTCGGGAATTCGTGTCATCCACTGAGGAAAAACTTTGTAACAAATGGGTATTCAGATGGGTACTTGATACTACTATCAGAAGTTGCTTCATTCGGCTTAAGAACGGGCATTGAATTTTACTTTGAGGTGACAGGAATAATAATGTCGGGGCTGCGCTCAGATTTCAGGTTGAAGGACCTTTACTAGCATTTCTACTCCTTTTATCTGCTTCCTGCTTTCTTCAATCAACAATAGCAACATTTTACTTTGCACATCAGGCAGAAATCTTGGAAAATTGTGAGTTCCCTTTGCACTTTTCTCGTCTGTCTGCCGCTCTAGCTATTCCGCTGTTTTCGTATTTTGTACTTTTTTCTGCGAGTGACTGCAAATATCTTGTTCCTCAGCGAAGATGGTTACGTTTTAGCAAGCAATAGGTTTCCCTTAAGCGTTTTGTGAAGTCCAGTGGGATAAGTTAGCCCGTTTCATAATTGCAGGAACTACATTTCTGTCTCCAGGATGGGTGAAATCGGTCAAGTATCACTTGGCTGAATTCCTTATTTATTCTGAGGAAATGGTCAATATGTGCGTATCATTTCCTCCTATCACCCTCAAAACCGGTGGCCTCTCATGAAGTCCAGTAGGTGTTCCAGACACAAGTTTCTTTTTTTCAACTGCTCCATCCCAAAATAACAACCAGAATGGAATCTAAACTTGTATTATTCACTTGCGCCTGTCTGCCCAAACTCCATTTTGACTGTAGAAAACACAAACATTTACTAACCACAAATACTACTTTACTGTTACTGTGTCTAGCGACAACTTTATACAGAGTGTCATTGGTAAGGCGTTTTGCAACTGGGGTCAAGAAAACAGGAGAAACTGTGCCTTACATGTACTCTTAATACAAGGACTGAAAGTATTTATTACGCCAACGCAAACTGGCCCACGAAACGAAGAATCTTATTGGGTATTGAGCTGCGTTGGCGTTTGTAGTGAACCAACAAGGAGCCACTGAGAGCAGAGCTTAGGTAGCATGAAGGTTCGGTGGCTTTGAAAGGGAACGTGGTATTTAAAGAGTAACAATACAGGTCGGGTGGAAGTATGAAAAGGTTTTGTCCACGGTCCAGTGCATCGGGTGTCTCCTATAGGTAGACATATACAAGGCAAGCTGTACCTGTCAGGCAGCTTGGGTTGAATTCACTGAAAGGTATTATTGGGATTTTCTCCTTGGCTTTGCTTGTTTTCGTGTAGGTGGATTTGGTGATAGAGAGTCAAACTGCTGTACTATCCAACCCCTATAGCCTGTCACCGGGGTAGCAGAGACTGTCGCCAGTCGGAGAACGTGGTATGCAGGTCGGTGTAGCCGCCGACCTTGGGGTTTGTAGAAACCTGTGAATTCCCACGATCGGAGAGAATTGGCAGGAATCGGCTTCGCGTCATCGGAACACCTCACAATGCTCGGGAGATCAGGAGTACTCCAAGCCTTGCCTCTGACGGATTTCATAAGTTTTGTTCAGGATTCTCCGTTCTGTGGATTATAAACGCAAAGTTCTCTATTCTGTGTGGATTGTTTGTGTATTCTGCTCCAGATCCCTTCGTCTGGTATTCCTTCATTTATATTTGCAGTCCGCTCTGTATTCCGTCTTGCGTAAAGTGGTATCGCCTATGTCTGCCAGGTGACTAAGGAACTTAACTTGGTGAGTTGTTATTGGGTAATATTGAAATTGCAAATGTAAGTGGCATATACTGTCCTTCTTCATGTGTTTATTGTTTTGAGTCCCAGACTAAAAGGTTGTTGAGCATATAAGATAAGCGCAGAGGAAATGACCAGTCGAACAGTGCTTAAATATTGGGTAACTAACGTGCGATAGCTAGCATAATACAAGGATTCAATCTCATTCGCTTCACAAGTCATGCTATCACTACCTCTGCATGACCAACTCTTTAAAAGGTTGACATTCTTAACCTTAACCCTCCTCAATCCTCCAACAGGTGAAGGATTCAGGAGGGTTAGGGTTAAGCTCATGCCTAGTCTTCAGACTTGGACCATTTGGTACTCTGTGTGAATTGACTATTTCATGTTTTCTGCAGTGGAATAAGATGTCGTTGGAACAGGGTGCGGTATATTGTTAAATTAAGCGTAACAAGTTTTCCTAACTAGATACTAGAGGTGGAAGTTTTCAAAACATACGCGCGTACTTACTAACAAGACTACGAAACATTACAACGAACGACGAGTCCGTATTAAGCTGAATATCCCCAAATACGCTTACCATTTGTTTAATTTGAATGGCCGTATTGATCTTGCTATGGAAAGATTATTCAGCCTGCTGGGAGTAGTTTTCTCGAAGTAAGTGTAGTCTGGAATACCAAGATGATATAAACAGAAAATATACCAGTGTTTACAATAAATGGGAAGGACGAGGGAAGAAGGTGCCATCCATTTTGGTTTTCTCCAAAATCCCGAATTAATAATCGTCAGCTTTTAGTTTTACTTTCATAGACTGGTCGAAGTTAGAAGGGCAAAGAGTGACTAAAGAGTGGCGGTACCTAGACCAAGAATTTTCTGCAGAAATGATATATAGAAATGAAGACGTGGCTCTCGAGGTCATTTTGTAACCGACCATGTGTGAAATCAAACATTCATGAATCGGTGTTTTGTGGGCTAGTCTATTTTTCTTATACTGTAACTCTTTTTCTGATACAGTTTTCTTTCTATTGCGATTTCTTTATTCTCTCCACCAGTCGCTTTCGCCGTGTTTGTTTTCAGATTACCGATAGTAGAATGTCAAATAACTGCACTTCAGCAGTTATTTGGACATTTCGTTTCAAATTTTCATTAGCATTTTCCAGAAACACAAGCTTGCAAAGACACTGTCCAGCAGTGCCAGCCTATGCAGGAAAAAGCAACTTTGTGAAGGTTTAATAGTCAGATTACACAACTCCACATGTGCTCTTGTCTTGCCTTTTATTGTTCTCGTCAATGGAATGCAAAGGGGCCGCTTTTGCAGGTAACCGTAGAGATGATGTAATCAATTCCACTGCTCATTTGCAATTGGGTATTTTATGTTGCTGGCTTTGCTGTAAAGCAACAGTGGAAATAAAGAGAGAATGTTGTTTAAATAAAAGTGTTCCTTTCTGTGACAAGCAATGTGACTGTTGAGTGCTTAACATACCATTGCACGTCGAGAAAGAAAAAAAAGCATCCAGCGTTTGTAGCTGTCGTCGTCAGAGCATGGTTAGAGGTACTTCAGCATTTAACTGCCTCTGTTGGGGGATTACGCCAGACTGCTCTTGATAAACAAACTACCGAGGTCGTCGACTTTCATTTTTTCCCTCCGCAAACTGCTTCTTGGGTGTGTGCGCACGAAAGGTCGGCTCAAGCCGAACTCTGCATTTTCTCACAGTTAGTCAACGAGGGGGCAACTCGAATCAGTAGAAATGATGATCACAAAACCTACTTAATCGAAATAAATCATACGCCGAAATGGGGGCAGTGATTTTTGACAGCTCGGTTCCCACCGAAAATTATTCTCCGAAAAGTGATGAGATTTTGAGGCTATGAACTGAACATTTATTATTTCTATTTTACGGGGAGACGGTATGCTAGTTTAATTTTTTCACACACATGTATACATGTAGGATTGATTTTCGTCCCCACGTGAACCTCAGGTTTTGATCAAATAGAATTGGATTTTTGACGAAGATGGTTCTGAGTACAAGTCCACTCTTAAGCGGTCATTGATACCTTAGATCAAGATAGTTTAAGTAAACTTTAAGTAAAACGACTATCTGTTAAAGGACTAAAATACTTTTCAAGTAATTTTCAATATTTGCCATTGAATTCGACAGGACCTTAATTAAAACTAAACACCCATAAACATGGTACGCATTAGCGGAATACACTATTGAACGCCTGTATACCTTCAGTGTACTAGCACAATGCAGGAGATGTGCTACTAGTCTTACGCAGTAACTCTGAGAACGCGTGCCTCCTGTCTTACGCACGCGGCAGGTTTAGAATTGCTTCCGGGCTTACGCACTGCCTGCTGGGGCAACAGAATCTACTGGTGTTACGCAGGGTTCGATAGTAAGGTGACATCTCTAGCCATTGAATGTTATTACCAGTAACTCAATGCTCGTGCCCAAGATACAGTAGGTATTAAATGACCGCTGTAATTTAGACTCACTGAGCAATAATGAGGTAAAGACAAGGTATTTTGAGAAAGGATTTACAAAAACACGATTTTGTTTATTTTTGGCGTACCATTTCAAAGGGAGCAAAGCAACGCAATATTATATTTGAATCCAATCCGTTCAATTAAATATAAGTAAAATCACGGCGATGATTTTAAAAGAATGAATAAGACTTAGGATATTCTGATCAGCTTTGAACCTAGGGGTTATGGAGGTATCACCAACACAATTGAAGTGATATTTTGAGACCTTAACTACATTTTTCAGTGGCTTTATTCTGTTGAGTTTCATGACCATAAAAAGAGAACCATTGCATTTCTGGCATAAATCTATCTTGATTGTGCAGAGAAGCACCTTTCAGACCCTGAAATATTTCACAGAAAGCTACTGACACAAAAGAATTCCCTTTTCTAATTCCTCTCTTTTTACAATAGAAATGCATATCTAGTTGTGAGCTTTCATTTGACTAAAAACAATACATGCCAACTCTGCCATACACAGGCATGGCATAGATACTTCTCTTCAGGGATCTTTCATTCATTTTTAGGACGGCAAACTTTACGAGCCATGTTGGAGCACAATCAGGTAGTAGGCCTAGGTCTATTGACTTTGACAGATCTCTGAAGGGGTCACAATAGCTTTGTTCAAATTGAGGGCAACCCAAGCTTGGTCCTTTAATTCACATCTGTGTCAGTTTTGAAATCCGTAGCGTTATATCCCATGTCGACCTCGAGTGAGGCGTCATTCAGCAAGCGGGTATCGAAGATCACAGTCGGGTTAACTGCTTCGAACTTCTGCCATAAAGTTTCCTAACAGCAAACCGCGTCCTTATCCTCTGCCTCACTGGGGGAGACGGACTTTTCGTACAAACACAACAGCCACTGTGACAATCCCTTGTTCTTTAAATCATTATTGGCTGCCAAGCCTCACACACCAAGTAGTCTCTGGGATCCGGAATCCTGCTGGATCCTGACCTCCTTGAGAACCTCCTGGTGGATTTGGAAGGATATCATAAGGGATTACAAATCGACAAGAAGCGTACTGTCGGATGCCTGCACTTGTACACATGTAATTGTTTACGAGAACCGAGCCATTTCGAAATGTGTCAATTAAAGGCTTGTATTGAAGCACACATAAGGGGTGCAGGTTTATAATATTTCCCTGGTAATCGGTTCGCTGAATTTGAAAAGTAGTTTGCTTTGAGCAAAATCAGGGTTGGTCAGTAAAAATGAATGCATCGCATTCCTGGCCGGGTGTGAATGTAGCAACGTTATGGTGGCATTCCGACTTAAGGGGTTTCAGTGAATTCGCTGCACGGTGCTTTCTTTGAGTGATTTTGGACAGTTTCAAAAGATTTGAAATATTTCCATTTTTTGGGGTCGATATATCTCGATTCTAGTGCCGTTGTGTTGGCCAGTGTTCTTTTTCAAGCATGTAGGAATAACACCGCGCCTTAACTGTCCTTCGTAACCGAGGGCTTGGCTAAAATCTAACTTCATCAATGAACTGCGATTGTGATGCAAATATACTTCTACTACAAAACATTTGCTTTATTGTTAAGAGTTTTGAGATTTACCCTCCAAACTGACGGTAAAACCATGCTATGTTGTCAACCTAACGAGAAATCTTCTCAAAATGCCATGAAAACTGAAATTTTAGCAAGTTACCGTCTGAAACCTTGTCATTATGACAAGCTTGGGAGTATTTTTCCTGTGAAATGGCAGATTATTATGGCTTTTATACACCAGTTCTTTAGTTAATCGAATTCTTGATGGAAATATGGACGAGAGAGCACGTTACATCCTCGTGAAAATTTCCGGTTTGGAGGAAAACTTCGGGAAGTTTCCAGACTTTTGACCTTAAAAGCGACCAAGTTTGAAACTGGCGTAGTGAGTAACAGCCTACATTAAAGAGCGTGACTAACAATGAAAATAGAGCGAACTGACACATACTAGTACAAATTGAATTTTGTTATGTTAACAAAATCGATGAACAAGAAGAACAATCAGGAATTTCTCACAAAAGGTCGTAGCACTGATTTTTTTTCCCAGGCATGAGTTGTCTAAACATTTTCTGGTACCGGTCTTTGTCCTTTCGGCATTGTGCCAAGTACGATGACGAGGAGCGGGTGCTTTTCTCGAATAATTGTTCTCTGAAAAGAAACTGGCAGGGTGTAACTTCCCTGACAATGGAGTCAAGGTTGTAGAGAGTTTTATGACATTCATGGCGCGTCTGTCGCGTTCACCGTTGGCAACTCGGAAACATAATACAACCCTTCATTTCTGTCGGCCATTTTGTTTCCGTAAAACAAGTATTTCCTTCTGGACATTCAGTTGTTGTGTCAATATCCAAAGTTCGAACCACTTTTATTGTACCTACAACTGTAGATAACCATTTGGCATGTAATGCGGGCTTTTCACAATAGTGTGCCTCCATGAGTTTGCAACGCGTTGGCCAATAACAATTTCCGAAATCTGTCGACTCAATGCGGGCTTGGAAAGGATCGACAGATTTCGTGCGTTGGATTGGCCAACGCCTTGCAAACTCTTAGGAGAGGCACTATTGTGAATCGCGCGTATTCAAAAAGTATCCTGATCATTTCAGAGTGTGCTTCCCCTTTGGCCAACTACTTTTACTTCGGTTTCTTTGATCGGGTAACTGATTTCTTGAAGACAAAGGATAGACTACCGACCTGCCCTCATTAGAAACCGAACACCTTCAGTAAATGACTTGTCTACAAAACACCTGTCACAAAAACAATTCAAAGCAAAGAAACGATTGTACTGGTGAAAATGGCGATGCGGTGCCCCTTTTCTTCTCTGCTCATAATCTGATGTAAGAATTGAACTGTTCTATTACCAACTAAATTGAAATAACGGCCACATTTTTTTGTATTTTTCTCGTACAGTTGGATGGTATAATCTGCCATCATGCCAGCGGGTCCACTACGCAGCCAACTACTATGGCTACTAGCAGCAACATCTCTTGCCATTCTCACTCTAGTCACGGCTCAAACAGATCGTAAGATGTCTATCCTGTCTAGCTTCAGTATTTTGGTGATAAACCAATCCCATTTGTTGTCAAAAACAACAACAATAACAAACAAACAAAAAACTACACCCCCACAAAAAAATCTGATCACGTGACAACTGTGAGGTCTTGTTTAGCGGGTTTACACGCAAGATAGATTAATTTTTATTGGTAAATCGGCACAGATTTTGCAGGCTTGATTCAGCTTGCGGAATTAATGGTCTACAGTTTCATGAGGAAGACGAACTGATATATTGGTATTAAAACGATAAGTACTTACTATAACGCTCATATTTAACAATTAAATCCTTAATCTCCTAGTCACATCAAATTTTGGAATTTGCTGAGGTTTAAAAATTTGTTTACTCTCTTTTACGAATTGCAATGAACCAACTTCACTCTCTTCACTAAACGCTGTGAAACCCCTTATCCCAAAATTTCCAATCGTGGGACATGGTCTTTTTAATACCCAGACGACGCATGGCACTCGAAGTCAAGCCAAGGGCACCATGCGTATCCCAAATGGGTGAAAAAGAGAAAAATAATACTCCGTAGGAAAATTTCACCAGGTGCTGACACCTGGTTGGTTTATAAGCAAAGGTGGGATTCAAACCAGTTTCCTAGAAGCAGTAAGGAAGTACCGTTTCTCTGCCATAGGCGTAGATTTGATCAAAAAAGGGGCGTGGGTTGGCAATGAAACCAGTTAAGTCGATTGTGAAGAAAGTAGACAGTCCTATTAATGACATTTCAACGAATCACGAGCAGTGATTCTTTATTCACGGAACTAGATATTGTTTCTTACCCCCACAGTTGTGTTGCCACAACCGAAGTCTAGGTACAGTTACAGTTCCAGCCCGTATTTAGGTTCAAATTTAACGCAGGCAATTCAGCCGTGAAAAAGGTTCGCAAGGTCTCTGGCACACAAGTATAGCCCACTTTGTTTCCACCGACAGCTTGCCAGCAACAGCCGTGCGTCAACGGTAGCCTATGCCGCCAAGCGTACCTTTCACCGGGTTACATTTGTGAGTGCAGCGGCGACTGGCAGGGCCAGAACTGTGATCGGAGATTCCCGGGAACATCAGAGACTATGCGTGAGTTTCTAGTTTTATTTTGAGTTTATAAATTGTTCTCCCTCTTTCTATGCTGGCTTCTGTATTTTTCGTAAAGACTTGTTTTATACAGTTGCGCTTTTGTCTAAAACGCCTCGAGAAACTATCGCCGGGCATCTTGACAGAAGAATTCACTGCAAGTTAACACAGTAAAATAATAGAATACCACTGTACTAAATGAAACGAACATCCTTATAGTTTGAATGGGACAAATGTGGCCTTATTTCTGCAAAATTTTGGCAGTCCATATAAACAGGCAGCAATGTTTTGAATGAAAAGATCTAAGGCCTACATGTATTGCGTTTTACATATTTATTTGGTTTGCTTTGCCCAGTTCCTGGTTTAGTACATCGTGTGGTGTTTCAAACTTTTATTTCTATTTATAGCCAAACAGTGCGGAACCAATTTCTACACCAATTCGGGGACCATTGTATCTCCTAATTTTCCGCAACCAGAGCCTCACAATCAAGATTGCTACTACCTTGTCCGAATTCCCTCGGCTTTGTCCATCAATTTGCGCTTCAACACCTTCGTCTCTGAGCCCAATAAGGACGAGCTGTACATCTTCCCGGGCACTGAAGTGAATTTCAACTTGCCAGGCGTTCGGTAAGTATGGCAGCCTGAGAATTGACATGGTTTCCCGGTATCAACATTCTCATGTACCAAATATAATCCCTGTAGATAATTCAAACGTAGGCACTGACATTTGAACCTCTGTCTTAAACTTGAGGCGTGTAAAAACGAACACAATTTTTAAAAATAGCAGCAGGGAGTCTACAGTGCAGGGCAAGTCACAAGCAAGGATAAAACAGCAACCTCATTTGCCAATTTTGCTTATTTTTGTGCTTATTTTTGAGCCTTCCAGCGCGACGAGAGAAAATTGATTTGTTTTCCTTGGTGCCGCTTTAATTGGCGCTGGCAGCACTACCAATATCCACACAGTTTTTAAAGCAACATACAGATAAACCGTCACTCGATTTGTTTTTCTCTTTAGATTTCGTCTGGGTATTTTGAGGTTGTTAACGTTGCAATTTTTTTTTTAGAAGTTTCAGTCTAAGAACTGAACAAAATATTTTGAACGATTAAGTGTAATTTCGGAATTTAATTATATCCACAACACCAGCCGAAGAAAATTCTACGGCTGGGGTCGGATACAAATCTTCTACAACCTGTTGACTCGCTTAGGCTCTCTATTTTAAAAGACATAATTGTGTATGTGTGTCATGTATAGTCCTTGTATTTTGGGCTTTTGTTAATGTGCCTTTTTTCACGTGACTGCAGGGAATACAACGGGACATTGTCTCCACAATTCCCAGCTCAGGTTTTCAACACCAACCAGCTGGTTTTGTACTGGCTCACGGATTTTAACATCAACAGTCCGGGATTCTCCATCGCGTATGACATCGGTAAGACCGCTCTTGAGTCGCTCGCACATTCAGTCCAGTTTATAGAGTTTGGTATGAGCAACGCTGTGCTGATAACCACTTCCTCCTCGTACCCATTATTTCGCTCAAAGGCAGTAAAATTCTTAGAGCTCTCATTGGATAAATTTTGAATGACGACCTTGGGTAGATACTTCCATCGTGCGCGCGTGCGATCGATCTGCCGGAATGTCGAATGTCATGTTTCATCTCTTGGGGGCGCTATTGATATAAGCATTGTGAACATACTGGACGACATGGAAACTCTCTTTTTCGAGTGGTGTGTGCAGGCACGTGGCAACTAATGTTTAAAAAAATACTTTGGAAAGTCGTCCAAGAGGTAATTGGGCGTAATTTCTGGAAAGACCGATCTAACTGACATTACTAACTACTTATAATATAATTCCCGGAAAAATTCGACCATAACGGACGCCACTAGCCAACTTTACATCAATGATGTAGGCCTACATGTATGCCTCGGCTCAGCCGAAGCACCAGCCCCCTGGCTTGAAGGCGTTGAGCGTGCCAAAGTGCCAGTACTTAAAGCTACCTGTCATTGTCTTGTCTAGATCCGGACCCATGCTGGATGAATCCATGTCAGAATGGGGGAACATGTACCACGCTGGCCATGGGGCAGGGCTACTCCTGTGCATGTCTGCAGGACTTCAGTGGAGACGACTGCCAAATAGGTAATAGGCTAGTCAATAAACTGGGCCGGTTAAGAAAGAAGCCATTAAATGACTTGAGCAGGAGGTCACCTTGCTGGCTGGGGTTGTTAGAGGAATTAGTATTATCACCCCAACATTTGAAGTGAAGTTTTCACAAGTTTTTGTTCAATATTTTTAAACAAATCCAACTAATCTGAAATTTTCTTCAGGAAATTTCAAAAGAAATTTGCACATTTTGAAAAAGACACCCTCAAAATTTACATTATTTTCCAAAATTCTTTATCAACTTTTCTCCCACTCTATGACTGTGCCACTTTGCATGCAAAATGAAAATTGTTGAATGTAAACCCTGTTTGAATAGAGATAATCCTTTGCCATATTGCTGATTTTTCCTTAGGCACAGTTATTGTATCTCAGACAACTATCAGCGTCATCATAGGGAGCACCCTCGCTGAGGGCAGGGTCAGTCATCCCTTGACCTTTGACCTGACTTTTTCCCCCGGCACCACCCTCTTCAGCCTGACTGGCACCGGGCTGTGGAGTGTCACGCTGTTTCTGACGGACGGCGCAAACAACAGGGTGGTGACACAGGTACATGTATGACATTTCAAAGTTCCGGTGGACCCAAGTTGTTATTCTCAAGAGGGACAACCCTCTTCATGGATAAAATTTCTATCGCGCACCAATGCCAAAGTGCCTTCCAGCATAGACAGTATATTTTTGTGCACATTCAGTTGAAAAGTTGTTAACTTCTGAGCTGGCCTTGATATATACAGGTATTGCTTGTTTCTGGCCCTTTTTGTCTCTGACTTGTCTTTTTATTATTTGCTCATTTATTTTCTAGAACATTCCGCTGACCAGCCAGCAAAACAGTGTGTCATGGCAACCTCCCTCATCCTCAATCATACGCACGATACAGGCCATCATCAACCTCAACACGTTGGCCTGCCCACAGATGCGTTCTGTCTGTGCCATGATTGGTCAGGGGAGTAACCCAACTCCACCCTTCTCAATGCGGGGCACCCCTAACGAGAACGCGCTGATTGGCTGCACGCCAGTGCAGTGCCGAGGTAAGTCTGTGACGGTGGCTAAGCTGCAACCTGCTCCTAAGCTTGACCGCAGGCCATATGAATCAGAAACAGTTACTTAACATTCATGAAGGGCACCGCCAGTATCCAAGAACCTGTCTTTGGAATTGTATGCTTAGTAAACTTGTGCTTGTATGAAAAACATTAGGACTCTTTCATTGAGGAAAAAGTGATAGTATTTTTTTTGTTGTTACAGTGGATCTTGCTTTAAGAAAGGGCTGAGAAAAATCTTCATTTGATTTCTTTTTTTCCAGGGGTGGAAGTGACCAGTGTCCAATTTGACAACACCTTGCGCACACTGCGAGAGGGTGTGAGCACTCAGAGCCTACAGTTCAGCTTGACTATGTCCACTGATCCCCAGGGTGGGACAGTCTCGGGGTCCAACCTCTGGAAGATCACTGTGTTTGGCAGCAACCAGGCCAATGGTCAAGGCTCACAGGTGCTGACCTCTCAGCTGTCCCTCAGTCCGTCGCAGGCTGGCGCTGGCGTAGTTGCTGGAACAGTCCGGTTCTTCAACCTCCAGACCAGCCTGAGCCTGGCTGGGATTGTCTGTCCCCAAGTGCGCTTTTTCTGTGTCCGTGTGGAGAAAAGCAACAGCCCTACACCCCAGTTTACGCTGAGCGGTGTGCCATCAGATGCTGTGCTGACGGCTTGTCAGGCAACAACATGCAGAGGTATGCTCTCACTTCCTGAAAACTCTGGATCATCAAAATGTTAACATCTGCCAAGTCCATTGTCAAAAACAAGCTTTACATTTGTACTCATTTTGTTGAATATTGTACACATTTTGCCAAAAGCTGGTTTTACAAAGAGATGGGCTGTCATCAGATCTTATGATTTGGCCCTTTACAGTCTCTTCATGGAATCCTTTGGCCCTGTCTACTCTAGACACGTTTGCCAGGAGCCTTCCCAAATCTTCCAAAAACCAGTGTGTAGAAAAAACAGTGTCACACACTTGGCATATCAGCTTTCACAGAGCATCTAGGCCCATGGAAAGTAATAGTGGACAGACTATACCTTCCTCAATCCTACAAAATCTTCCAAAAACCTACTGATTGAGTTTGGAAGAATGTGGAGGGTCGGGGTCTATTACATACAGGAATTTTGATACTCAGTTCATGGAAATTCTGTCATGCAGTTCCTGTTCTGTTTTTGCTTTTATCACAGGAGTTCAAGTGACAGGTACAACGGTTTCCATATCCTCGGGGACGCCTCTGATTGAACGACGTTCCAACAGTGTGGCCTTTAGCCTGTCCATTCAGACTGACCCCAACGGGGGCAGTGTAAACGGACAAAACCTCTTCAGCATTCAGACATTTGGTAGTAACAGCCTGACGGGTACCAGCATCAGGATCTCGGAGCGTCAGATCCAAGTAGGAACCTTGGGGCACCAGTTATCAATTACGTCCCTTGCCAAGTCTGACAAGACATTTGAATTAGAAATTTCAGCTGATGTAAAGTATTTGGTGACAAAAATGTCCAAAAGGTCTCTGGTGTGCGAACCTGTTCTTTTTTTCAGGGGAACACCGGAATTACAGCTGGTCGCTTGGCAACCATACCCAACCTGTCAACAACAGTGAATCTCAACGGCCAACTTTGTCAGCAGATCAATGCGCTGTGCACTGTGCTGTCCAAGAGCACACAGGCCAACCCAGACTTCACGTTGGACCCTGTGCCGAGCAGCGCCGTGTTACAAGAATGTGTCAGCATCGAATGTAGAGGTGAGTCTTAACTGGTGAACTTTGAAGGATGTTCTTAACTGGTAACAATTTCCACTGTTCCTTAGAGGCATCACCAAAGCACTTTTCCGAATTTTATGTCTTTTGCAGGGAATTTTGCCCTAGTTACATTGAGTGGAACTTTAATATTGGCAGTGTAAAAAATTACTGTGACATCAAAATATGGGTTTGCATTCACTTCAACACAGAATATAATCCAACCTGAAATATATGTTGCCTTTTTGTTTCCTCCAATCCCTCTAGGGGTTTATATTCAGACCATGAATGTTGTTCTCACCGGTGGGGGGCTGATCCTCTTCGGTAACCGTAACCAACTGTTGACCTTTAACCTCGGGGTTCAGGCGGGCTCGCCTAGCGCCAGCATCGCTGGGTCTGGCCTCTGGCGGCTGTTTGTCTATGCCAACAACCGGCTAGACGGGACCGGTCCACGGATTGGTCAAGTTGGAGTCATGCTGACCTCTGGCCAACAGAACTCCGGGATCAGCGCCAACCAGCTGGTCAATTTCAACAACTTACAGGTGAGCCAGGGTGAAGTTTTTTTCTATTCTCGAAGGAAAATGCGATTAATGAAATTCCTCAGGCGTGATCAACTTCAGCTTTTGGGATGTGCCTCTCTGAGTATCAAGATCATGCAGAACAAAATAAAAGATAACTTGGGTTGAGATTTTATTATGATGAGATTTTAGCAAACTTTTGCTGTCACAGATTTAAAGACCGTAAAATATATTCAAAATTGCAAACTGAACATTTCACCTCCAAGAATGAAAACAAAGGACTCACGGAAGTTCAACTGTGGATTGTGACAACAAACATTTCTTTGAATGGACAGGTGACAATGGATTTGAGTTCAGTAACGAGCTGTGCCAATATCATCTACCTGTGTGTGGAACTACAGAAGGGGCTGACGTCAATCCCTGATTTTACTCTGGAGGGCAGCACAGTACGATGCTTGCAGGTGCAGTGTGCAAGTAAGTCACGCAATGACTAGTCAGCCTCACTTGGGTAATATATTGGGTCAGGATCTTTGCTTCTGAAGACCTCAGTGCTAAGAAATGAAGCCCTCTGTTCAATTCAATGTGAAAAACGTGAATTGGTTTGACTGTTTCAGCAAAGTAATGTATGGTCTGGGTGGGATAGCATCATTCAACGTATTCAGCTGTCTGGCTGGACTGAAGAGCGCCATCTGTAGTTTGTGCAAAGAGTCAGTAAGAAGTGATTGTTGGTTTGTGTTCACTTGTGCCTATCACCTTTGAGTCCAATGTTGTTGTGGTTTGAGTACTTATTATATGAAAATGCTCTCATGATTGCCCACTAGTGCACAGAATACAACTGTACCAGTTGTACCCATGATGCTTTGGGACATCTGCACTTCCCTCACATACTTTTGTTGCTGGATCTGATACAAGCAAATCTTTTTAAATGATCTCTGACTTAAACATTTATCTCAGATGACAGCAGGAACTTTTCATGCCTTGGGGGTTTTATTTGTGTCCCTTACATGAACCTACAGTGTTCAATCCTTGCCAATCTAACCCGTGCCGGAATGGAGCAACCTGTAACAATGTTGGCGGAGCATACACCTGCAGCTGTAGTAATGGGTGGACTGGTCCACTGTGCTCAGATGGTGAGTTTTGCTGACATGTATGTTTGAGGGTCAACACTTCATCAGTTTTTGGTGTGCAGAACTTTGCAGCACATTTTTTGTGGGCCTATTTTTCAACAGCATTTCCAACTTCTTCAGCCACATTTCAGATTTCCCTTCAGCACTAAAAAGTAAAGATATGCGATTTAAATTTAAGAAGAATAAACTGGTCCAGTTCCATCTTTTTGAGGAGTTTGTACCATAGTCCAGCAGCTTTAGACTGGATGTGCTCTGATTTGACTCCCCTGCTAAGAATGAAATATCTGTTGAAATTTTGGTGAATCTCACCACGTGCGTATAATTTTGTCAAGCTGAAGTACTAATTTGAAAGTTGTACATGTCTTCATGCCTTTCAGCTGTGAATGCTTGCATGGGTATCGTCTGCCAAAATGGTGGCACCTGCATCAACAGGCAGTTCTCCTTTGAGTGTCAGTGTTTGTTAGGTTGGAGGGGAACGCTGTGTGAGGTGGTAGACGTTGGTAAGAAATCGTAAAGAAATTTGGAAGATTTAGTTTTTATTTTTTGTTTAGTTTGTTGGGCGGTTGTCTCGCAGACTATTTAATTGGCCAAATGGTCTATTGGTCATTCAGCTTGCTCAGTTTTTGTCCATTGATTTGTCTGTGTGTTTTATCGCTTCCTATCTTGGTCAAGTACCTGCAGTTGGGTTCTCATTTTGACTGCTAAAAACAAACTTGGGTTCAGAGGCCACAAACAATGAAATGAAGTCCTTCTGGGAACAATTGTCGATTTGTTGACATTGTTGGATAATTGAAAAATTCCTTGTTTGTTTTGGCAGGTGTCCAGATTATCACCACCAGTCTGAGTGTAACGTTGGGTACCATCCGAGAGTACACCGCTCAGAATACCCTCACGCTGTCCGTCACCCTGACTAACAGTCAAACGGGGAGCTCATTAGCAGCTGGAAGTGGTTACTGGCAGGTACGACAAAGTCTACTTTGATAATGCAATCTAAAATCATAACCCTTCGGCCACAGGTACTGTCCTTTGATTGGCCGAGATTACCAAAAGCTGCTCTACCACAGCAGCATCCGATTTTAAAATGTGATATGCACAGAGCCACTGATGTACTGTGCCAGGGGCAATGTTGTGAGAAAAGGGTGTGAAAATTGTCATTAAAAGCTGACAGTGAATGTGTAATCACACATGGTGATATAGTGAATGAAAGATTGGGAGAGCTTTGTCAAATCATTTTCAGGAAACTGCCCAATTTTTACCATAATTCCCTACTATTGTTGCTCACTCAGTCTTAAAGAATTTTTTATCTGTGGACCATCTTGGCTTGACCGTTCAAAGTCATCATGTTTTTTCGTCCTTCGCCTTCAAATGGACAGGTGATCGTTTTCACCAGTCAGCAAGCCGACGGCCTGAGTACTCGCTTCAACCAGCAAACCCTCAGTCTGAATGCCATTGTATCAGGCCTGGGGATCACCGCAGGAGGCACACTAACTCTCTCCAACATCCCTGCTACGCTCAACCTGCTAGGCCAGTCTTGCAGCAGCGTGCCGTATGTCTGCATAGAGGTTCAGAAGGGGAGTAACCCCTCCCCTGATTTTGTCTTGACGGGGTCACTCATCGCATGCCAGCCAACCAACTGCTTAGGTAGGTTTTAGGCCTTCAACAGGTCTCTAGATTATCCAGTATCCAACTAAAAATAATGGCAAACTGGGTCCGTTTTTCCTGTTTTATAACCAGAAGGCTTTGCATTTCCTGAAACAACATTTTTTAGAATCTTTTAAAGGCCTGTGCTTCAAAAATGGCTCTGGTGACTCATGGCTCATTTACATAGGTTAGGTCACACATGATACATTGATGCATTGTTGGTTTGGGCAACAATCCAGGTGTTCAAATTGTCAACACCCAGCTGAGAGTGGTGTCCACCAGCAACGTCAGAGAACGCAGCTCTAGCAACTCCTTGACCCTTGACCTCATTATCACCGCTAGCCTCAATGGTGGCAGCGTGTCTGGTAGCCGCCTCTGGCGACTGACGGCATTCCTCAGCACCCTGCCAGATGGCTCCGGTGTCCAGTACTCCCCAACATTCATCCAGCTCTCGGATGCTCAGGCGGGTACCAGCCTTCAAGCCGGTCTCACCTCCACCATTTCGTCCCTGCAAACTAACGCCAACACTGCAAGCAACAACCTGATCTGCGGTCAGTTTGGCTACATTTGTGTCCGTCTGGAGAAAGGATTAAACCCATCTGTCGATTTCCAGTTAGGCGATGGCACTCAGTCTTATGTGGCTTGTGCTCCTGTTAACTGCCGAGGTATGAAATTATTCCTAATGGACCGACTCTTGAAAACATCAGACTTGAGGCCTAAATTAGATATTATAAATATGATGCATTCGTGTAAATGAATTTTGAACAGTAAGAATATATGAAAGTGTCCTTTAAATTAGTATTCACACCTTTTATGAATCGGTGTGAAAAACTACTTGTGATGAAACTGCCGGTCATTTTATCGAGAAGTTGAAAATGTGTTGATTTGCTTGTGAAAACGTGCTGCAATTTACAGCCTATTTGCAGAGCAAAATCTGTCGCAGACATTTGCAATGTAATTCATGCCCCTTTTGTAGGTGTTGAGATCACTGACGTGGTGGCGACCATCTTATCCGGCGAACCTGTCAACACGGAGACCACCAACAACATTCTTACCTTCAATGTCCAGGTCTCATCTGCTGTGGCAGGGGCCAGCGTGAGTGGTACCAACCTTTGGCAGGTGATCATCTTCTCGGACACCCAGGTGAGTCTTTGTGAGGATTGAGTATTTCATCAGTGACTGTGAACTCTAGACCTTGGAAAAACCAATTTCACTGCTGGAGGCCACAATTTATAGTTTGTGATTGAGTAAGAAGACAGGGCCAAAGTGACAAAATGTAACTTGGGCAAAACTTTGGATGCAGTGTGTTTGCAAACACAGATCATTTCTGTGTGATTGTACCAGCTTGTTAAAATCAACAAATAGCTCAAGATTGCCTGTTTTTTTATGGTCACCACAAGAAGTTCACAATTTCTTATTTAGCATAAATCTGAGACAATTGAAAAGTACCAAAACGTTTTGCGTATTGCATAGACTTCCATTTTCAGGTTTTTAACTGAAGTTTAATAATTCAAGCAATTTTCTATTTCTTAGCAAAAAAGCTGCCTTTTCAATTTGAACATGGTTGAAAGATGTGTATTAACTGATGTGGATGATTCCCAACTTACCATCAATTGACCGTGATTAGAATGTCCTATCATCTTGCAGCTGAACGGTCAAGGCCTGACAGTCATCCAGATGCAGGCCGTTCTCCCTGGCAACACGGCTAGTACCTTCCTGCAAGCGGGAGTGGACATGATCCTACGCAACATTCAGGTCACCCTTGACCTGACGCAAATCTCCTGTAACCAGATTCCCTACATCTGCGTCCGTCTCCTGAAGTCATCCAACCCGAGCCCTAACCCCGATTTCACCTTCACTGCCGTCCCTTCGGAGGATGTCCTGCTTCATTGTCAGCCTCTTGATTGCATGGGTAAGTTTATGTTTGCTTCTTTTACATTCTCCGTTGAATGCATAATTCATCAAGATAACCCTGACACAGGTTGGATAACTGATCCATCTTCCTCATCTTGCTAACATGAGCAATTTTGCAGCAGTGTGATATAAAAGTGAATTTGCAACTGCTCCTGACAATTTTCATTTTTACGATCCAACTGCAGTAACATTTACTTGAATACACAGAGTGTTCACTTTATCTGAGTCCTCCAAGTTTTGGTGCACTGTTAAACTCGACATGTTGTCCTTGCTTTCACTGCTCATGAGAGATGTACTGAAATTCAACACTGAGATATTGTTGGATGTATTTTGCAGATCCGTCACCGTGTATTGGCAATCTTTGTGAGAATGGTGCCCAGTGTACTGCCCTAGGTTCTGGTAGCTACCGATGTGAGTGTACGCCAGGTTGGACTGGTTTATACTGCAATGTAGGTAAGTACAAGGAAAAAATTAGAAAAATGCTGAAGTTAATTCAGAATCGACTTTGGTGGTAAAGCATTCGGTAAAAGTAGACATCTGAATTTGCAGCTCAAGTCAAATTCAGATCATCTTGGACTTGCAGTCTGACTTCTGGCACCTTTCCATATGTACGTTTTTGGGGTGCGTTACGTGTACGATGCGTCATTTCACTTTCACGGACACAAACATCGAGTCCATTAATATAACACACGTTTGTGTTGTGTTCAGCCGTTAAAATCACCCCGCGAGCAATGTTGACGGATATGCAACATTTGGTGCAAGTGTTGACGTGCATATGGAAAGGCGCCTTTAATCCTTTTATCTTCTGAATGCTAATGGGAAAGCAAAACAAATCAGGCCCAAATGTGTCAGTTTGGAGTATAGTGGTTGTTTTTTTGTGGTTTTTGTTTCAATTCTGTGGCAAAAGGGGACTGCACCAACATGATGAAATCTGAAAAGCTGATATTTCAGTTGTCATGGAGAGAAACAACATCACATCGAGTTTGTTAGACAGAGACTTTAAGTGCAGGAATTCAACCAACTTATCTGAGCAGTTTCATGAAGACACTGAATGCTGCCTCACAAATAGTGTCACTGTTTCCCCCCCCTTTTCATCCTGATGCCACACCCTCCTATGCCACCCCTTCTGTTGTGTATGAAATTCTCACGGATGTATTTTAAATTCCCTTAACGAGCTCATATATCTTCCTTTGTTGCAGAGCTTCAAATTAATACTTCTCTCGTCCAACGAAAAGTTGTTTTGTGTGTCTAAAAGTGTTCATTTATGACATAACTTTACCTCTGGGATCACCTAACATGTACACGTACCTTCATCTTGCGCATTTGTTGCCAAACTGTATTGTCCAAGTAGTTATGTCTGTTAATGTTTGTTGAAGTATAGTCATTGTAGACTACTTGTACTCACAAATGAGGGCGCTATTTATTCGAGATGGGCAAGCAGAAGGCACTGATTTTTAGCTTTGTTTTTTCAGCTGAGTAGAAGCTGTGCATAAAGGACCTGACCATGTTTAACCCTAACACTCCTCAGTCCTCCAACAGGTGAAGGATTGAGGAGTGTTAGGGTTAATAATGCAGGACTGTATAACGTTGATATTGGGGTATAAGATATATCCTAATACTATAATACAGTTGCAATTCCAGCCACCTAAGGGCCCATTGCCCAGCCGTACAGACCTATTTAAAGTTCACTGAATAGCCACTGGCTGTTTTACTGCCTTAGACCAGGTGTGTAGCCATAGGCTCATGTAAAAGCCATTGGCAAGGTGTTTAGCCATTGGCCCAAGTGAAAGCCATAGGCCCATAGAATACTCAAGTGTAACTTCATTTGAACCAGTAAGTGCTGTGCAAACTAATGGATTACGCATACATGTTGGTTCACTCACTGGTTCTCGTGCTAATGCCTTTTACACATGAAACTGTGCACGTGATGTATTCACTTTGGTACCCTTTGACAAAGCCGTAGGCCCACTTCATAGCATAGAGGCCCATTACATGGCCACTGGCTAACAGCTCAGCCACAGCCCTAGCGCATGGCATTAGATGCCTCAGGCTATGCATATCCACTTCACTTGCCTTTGCAAAAAATCACCCCGACAATCCCAGTGGCTGGTCCATTTTTTTTTATTGGTCTGTGCACGGAGTTTGCATCCCAACCTATTGTCACCAGCCATTTTTACATATACCCTCCCCTGCTCTACAGTTGCCGACTACTGTCTGATCACGCAAACGCCTTGTTTTAATGGCGGACAGTGCGTCAGCTTGTCGGATCGCTACCAGTGCATCTGCCCACAGGCGTGGGTTGGCACACGATGTCAAACAGGTACTGCTAAGATCTCTGGAGATTCATCACTTGCTTTCATTCATTACTTTCACAGCATCATCCACAACATAAATTCATATGGGGTATTCCATTTCATTTTTGCATTGATTTGTTAAACTCCTTCATCTATAATAACTTCAAACTTTTCATTTCATTAAGTTTGTTTTCTGGTATTATTAAGATTTTATTTTTCACCAAATGCTGCAGCTGTACAATTTCCTTATTCCTGTTTTTCATTCCATCATCATGGCAGTTTTCCATTTTCTCTTGCAGTTTTCTTCAATCAATGTAGTTTTCCATTCTTTCATTCCCATCTTCCATTCCACCACAGCTGTGTTCCATTCCACCACAGCTGT
>NW_019091355.1:958975-970704 GCF_001949145.1 Acanthaster planci | reverse complement strand
TCCCATTCCCTTATTCCGCTTTTCTTTCTCCTGATTTCTGACACTTGTGCATGTTTTTCTCCAGTGTTTATCCCAATGTCATTGAACTGACTTAACCTGCATTCCTCCAGTTCTCTTTCCCCTCACTGTTTTCCCTTGCTTACTCCACAGATAACCCCTGTGTTCCCATCAACCCTTGTTTCAACGGAGGTACCTGCTTCCCTGATCAAATTGGAGGCTACATTTGCACCTGTTTGCAGGGATTCAGTGGCGAAAACTGCCAGATTACACCAGGTACTGAGTCTTTGATGTAGCTGTTCATCAACTGCAGTTGTAAGAAGACTTCCCAAGCTAGGGTGTTTTTTCACAAGATGTCCTGCAATGATGTAGCCATTTCCATAACATTCAGCAGACACCTCAGTACCCACAGAACCACAATTTCTTCCAAAACATTGAACAAAGACCAAAAACGAACCTTGTTTTCACCCTACCCTACAAACTTCCCTCTTCGTCACTCCCCAAGGGAAAATACTTTTGATCACGATCTTATCAGCAACTGGAAATGCAGCAAAAGCTCTAGTCGCACTTCCTTTCAGCATTGATTTGTTAAAATGTACAACTAGACAAATGAAATGGTGATAGACTACCCCATCGTTAGGTGTCATTTCTGGCAGCTTCTCTAGATACTTAGAGTACTAAATGCAGAGACAATTCTTGTGAGATTTGAAGCTTTTCATGATGGAGGTAGATAGGTTTGCGTTAGCACCATGGATGTATCTCTTTTTTTAGTATGTGGGGGTCTGAAAAGAACTGGTGGTACTCAACGTTTCAGACAGTATGCTGTCTCCTGAAGACGGACAGAGCTACCGCAAACCTATCTGATTTACTTGCCAGTTCTTGTGTTGATGACAGTACCACTGCAGTGCTTGGCTTTTAGCATCAAGTTTTTTGTTTGTTTTAGGTTTGTGCTTTTCATTGACATATAGTCAAGTTTTTAAAGGAATGTGGTGTTTTTCAATCGTGGTCTCCCATTTGCTTCACTTTCCCTGTGTTTCTTTCTTTATCCGCTTTCTACTGCTGCTCTTTCTACTTTCTACTGCTGCTTTCCTGGCCTGCTTCTCTGTCTTTGCACCTCACGCATAGATCCCTGCCAGTCGGATCTCTGTCAAAATGGAGCCACCTGTGTGCGGATCGGAACTGGCTTAGATTATGAATGCCGCTGCCTAGCAGGCTATGCCGGAACTTATTGTAACATTGCACTAGGTTGGTGGATCCTTAAACAATTGACCAATTAAAGGGCCCTGATTTGATCACATACTTTGTATTTAGCCAGTGAGAAATTAAACCACCTTGTGTGGAACTTTTTCAGTTGATGCCCACTCCATGGCCTGATGAGATACCAAACAGTTTTTGTCATCACCATTCCAAGAGATGTAAAACATCAACAAGAATTACATTATTTCAAATTGGAAAAAAATGGTTCTTTGCCCACCACAAATAGAATTCACAAGGACTCTTGTACAAAAAATGAAGATACTGCAACATAATTTTTGCTGAAGGCTTGTCAGATTTCTAGTGAAGTGTTCTTTTCCACTGTCTTCCTCTCTGCATTTTTCCGGCTCTTTCTATTCCTGTCGGCTCTCTTACCTTTCCTAGATCCATGCGATAGTCGTCCGTGCCTTAACGGAGGCAACTGTAGCCAAGTGGGCATGACTTATGCCTATCAGTGTCAATGCCCCAACGAATTTACCGGAACCAACTGCCAAACAGTCAGGGGTAAAAACGTTTTCCCAGTGTTCTGTTATTTCCATCCATTCCATTTCACCCCATTTTTCCGTCCACGTGTGTGTTTCTTCTAATCACTTGTCATTTGATTTGACATGTTTATACTGTTTGTTCACTTACACTAACCTGAATGGGTCATGCCTGGATGTACCCCCTCCGGTGTTGACAAAGAGAGAGTTTTGGGCCGCCGCACGAATGATTAACTCGGAGCATTCTTTGCCCATGCATCGAATGTCTTCAGTCATGTGTGGTTTCGGCACATTCGTAATTATGTGCACTCAGTGTTACATGCTCATGAACAAGTAGTGGAGGCAGTCTGTGGGTCAGAAGGATAACCTTTGGTAGCACTGTGATCAGTATTTTTTCATGTATAAGGCCTACGAGTAGTAAATTTTCATCTGAATGTGCACAACCATGGAGGCAAGTGTCTGTTATATCTCCTTTACTATTGAGGAGGTTCTCGTTTGTCTGATGTACCCGTGTAATGACTCCAGATCTCTCACACTGAGTGCGCAAGCAGATAGCCTGAGATTCATTCTTGATTTGAAGAAATCTGTGAGGCATAACCTTGATGATATTCTGGGTTTTGGAATCTGAAAATGGGAAATGTTACCCTGGGCATTTCTATGTGTGTCTAACAGGATTAATCACACTCAGTCTTTGTCATTATTGTTTTCTTGTATCAACCATCTACTTGACACTGGAGATTGTCCATCCATCCTGTCACATTTGAGACAGTCTTACGAGTCTGTTTGTTTGTCTGTTTATCTGTCAGACACTGTGTCTTTCCATCCATCCATCTACTCATGATAACACATTGCACCATCATCATCCCACCCGACAGTAAATGCACTGGAATTGGAGTGTACTAACAATCGTTATTATATCCTAAATTCATCCACTCAAAAATGTGAAATAATTTCTGGAGAGCTTATTTCTGAGCTTATTTCTTGAAATATCCCTATGGAAAATATAGTCTAAAAGATATAATTCTACAGTTTAATTTCCTTTTGTTCAAGTGCCCCTCTGTCCGTACAGTGGTGTGTTCCACATTTGAGTGGTCACAAACAGTCTCCTTATATGGAAAATGGCACAAGCGTGGTGCATGCTGTGTGAGGTGAGGCACAGCCAGTTAGTGCTTTATCAACTTGTTAAGACCAGCCATGTGATGGACGCTTGACCAGTAGGATAATAATTTTCTTAGATATTTGTTTGATTATGTTTTGTAATGTCTCCAGTATTGGGCTGAAAGGGCATTATCTTCTAGGGCTCTGGCTGTTCACCGTGGCACGGTAATGGCATATAAAGTTAGCCTTAAGCCTCAATGTGCTGAATTCTTACACTGACCTTTGATCCACTGTTTTGATGCAGATTTCTGCTCTCCCAATCCTTGCTTGAATGGTGGGGTCTGCCTCAGGCAGGGCACCAGTGGTTACACTTGTCAGTGCTCATTGGGTTACACGGGCACCAACTGTGCCACCAGGCTAGGTAGGTGAATGATGGGCGCATCTTGCAATATAATCATAATGCAGCACTAAGAAGAAGTCAGGAAGAGCGCATAGTTTGCACTGCATTATGGGAAAAGTCAACATGAACATGTCCATGAAACACTGTCCTGTTTGGCCTGGCCTGGCACTTCTTTCGGTGGTGTTTAGTAGAAGTAAAAGTCATCGTTGTTATCAAAGGCATCAATTTTTACTGGCTTCCTTATTTTATAAATGTATGAGCAGCTTATAAGTAAGTTTTATTTAGACCTTGGAGAATTTTTACAAGTAGTCCATATCCGAATGGGGCGGTCTCTCCTAGAAAGAGAACCAGTTATGCCTTTCAGTGCAAGTACGTGCTAGGCTCATGGTCCAGGCAAAGACTGTGCACGGGTAAACTGTTAAACTCGCTTCTCCCCGTAGAACCCTGTGCCAGCAACCCATGCCAGAACGGTGGAGCTTGCTCCCGAGTGGGAACCAACTTTGTCTATCAGTGCCAGTGTGTGCAGGGCTTCACGGGTACCAACTGTGAGACACCAAGTACGTATAATCTGTCCCTGGAGTAGTGACCCTCCATAGGTGTAATAATAGTATCTTCCCATTTTTTCATGCTGTGTTAAAATGCCTTCGAGCTTTTTTTTTCCTTTATTAACCCCCTCCCCTCCCATGAACAGATGCCTGCATCAGCAACCCGTGTCAGAATGGAGGCCAGTGTAACCAGCAGGGAGCCGGGTACCAGTGCCAGTGCCAGCAAGGTTATGATGGTCTCAACTGCGAAATAGTACTGAGTGAGTATAGGTTCCAACTGGAGGTCCAAAGAAAACTTTGAAATTGCACTAGTTTTAATTTAGAGAAGAAATTGTGCACATTCCATTGAAAATTGGTTTCATACTCCTTTCTTGGTCTTTACTTACATGTAGCTTGTGGTAGACTACGTGGGCCCTTTTATGCTGTTTCAGACCCCTGCCTTGTTAGTCATTTTTTTCTGGTTTTTTTTTTCTATTTTCTAAGATCCTTGTGTTAGTTCTCCGTGCTTTAATGGAGCCACATGCATCCTGCTGGGCACTAACTTCAGATGTCAGTGTGCACCAGGTTACACGGGCACCAACTGCAGAACTGTACAAAGTAAGCATCTGTGACAAAGGTCAACCTTAACCGAGACTCCCTGAGGTGTGTGAGAAATCACATCACAATTGGAGGAATGAAGATTGTTAACCTTGATACCAGCTCAAGCAAGTGTTTTGATATGATTGTGGTCATTTCAGGCTTAAGCACTTGCTGCCGGGAAGCCCGGTTTTGGGCACATATTCTTTATATGCATAGCCGGGGTCTCCGAAATGGAACAAAGGGAACTAGGCCTTGTAACAAAAGACTGTACTTGTAACAAAAGACCAGGCTGCTGGGAATTACTGAAATTTTTCACTCTCAGTAGTGGAGATAATCCAGCCTTGTTTTGAAACAGTATACCACTGTTGGGGCATTCAGTGGGAGCAGATTACCACTGGGGACGAAAGCTCTCCACCACCGCAGTGATGAGCCACACAGTACTGCTGCACGCTAATCNATAACACTGCACAATCTGGGCTCTTTCTACAAGGCGGTAGGCCTGGCTGAAATACTCCAGCGTCAGTAAATGTTGTCTATCAGACTAGAGCAAAATCAGACAGTCCTTCATGTGAGTGTAAGTTTCCAGTAAATGAAGATATGAATTTTTAAAGAATTTTGAAAACAGAAAACAATGAAAAATATAAATGAAAATAATCAACGTTCATAAATGCCCCCAGCGCGATGTGGTCAACTCCATCAAGGTTAAAGTCTCTCTGATTTCAATATGATTTTACATACAAGGGAGTTTGAAGAGCCCAACCACTATTATATGCATGTCTAGGGCCTTTTTTGTGTTGCAAGGACCTGGATTTTGTTCAGTACTGTGTCACTGGTTCACTGATACCAGAAACACCTGCCTAATGGATGGAGCATTGGGACCGCTGATCAAGGTCCAGATCCATTTGAAACAAACAGGCCCTAGATGTCCGAGTTTTGGAAACATACAAAGAGTGGATAATTGACTGTGTTGTCTTTGCGACAGATCCTTGTGATAACAACCCTTGTCTTAATGGAGGAGTGTGTTCATGGCAAGGCCAGGTTTTAGTCTATCAATGTCAGTGTCCAGCAGGCTATAGCGGCAACAATTGCCAATTAATTACAAGTAAGTGGATCTACCTCATATTGTCTTATTTTGTATCCAACATGCCTTTGCAAGTATGATTGGAGAATGGGTCTTATTAGCAAGTTTGGGTTTTCGTTTGGTTGTCATTTTGGTTGTTGTTTCATTTTGTTGCCATCTTACTAGATCCTTGTGTTAGTTCTCCATGTTTCAACAGAGCCACATGTCTGCAACAGGGGACTGATTTCAGGTGTCAGTGTGCCCCAGGCTACACAGGCTTAAACTGCGGAACCATACAAAGTTAGTGTTGAAAAGACGTAGGATTTTTGCCATCCTCATTCTTAACAGATCCACCAAATGTTTTGATATGTTTGGGTTTAATAGTTGGATCAGTATTATAAAGGTATCTCTTGAGATGTCCAAGTTTTGAAAACGTACAAATAGTGAATAATGTACCGTGTTGTTCATGTCTTTGCGACAGATCCTTGTGATAACAACCCTTGTCTTAATGGAGGAGTGTGTTCGTGGCAAGGCCAGGTTTTAGTCTATCAATGTCAGTGTCCAGCAGGCTATAGCGGCAACAATTGCCAATTAATTACAAGTAAGTTAGCAAACCGTCTTAGATTTTGCTACGTTGCTTTCAAAAAGTGTGCATCGTACCTACTGGAAACATCTGTTAACTCCAAGTGAACTGTTTATCATTTTTGGCTTGTTATTTCTTCAACCTATTAGATCCTTGTGTTAGTTCCCCGTGTCTTAATGGAGCCACATGCTTCCTACAGGGCACTGACTTCAGATGTCAGTGTGCACCAGGCTACGCAGGGACAAACTGTGGGACCATACAAAGTAAGTGCTCACAACTTTAGAGGATTGAGGATTGTCAACCTTAATTTTAACAAATCTACCAAATGGTTTTGATGATTTGGAGCTTCACAGTCCAACCACTATCATACAGGTGAGCTTATAGATGTTTGGCCTTTGGAAAGTAGGAAGAGTGGATAATTGACCGTGTTGTTCATATCTTTGTGACAGATCCTTGTGATAACAACCCTTGTCTTAATGGAGGAGTGTGTTCATGGCAAGGCCAGGTTTTAGTCTATCAATGTCAGTGTCCAGCAGGCTATAGCGGCAACAATTGCCAATTAATTACAAGTAAGTTAACAAACCGTCTTAGATTTTCAATGTGCATACCGGGAACTGGTAATGTACTTCAATTATAGTAAAGTGATATACTCTTTTGTTTTAATATTGAAATAGTCAGATTTTAAAACATTTGGTGACTGCTGTTTTGCATAAATTTGCTTTCCCCAAGGTTCATGTGTTATCCACAGGAAAGTTTGAAATGGTACCATAGCCCTGTCTTGTTCGTTCAAGAACTTTGAAACTTGTAAAAGTTGCATATTACGCCTGCAGAAAAATGTCTATTTGTTATCACTGAGTGAACCATGTCATCATATTTACTCGTCATTTTTTCAACCCTCTAGATCCTTGTGTTAGTTCCCCGTGTCTTAATGGTGCCACGTGCCTTTTACAGGGCACCGACTTCAGATGTCAGTGTGCACCAGGCTACACAGGCACCAACTGCGGGACTGTACAAAGTAAGCACAGTTTTAATATTGAATCCAGCCTCTGCGCTTGTGTCATTTGACAAGCGCTGTATACACAGTTTTACTTGGGACCTTTCTGTGAAGTCCAACATAAACATGCTCGGGTGTGACTTAAACCTACGACAACAGAAATCAGGAACCTTGCTTAACTCTGAGATTTACAGATTTCAGAATCCTCTATTTGTTCTCTTAAAGTTTAACTGACTAAGATCTCTTTGTGCCTTGTGTCATTCAGTTTGCTTGGATTGATAGTGATATCTTTTGTTCTCTGTAATTTTGCTAGACCCATGTGATGCCAATCCATGCTTAAATGGTGGAATGTGTAATTGGTTTGGACAAGCCTTGATATACCAATGTCAGTGCCTGCAAGGCTACAGTGGCAACAACTGCCAAGTAATACAAAGTAAGATCATTACGTTACCACAGTTCCTTGTTTTGAGTCTTACCATTTTCAGGTTGTTTGGCTTCTAGCTAGCACTCCTCAAGCAGAGATATTGACAAATGGGAAGAGCCACCAACATAGGGCTGGTAGAGCACTGGCATGGTATTCCAGAGGCCACTGGTTCAAATCCCGCTCCAGCCAGTTTCTTTGTTCATCTTTAGAATCATTCATTCACCTAGTCAGTTTCCCTATATATGATTAGTTTCATCATTTTCTTATCCTATTGACTAGCATTGTTCATCCTTGTTGAATGCTCCACCCTGTAAAGTGCAACCAACAGCTCTGGCTGTTACAACAAACTCTATTAGTTTATGGACCCAAGTGATTCTGCCATGTGAAATATGCCCTCTAGTGTTAAAGGCCATCAGCTGGCAGTCAAAATGGGCCAGGAAAAAACTGGTATTTTTCTTTATCCTTTTGGCATGTCTTGGACACCACTGAACCACTATTCAGCCTGTGTTTGGTCGCATCCTCGCCAAGGGCCTGTACATTTTTTACTGCAAAATCTCTCACTGAACAGGAAGAAGAAAAATGTACGTTCTATGTTTTAAGGCAGTCAAAGGAATCAAGCCCCACATTAAGACGGTTGAAGTTACAACAGTAGACTTCTTATCAGTCCCTCGTCCCTTTTTGTGCTGTCTGTCTCTATAGATCCCTGCAATAGCAACCCCTGTCAGAACGGTGGTTTGTGTCAATGGCCTGTTACAAGTTTTGCCTACACCTGCCAGTGCACCCTCGGCTTCACTGGTTTGAACTGCGCGACAGCTCTGAGTAAGACTTTATCTGGAATACTTGGCTACGGCTGGCTGTAATACACATGGGAAATGGCTGCATGTAGCCACTAGCTTGTGGCTTCCATAGGAATGCATGTTCATTCTTGCTGTTGCTAACTTATGGCAACATGACCCGAGTTTGGTTGATGTTAAAGGCTGGAATAGAAGTAATTTAAAATGCTAACAAAAGATGCACATACCATGATGTTTGAGCATTCTGTTTGATGAGTACAAAATCCCGAAAGACCTGGACCTATATCCACAGCCAGTCAGCTTTATGGAGCCACGCCCACCAATGCACTGATAGGTTCCGATCCCTTCAATCAGAATGGCCATTTGTTCAAATCTCCTCTGGCTTTAAGTTCTGCTAAACCTGTCACTTAGCGACAGGCAAATGTTGTTTTAACCAAAAATCTTTTCTTTCTCATGACGGGAATTCGTTAATGGTGGTAACATTGTGTGTTGTTTCACAGATCCATGCTCAAGTAATCCATGTAACAATGGAGGCATATGCTCTTGGCTGGTACCCGACTACCGTTACCAGTGTCAGTGCCCGCCGACACACACTGGTAACAACTGTGAAATCCCGCTTGGTATGTCAGTTTGTCTCTTGCTCTGTTTCTTTTCTCCAACAGTTTTGATGTAAGTGGGCTGGGTTGTGGTACCACTCGAAAATGAAAAATCAGTCTCCAAAGGAATTCAAAGATAATTTGAAACTCCGGTCTTTAACTTTTTTCCATTTAGGATCATGCTTCTCAAGCCCCTGTCAGAACGGTGCCACATGTTTCAACCTGAACCAAGGGTCAGGCTACTTCTGTAGTTGTCCCTCCAGCTTCAAGGGAGAAAACTGCCAGTATCCAGGTAAGCCATCATTGTCAATGACAGAAGTTGCCATCCAGAAAGTGCAGATGAATCCAGTGGCCGTGGTGGTGCTGTCTCCGGACAGTTCTGAGGGCCTCTTTCAATGATGCGAGGCATTGTAATTGTTGCACAATTGTTGAAGTTTTCTATAGCATATTGAAGTGGGCCATCAGGGTTGTCTACTGACAATGTTGCTGGATTCGTTTGTCGACTAGACCAGAGTTAAAAACCCTTACAGTGATGGCATTGCACTTTTGCACACACTCATGGAGTGTTTATGATTGGCCATAATGAAGAGAGATGAAGTAAGTATTCAGCATAATTACTATTCTTTAAAGTCTTAAATATATAATTTACAATTATCTTTACTGATATTAACATGTTTAGTATCAGTCACCTAATATTTGGAATAATTTCCTACAAGGCCTATGGCAATAACAGTGTATTTGTGCTTGTTAAGGTGTTAAACTTTGTAATAATGTACTAGTCAAGTTTAAATTTACCCCACAATACTGTGAATGATCGTGGATGTCCAGATGGGCTTTTTTACCACATTGCCGACAGTTTGATTTCCCTTACTGACCAACATTCCAATTTTGAGAATTGAACTTAAACAGTGTTCATTTGTTGATTTTTGTTTGTCTAGAGCCTTGTATTTCGTCGCCATGTTTGAACGGTGGAACATGCTCTTCCAACACCATTGGATCCAGCTTCACCTGTACCTGTCTAGCCAATTTTCAGGGAAACAGTTGCCAATTTCCAAGTAAGGAAAAACTAAAAGCATCTTAGATATTTATGAACAAAAGTTAGTGTTTTAGAACATGTTAGATAGTCTGTGCTCTTGTATGAATGCTGAATTCCACCTTTGACATTTGCTCAACTATAGATCCATGTAGTTCCCAGCCCTGCCAGAACTTTGGAATCTGTGTACCCGATAATTTTGGCTCATCCTATTCTTGCACCTGCCAACCAGGTTACCTTGGTGATCACTGTCAGTTTGCAAGTAAGTCAGGGTAACATCCGTCATAACATTAAATAACCCGACATAGATTTGTAGTCACACCAAATGAAATTTAGGTTAAGCCGCCCAATGTTTCGAGACCAAAGATGTGATAATGCATTGTTCTTTTTACGTTGCATGACACTCAGATATAAATCTTGTCATGCACAATTTATTGCTGTAGCTAAATGTGGGCCTCATTTTTTTAAAATGGTGTTTGTGCATTGATTTGTGAAATATTTGAATCAGTTTCAAATCATGACTGTCATGACTTTTAGCACATAGGTTGCATGTTGATAATTTCACTTTGATTCCAAGCTTAGAAGAACATCTCACGGTTGTGTTTATCTCAAGTCTGCATACTGACACAGCAATATCAGTGACATCTGAACCTCTGTCTTTATTTGGTCATTTATAGATCCCTGCATTTCCAATCCATGTTTTAATGGTGGGCAGTGTGAGACGGATAACGTCGGTTCACGGTACACTTGTAGTTGCCCTGCAAGTTTTGTTGGGGACCGGTGTCAACTCAATGGTAAGTTTTGGAAATAAATTGTATCATACAATAAACCAGTTTTATCGGTGTTGGCCTGTTCAAAGTTTCTGTCATTTTCAAGCCTTAAATTCCAATACTCAAGTTTTAAATGTTGAATGATTCAAACGGATTAATTTGGCTTTTTCCGAACTTGTTTTTGAGTTGTTATGACGTTGTCATAAGTCCATATTCCTGTCCTCAAGTTGAGTCTGAAGGAATTCTAGGAACTTGTGACTGAGGCATTTCCTGATTGCGTATCATTGAACCTTGTTACGTTAAGTGAGCCTCATGATTTGGCTCACGATGAACTTTGCGCCAGCAGCTGAATATATCAGATTTATCAGATGAACTTTTTTTGTTTTGCAATTCGTAGATCCATGCCTACCCAATCCTTGCCAGAACGGAGCTGTGTGTTCCCTGGCAAATGGTGGACAGACCTACCAATGTAGCTGCATCAATGGCTTCTTTGGACAGAACTGCCAAATACCAGGCAAGAAATTTATCAAGGATTAAGGTTGCTTTTGTAATGCTTTTCCAGAGCTCCAGCTAGGTCTGCTGTTGGCAAGTCTCCACACTTGTGGAACCTGTCAAAACCAAGGCACCAGACTTGAATGGAGTCTAATTTCCTATCAGTAGTACTGATGGTTTAAAGCTTAAACCTGTTTACCCATCTATTAAAAACCCTCACATTGTTCGTAGCATGCTGCATCAAATATCTTTCAGCTGGAGGCTTTTTGGTAACATGGTCATGGGGGGCTTTGGAATCCATTAAATATCAAACCTTTTTCTTGTTCCTAACAACAGTGAGTTGTGTATAACAAGATATGTGGGCAACTTGTCTGATGTTCCCACAATAACATTATGCGTGGCAGCAGTGTAGTTAACTTGTTGGCATGGCCTTTCTTTTTATCACCAGTGAGGGCGCACTTATGCAACAGGGTCCACAAGATTGTTATAAATAGCTCTTTTTTTCCAAGTCATAGCTGTGGATGTTTGGGTTGGAAATTTGAACGTGAAATCTTTGGTTTCTTTCAGATCCTTGCCGCAGTCTTCCATGTCTTAATGGTGGAGCCTGCGTAACCACCAACGCTGGCTT
>NW_019091355.1:926146-958558 GCF_001949145.1 Acanthaster planci | reverse complement strand
CCCCACATTAAAAAAAGGGACTGTTGAATCCAAAATCATGTAAACGTATTTGTGCTATAGGTTCAGTCTGGCCAAGTTCACCAAGTCAACTGTTTCACTGTCATTTCCTAATAATTTGATTCCAGCCTGCTTTTCCAGACAATTATTTTAGCAGAAGGTCCTAAAGAAGGCAAAAATAAGATAGTAATGTTTCAACAGCTCAATCAGAATGTGATCAAAACTCAAGAAGCTGCTATGTTGGCTGATGAATTTCTTGTAGAATTTACCTGAAGGAATATTTTCTTGATTATGGCATACCTTCTGTATTTCAGATCCCTGTTTCTCCCTCCCTTGCCAAAATGGTGGCACCTGTGAGCCCCACCCACTGGGGACTAGTTTCACCTGCAGCTGTCAGCCTGACTTCCAGGGCGCCCTCTGCCAAAACAGAAGTAAGTGACTAAGTTTTAGCCCCAGATATGTTTGTCGTGGTGTTGCTTGATGTCATTTCTCCGAAGTTACATATGTTGCTGGTTCATCCTATCAATTGCAGTGTTGAAGTGAAGATCATTTCTGTAAGTGTGATCAAGAGTGCAGGAGAGGGAACTCAAGTACGAGTATTACAGTGCTGTACATTTAGTCAAGTTCAGATCCAGGAGTACAAGAATGTTCAGTTTCTTGAGTTCAAGCAGGAGTCCTACAATAGAGGGTTTGCATGGCTGCCATCTTGGGGGCAAGTTCTTTTATTCAACAGGGTATGCACAGAGGAACGAAGGAACTGCCCTGCAAGCACAAAGCCTTCTATACTATAGTTTTCAGGCAAGTTTGTTTTCGCCTGTATGGTATCAAGCACAAATATGACCATCACTGGGTAATAGTCTGCCACTTTCTTAAT
Source organism: Acanthaster planci (assembly GCF_001949145.1). The sequence goes on along the minus strand of NW_019091355.1, from coordinate 957,687 downwards.
TCTAATTCCGGCATTTGTTGTGCATATCTTTCATGGTAATTCGTTCTTTCCTTTTCAGATCCCTGTGCCTCCAATCCATGCCTTAATGGTGGTGCCTGTCAGGTCGGCATCGGTGGTACTTCCTATTTTTGTAACTGCCCAGTACAATTCTTGGGACCTCGCTGCCAGAATAGCGGTGAGTATTTCTCCATGATAAAGCTTTGACAGGAAGGGGTATTGTTCCTGTTTGCAGATGTATGGTTGAGCCCGTTAAACTACAGATTAGTTGATGGTTGGCCTCTGGTTTTTTCCACAGATCCTTGTCTTTCAAGGCCATGCCTTAATGGTGGTGTCTGCACTTCTGCAGCCCAAGGCTTGCTGTACTCTTGTACCTGCCCACTTCAGTACTTTGGCATGAACTGCGAAATCCTGGGTAAGCGTTCCAACCTTGTACAAGTCAAATGCTGTCTTTGTTCTTAACTGTTATGTTTGGGTATGAACTCACAAATACACTTGTTACCCAAATTTGATTTCCAATTTCCCCGGCCAAAAAATTAAAACCCAGTTTGCAATCCACTAGAGAAGTTTCAGAGCAAGTTTTATAACAAAAGGTTCGTTGTTCTGTTACTTGGAGTAAATGCATATTTTTTCCGACACGACAGATGCTTGCACCTCTAGTCCTTGTCTGAACGGTGGAGTCTGCAACCCATCCTCGTTTGGTTTTACCTGTACTTGTGCACCAGGCTTTAATGGAGTCAGGTGTACTAACTCCGGTATGTGGCCTTTCTCTAAGCTTGTTTCTCTGTACTCAGTGATACGACTGGCTTGTGCTGCAATGCTAAAGAATGCACTCCTGTGGTGCAACCGCTTTCATCTTACAAGTTCAGTTTCCCTCGTGACTTTAGCGAAAATTTACGAAGATGGAATATTTTATGGTTCTTGAGAACAGAAGTTTTTTGTTTCAGGCTTTTTGAAGTTAGAAAGTCAAGGTTGCTTTTGTGGAGGACATGACCACACAATTTTAGTATGTTTGTTTCATGTTACTGTGTGAACATAGTTCTTATCAATACTTTGGCTTCAACAAAATAGTTTTTATTGTTGTCATGAAATTGTTTTTATTCCACTCTTGCTGTTGATAATTCTGTCCTTCTAGATCCCTGCGGGCGCCAGCCGTGCCAAAACGGCGGTTCTTGCTTTGAGAGCACTGGCCCTACCGGCTTCTTCTGCCGTTGCACGTCCGGCTTCATTGGTGCCACCTGCCAATTTCCGGGTAACGTGGACTCCTTTCCAGCCGCTTTTAGGCAGTGCTTGCAAACAGATTTAGTTAGCCATCTTGACTTGTAGTTCTTACATTCACATGCTCATTGAAATTAGTTAGCTTTGTGATATTTAACTGCATAGATAGTTGACAATGTTACATTTGTTGAAGAGTTGATTCTAATTTTAGTTTAATTTGCTAGCTTTGGGTCCTTTTCTAGGTTCTCAATAGTTGCAGTTTTTATGAAAAACAGCATCATATTCTACAAGAAGAGTTTATCTAACTAGAATGTTTCTGTTGAAATCATGTGAGTTAATGCTCATTAATAAATGGAATTAATGTATATTTTACAGTAAGAAATTCTGACTTATTTTACAGTCTCAAAATAAACGAAGTTGGAACAGATTGAACTCAACTTGTAAATTTCAAATGGGGAAGTTTTAATATCCAAGTGGTGAATTTGAAGCATCTTTTACACAATCTTGGTGTCTTTTGAAGTAACTTCTACAAAGCTATTCGTTAATAATAACAGTCTGGTACCTTTTGCTTAGTGATTGAATACACAGATTTGATTTTGCAAGGACCCTGGACAAGATGGCTGCAGCCATTTAGATAGTTATCATAGTTTTAGACATTAACCCTAACCCGGCTATTTTCTCTGATCCGACAGACCTTTGCAGCTATAGTCCATGCCTGAATGGGGGGACGTGTAGCAATTTCCCCTTGGGCAGCGACTTTCTCTGCGTGTGCCCGCAGGGGTATTCTGGCAAGAGATGTGATGAATTTAGTAAGTTGCTTGGTGCCTTGCTGGTGCCCTCAATGTATACGCCTTGGTCTTTTAGAATGGCTTTTGGGCCACTGGCAATTTTTGCATTTTCCACCGAAACAAGATGAAAGTCATCTTGAAACGTATATGTTCAACTGTGTTTACTACGTACGTATGTTAAAAATTTCCCTTGAAATTGTTATTGGCTCCTTGCTTCCACTCAAGAGGGCAATGTGATACAAAATCAATCAGGTTGTGTCCATTTGTAGCCTAGATCTCTTTAAAAGATTTAAAAATCTTGTTAAAGATTTACAGGTTGACAGAAATACAGCCTATTTGTTGAAGGGAAAAGACTAATGAGTAAAAACGTTGGACCTTTTCCTGTGATGCAAGTTGAAAAATGAACTGCTTTGCACTAAATGTTTGTTTGCTGCTGAGACACTGTAATCATTCCAGCAACTTAAAAAAAGGCAAGTCAATAATTTAAAGACTGCCAGTAGTCCAAAAACATTTTAATTTCCATGGCTGTGCATGATGAGCTAGTAGCCTGTATAAGTTTTGTCTTGTTTTATACTATTGTAATGTTACCATTGTCATTGTCAGTGTTGCAACTTTGTCATTGTCAGTGTTGCAACTTTGCCATTGTCATTGTCAGTGTTGCAACTTTGTCATTGTCAGTGTTGCAACTTTGTCATTGTCAGTGTTGCAACTTTGTCATTGTCAGTGTTGCAACTTTGTCATTGTCAGTGTTGCAACTTTGCCATTGTCATTATCAGTGTTGCAACGTAGACATTGTCATTGTCAGTGTTGCAATGTAGACATTGTCATTGTCAGTGTTGCAACTTTGTCATTGTCAGTGTTGCAACTTTGCCATTGTCATTGTCAGTGTTGCAACTTTGCCATTGTCATTGTCAGTATTGCAGCGTAGACATTGTCATTGTCAGTGTTGCAATGTAGACATTGTCACTGTTGATGCATTGCCATAGTTATTGTCAATGTTGCTTGCTGGAAGTTTAGTTTGAGCATCTGTTAGAGCTGCAGATGATGTGACCTTTGACCTTTTGCCTGCGAACAATTAGTAAAATTAGTAAAGTAAAATGTTTCTTACTTTCTACCAAATGCGAACAATGTACACAAATACCTACACCTGTATGTGCATGCCTCTTTAGCGTTTGACCTCTCTCTTGGCGTGTTTGTTTTTTAGCATTCCATTTCCAATACGGGGGTCACATTGTCTTTTTTAAAACTCAAGTATGCAGTAATTACGCCATGCGTGTGTTGTGTTTGTAGCAATTTTAACAATTTTATATGGAACCGCATTTTATTTATTTGTGACTGAGGTAAGGTCACATGGTAAGTTGTTTTCTTTCATTTTAATCTGAACAGACTAACTCAAGTCTAGTTAGGTTTAGAAGTCCTAATTGAAGCTATCTAATGCAATCCAGGTAGGTTTTAATCTTACAGCTTGACTCACCTTGACTGAAATTTCCAGATTTTTTAAAGACTTTTATGACTCTGAAAAGTATGCAAGGTTCAGGTCTTAACTGCAGTCAGACCTTCATCCATATTCAGACTTGTTTCTTTTCCTTCCTTTTTGGCATCAAAGGACCTCAGATCTACTTCTATTTGTTGAAAAAAATTATATGAAGTGCCATCTTGCCTACAACCCAGTCTCTTATCATTGGAGTTCACTCATGCAAACACATGTACTACCAACTCAACCACACATATTTGACAAAAGCCGGAAACTAAAGACTAGTTCAGTTGCCACAGATTTCAACTTTCATCTGACAAAAGTCTATTTTCTTCCCAACTAAGACCCTTGTAGTTCCGACCCTTGCCTGAACGGTGGAACCTGCAACCGAGACAGCTTGGGCCAAGTGTACAGCTGCATTTGTCTCATTAGCTATGTCGGCACCAATTGCGAGTTTGGTAAGACTTTCTTACAGTGAGGCCACATCTGAATTTCACTTCAAGAGAATTAGGTTCAAATCTTACCCTGTTTGGGATATGCGGACACATTCTGACATCTGACACAGCCATAACTCGGGGGGAGGCTGTTTTGTACAAGCCTTTCCCCTTGATCTGAATGTGAAATGAAGTGTTGAGCTGTCTTTTTCTGCGTCTTCACAGTCCAGTACTTTTGAGGTTGTCATTGTCGCAGGGTTTTGAGATCTATTTATTTTCAATTCTTTATTTGCAAATGACACATGCATAGTTGAAAGCCACCAACTGTAGCCATTGCAGCCACTGTCCATGTATAATGTGGCTATCCATTGACAGTTGGTGTTCGAATAATTCACTATTCAAATATTTGACCTTCAATTTGATCAAACATTCATTCGTACCGACCAGTAGATTAGTGATGGTTTGTTCATCAACAATCTGCCGGTCAGTTTTTATACAAAATCAGTTGCAGTAACGCACACAGTTGTACATTATAATCAATATAATAGCTTCTCACATCTAGGAGTACCTCCTACCATGATTTAGCAAGATTTAAGAGACGGACTTGCCCTGTTGAAAATTTCTATTCCTTTTAAATTTTTTAATGAATAATTTAGTTATTGATTTCTGTCGCTTTTCATTTGAATCTGCTTGGAACAGGCCTCCATTGCGCAATTTTTTTCTAATTTAACACAAAACAAAATTCTCCCCTTAATCCTTTTCCTGAATTTTGTATTCAAATTCAGAAAATAATCCTCCAAAATTTTCAATAATCGATATTTGAATATTCGGCACAGCCCTATTAGAAGTGACCTTGGAGTAATGTTAAATGATAACGATGGTGATACTGCTGTAGTTCCAACCCTCTACAAGCGCAATCAAAATTCATGATTGCAGGCATTAGATAAGACAAGACGTCAATTGATATCATGCAGAGTGGCTTTTGGGGTTAGAGTTGAGCAATTCTAGAAGCGATTATATCAAATAAGACCTTTTTTTTTTCCTTGTTAGGACCAAACTGTTTCAGTCCCACCGATTTCCGCTGTGGAAGCGGGGAGTGTATTCCTGCCTCCCGCCAGTGTGATCAAAGCTTTGACTGTGCCGACAGCTCAGATGAAAACACCTGTTCACGCCAGTGCACCAGTCAGGAGTTCCGATGCACCAGTGGTACATGCATCAATATCCAGCTTGTCTGTAATGGGATCAATGAATGTCCTGATGGATTGGATGAACAGAACTGTGGTGAGTAGTTACCTGTCCTTAATTATTTCCCAACAGCGCTAGTATTCATGAGGACATTCAAAGTCTTTAACCCTAACCCTGCCAAACGCAGCACAGTGCGTCAGGGGTAATATCTGGTGCACTTTGATGCACTTGGCAATCAACAGCAGCCAAACAAACTGGCCATGTTAAGACATTGGGAGCTAGTCCCATTGAATAATGCCACTGTTGGATCTCGTGGTGACTGGCAACCACAGACTCCCAGGCTGTTTGGCCTTGGGGAGAGTTGAGCTGTTGGATCTTGTGATGACTGGCAACCACAGACTCCAACGCTGTTTGGCCTTTGGGAGAGTTGACCTGTTGGATCTGGTTACACTGGACAGGCAAGCCACATTGCAAAATGATGCAGACTGATGTGTCTAGCAGGGTTTCTAGCCAAAGTACCCTGAAGGGTGAGGGTCAATTTACGGGATGTATTTCTTCCAATAAATATTTGTGATTCATTTTCACCAATTGGAAAGTGGCCTAAGTTCTTGTTGCATTTAGTGTTTTGATTGAATCAATTATAAGTTGGTTCTCTTGACATTTCAACATTGTGTCTGTGTTCCATTTGTTTTGCAACAAGTATGAACAAGTCTTGCTAAGTTATTTGCTGTTAGCAAATGAAGGCTGTTTGCTTTCATTTGCTTCAAATTATTTGTTTTGTTCTCAATAAGAAAAATGCCCTGGAGTGTCTGTTGCCATTGTGCAAAGTTTGTTGTTTGTATTTCCCTGCGAGTCAAACATCTGGCATCATCTTGACATTTTCATGGATTTAAAACTTTACCCAGAAAAATGAAATTACAAATTCTTTGCCCATAATTCTTCCAGAACTTTCTACTTTTCTGCTAGTAAGTAAGGATGAGGGAGATACCTGTACTGACAGTACTTTTGTTATTGATGTGAAAATAAGCAAATCCTGAGTTGCACAGTTTTTCTCAGAGCACTGACTTTAGGTTCCTAAACAGCAGTGGAAGTGTGTATTTGCATCGTAAACATAACTGTGAGAAAACCCAAGGTGTAAGCTCTTTGTCAGATGTGTGGGAAAAATATTCTGCAAACAGCCTGGGGTTGATAAGTGCCTCTGTAATCACCCAAGTTCAGGCATTTTCAACTCAAATGGTAGACTGATTAGCAGCGTACATGTTGAAATTTTTTGTTGTGTACCTGAAAGTTTTAGGCAAACATTTTGAGTCCATTTACATCTGATTTATGACAGCTCATAATTTCATGAAATAAATTATCCTTTAATAAATGTGTTTTTTTTCCAAAATAGCTTTTCGTGGCAAATTTTCAAATATAGTGTTGAAAAAGAACTCAGTGAATTAAACTAATTACAAAACTTCAAAAAGATTTGTAACAGAACTTCAGTGTTGGTTGTTTGTTTGTTTTTGAATTTGAGCAAATTTAAAATTCTCAGATACATCGAAAAACATAATCAGGGTGGCTAGGAAGAATAGGGTGACACTTTCCTGCAATTCCTTTTTTTCTCTCTTTGCCTTTTCAAGTTGTCAATTTTTCAGGCAGCTTCAAATGTTTGGCAACAATCTAACCCTTTTTTTTCATTTCTTTTTTTTCATTAACTGATATAGAATGGATATTTACTACAATTTGTGGCCAACTTTTCAGGATTATTCCTGTATTGCACTCAACTGTGCAGACAGGTGCTGTTTTAGGAGGAGTTCAGTTTTTTCCAGGAAGTCCCTAAAAACCTCTGTCTGAGTCTCACTTGTTCATGGTTCTGGACATTGTTGAAGCCTGCCCTCTTGAATCTTTCAATTATACTCCCACGGTTTCCTAAATGTCAGCTCAGTTTACTATTCTGTTTCACTTCCCTTTCACTGGCCCCAAACCCAGGGTTAAGTCACTCATTTAAATATCAAAAGAGTAGGAACTGGAAAGAGGGCAAACACCAAACAGTTGGGTATCGTAAGTCAATCCCCCCCCGGCCTAGTGCTGAAATGGTATGATCCACATTTTTGTTGTTATCTTGTTGCTGCTCTCAAAGACAGAAAGGGTAGCTTTGGAGCACAATACAGGAGCCCGATAGGGGTGTTTTGGCAGGAATGCTTTAGCGGTTCAATGAGCATCAATGGTTCTGTCAAGGACTTGGTTTAGAGACTGTATATCAACTTTATCTTGTGGTTTCTGTTTGCTCTGGAGACCGTGGGAATTGCCGGCTAGATTTACTGACTGGATTACATGAAAAGTTTACTTAGAGTAATAAAAAAGAAAGCAATGATGCTGACAATTACTTCATCAGAGGAACAGTAATGCAGGATGATTGACTGAGTTACTGAATGAGTATTGATTGCTTGCTTGAAGTGGTAACCGTGACAGGCTTGTTGGCAGTTTTGAAATTACTGGACCTGTGGGAGAAAGTGGCATTGGAAATTGCTGGTGCAAAGGCGAAGTGAGTCTGCAATAAATGAGTGTATGCGTTCACCATGGTGAGCAAGACAACTTCAAGGCAAGAGGAACCTGTCTTATGACGGTGACAGCCTGGTCATAAGCCATGCCTCGGTCTGGCCCACCACTGCTGGTGTACCTCTGTCTGATTTACTCCCTGTCATGTGTTTCGACTGCAGCATCGCCGTGCGACTCAACGCCGTGTCTGAACAGCGGTGCGTGCATGAATTCTGGGACCAACTTCATCTGCAACTGTGCCCAGGGATGGACAGGGACAACATGCGACCAAGGTAAAGTCTCAGCATGAAAACTTGACTTGTATGCATAGCCACAAGAGGGGGCTATATTTAGTATTACTGGGTAGTGAACTAATGCCATTTTATTTTTACCAATATCTTTTGTCATAGTTACACCGAAAAGCAAGGTGTACGTTTCGTTCATATTCACTTCATCCTGTACAGCTTGGTGGTTCCGAGAACTTATAAAACAAGTTTTTTGAAGAATTTTTCTTTTTGATCTGTTAACAAAAGAACCCCAGTGATATATAAATTTGAGGGCTTTTCAATAATGGTTAAGTGCCATGTTCATGGTTGAGTGCGCATGCATGTTTAAGCTTTTGTCTGATTATAAACTTTACTTTTACTTTGTGAAAGGAAATTCTCTACATTTGTTGATTCTTTGTTCATGGTTCATTTGAACTGCAAATTTGATTGCGATATACTTTTCATAAAACTTGCAACTTCTGTTTTGAATCAAATTCGATCTCCGGTGTTACTCATGATTGCAAGTCTGTATTAAATTGAAAAATTGTGCTAAATGTGTTTACCCTTATCATTTTCTTGACATTGAATTCACGAGCCTTAATACATCTTATTTTCTGTAACATATTTCTTTGAAAACTCTCTAATGGCTCACTGTGAGGTATTGTTTGTATTGGAAATCAGTGAAGCGCAGACTCCATGATTAATACAAAAATTGAAAAAGTTCAAAATAAAAAGGTTTCATGGGAGGTGATTCAAATGGTCTAAATGCCCATGAGAGATTTTTTTCAGGTTATGGGACATGTCTTCTATTTGAAACAAGTTGTTATAGAAGTGGAACCGTCGTGGAAAAATATAAGAATTGGAAAGAATTACACATACATGATCAAAGGCAGGCAGTCATTGATTTGCCAGCAGATCATTGGATAACCAATCTGAAATTTACTGATGAAACGAGCAATGGTGTCAGTGATGACAATGTGTGTTACCATATTTTACACTTCAAGCAACTTCAAAATCATTTGTTTAATCCTTTTCAGACTGTCATTCAAAATATTCATACCTAAGAATGCAACAAATCAGCATAATGCACTGAATTGAAAACTTCCTCTAAATAACCATATTAGTTTTGGTTGTACTGCTCAATAATTATTTAAACTTGTGTTTGGCTTCCCTGAAGTGTGGAGTATCATGTACATCCATCCATGTAGGCTTCACCGTGCGTGACTCAAAATGCTGTTATTTTTCTTTTGGAAATGTTTGTGTTGCCAAAATTGACAGTCTTTTGAGTTTTCACTCCTGAGGTAACCATGTGTGTTTTGGCCAGAGGGCAAGATCTGTCTATTGAACCTCTTTGCAGAAAAATCTATACCAAGACGCTTTTCATTGAGAAATATCGCTGTGAGTCAACAAGGGGAGTTCACATGTATTTGTGACGTTCATTTGGTCTTCATAGAGAGACTGTAATTGCTTCCTTTGTATTCTTTTGTAACAAATAAGAATGAATCAATATTGTGTTTTAAGTTGCTTTTCATTGTTTCTTGAAACCCTAAGTCTCCTGAAAACATTTTTATGGGAGTCTCCCTGAATTGTCCCAAATCCTCTCCAGGAATGGAATTCACTGGCTTATTCTTTGGTCATATGGGGCATCCAGGTGTAATTTTAGCCTTTGTGTTGGTTGTACTTTCTCCATCCCACAGATGTCTCCAAGTTTGATTGATTTTGAAGGATCTTGGGGCATTAAAGTCATTCTAGGTTCTTGTCTCTTGTTGCTGAAATCCCGGACTCTTCCAACGTCCCTTACCCAGTTTGGAAGAATGTTGAAGGGTTTAGGACTGTGCAGGTTTGCCATGGCATTGGTGTTACTCAGCGTAAAGAGTATATTATTGGCTGTCAGCACAGAGTTGAACGTTACCTCAGAGGTTTCTAACAAAAAGTGCCCGGGGAGTTAAGGATAAATTTAGCTTGTTTTGTTCAAATTCAGTAGACAAATACATGTATGCTCAGTCCAGTATTGATATACGTGTATATGTCAACACGTATGGATGAGGAAATGGGTTTGGATATATCCCTACCACTGCATTGAAATTTTAAAGCATATGTTTTGGAAAGGTTTTAACAAAAAAGCAAAATATCACACAAAGCAGTTCCTAAATGTGACACATGACCTGTAAACCAGGTTAAAGTACAGAAATGTGGTTTGGAAACTTTTCATGTTCATGTTTTGGTCCATATTACAGTACATGTTTATTCACAGAAATTTTGACAGTTAAGGACATAAATTCACTGTGAGTTGAATTTATTTTCTTGGAAAGACTTGTACATGTACATGATAATGAGAAGCATCATTTTAGGGTTGGTTGGTCTCGACCACACGATGTATGATCCCATGTAATCCACTCTACTTTTACCTTCTCTAATTTGTTTTTGGTCCTTTTACTAATTGTTCCAAAAGTTACACAAGGAAAGCAACCGAATTGTTCTACATTTTTTGCCAAGTAATGGACTGTGTTATGTCTCCATTCCTGAAATTCCCTCTCGTCACAAGCTAGGGAGGGAGTGTCTGTGCTTTGTCCAAATAGACTCAGTGCTCACTTCTTTTGTAAGCTGAACAATGCAACCGACTCCATTACCTGTTCAACATCATTAATCATTTATGTTTGATCTTAATGAGTCAAATGTGCACAAGAGCTTATGCTGTGCTTGCAAGTGCCAAACACTGGATTTGCTTGTAGCGCTGGAAATTAAGAAGAAAAATCTGCACAGAGCTAGGATAGGCATCTACAGGCATCTACCGACAATTTCTCCAAAGACCAATTTTAAAATGTTCCAATTAAAATGCATAAATTTGTATGCATAGTGAATGGACTTGTAAAGAACTATTTGGAGAAGTTTTATCCTTACTTTATTGAATTCTCATAAAAGTTTTCTATGAAAACGTCTCTCCCACACCGTGGTACTAAAAAAAAACCATTACAAGTTACTCCCATATCAAATATCAGGGGTAAAAGAATGGCTGAACAGTGGATCAAGGAGTGTTTTGACCTTGTGACAGCAGTGATATTATTTCCTGTGTTGTCTTTTAATAACACCCAGCTTTGCTCAAAACTCAGCCTCCCCTTCCTACAGAGGCCGTACCCGCCATTTATACATGTAGGGCAACCCAGCATACACGTACATTGATTAAACCTTTTCATGTTCCCTGTGATACATCCTTGAGCCCAGTAGAGCTGTCTTTAATAATACGGTTCCTCAGAGTTTCTTTATGATAGGGCTTAACTTGCTGGAAATCAATTTTTAAATTCTTGATTGTCCTTGTGTTTGTATGTCATCACACCTTCCTGAATAGGCCTGCCTATGATTAAACATTTATAATTGGTAGGTTGTGAGGATGTTTTGAAAACCAAACTGTGGGTTGCTATTTGTGAATCAGCCAAGACAAATGTGAACACACACCTTAACTTTGCCATTGTTTGTGGGTGTACACCAATATATGTATGTACTTGAAAATTAGTAGCATGTTGCAGATACTTTAACAATTTCTTTATATACCAAAATACACTTAACTTATGAGTTGACAGCAGAACATACTGAAAATATGTGAGCGCATTTAGCAATAAACTGAAAATTAGTTGATCGCACTGTATGGGGAACATATTAAGTGCTGCAGTATCTTGCCTCTAGGCAAGTCAAGCACAGAGGGATCAGTTGAGGAATTTTAGTATTGAAATATAAACCTGTAAAAAATAGTTTCCTTTCAAAGCAGGTTGTCACAGTGGTTCTTTTGAAAGCATTGTTGAGAAGAGAGCCCAATTGTTTGAAGTCAGAGCCTTCAAGCCCCATTGAAAAACGCAACAAATCCTGGCCATGCATCAGTCGTCAATCCATCATACTGTCCAGTCCAGTTGTCCTGTGAACAGTGTACTGTTTGTGTGTTACTCATTGCACAGAGCCTGAAAGGAGTCACAAACTCTTGAACTTCAGGAAGAAGTTTCAAAAATCTGCCAAGAAAGTGTCCTCTGATGTCTAATTAGCAGCTCCATCAACGAGTTTGGAATAGGTGCATGAAATACAAATAATTTGTCTTTGAAAACGATTTGGCATATGAACCAAGCCTTGTTCATTTAGTCTGCTCACTAATGATACACAGAACTTAAGAAAACAAACATTCCTTCCTGTCTTATATTTTTCAAATGTACAACAAGATGATAAGTATGAAGTTAGCATATACATTTATCTCCATCTTCTACAAATGTGTCACGCTGCTGGCTGGTTTGAACCTCAATGCACAATCAATATTAGGATTAGAATGACTACAGCGTGTTGCACCATTTTTGGTTTCCACAACAATATATCAAGCAGATCTTGCTGTGTGAGATCGATAAGCCTGTATTTCTGTTGAGTGTCATTCCTTTATAGTGTTTGGGTGGGGGGAGTGTGCATCTGTGTGGCCGTAGTGCTACTGAACCGAAATAACTGGGGAATTCATTTATTTCAAGTAGAAGATGTGGAGAACCAGCCATGGGCATTGCTTAATAATTGGTGGTTTGCATCTTTTGGGAAAGATTTGTTTGTGTTCAGAAGGTCCTTTAGGCGAGGACTAAACCGTAAACTGAGATTGATACTCAAAGAATTTTCTTCTATTTTAGCCTAAAGAGAAAAAAAATTCATTTCTTGTCCCTGGTCAGCTTGAAAGTTGATATAGTGTTAGACAGTTTCAGGGTTTTTTTCATGGTAGTTTTACATGTTTAACAAGCACATATATGAAAACGGCAATGAGTTTTCCCAAGACCAAGCATAGGGACGATGCAAGGAACCTCATGTATCTGGCAAATGGAGGAAAGTAAGTGAAAACTTTCAGAAATTATTTCCATCAAGCAAGCAATTGTGGCTGAAGTTAGGTATAATCCCTGACCCTAAACATAAACAGAAATACAAACATGCCTTTAATTTTCGGAAAATGGAGTTGTCTTTTCCTTCAAGATTCATGTACCGGTACATGTACTTTTGGTTGTTCATTGGATAAACTAGCAATGAATGTTTTCCCATTGCCTCTGTACTGTCCATATTACAGAGATTTTACTAGATGGATTATAGTTCCTTTTCATCAGGAAATTTGTAAAGAAAATTTACATACATAAAAGAGCTACTTGCTTTGCCAGGGCATTTATGGCCGTTGGATGGCCGTTTATGCGAAGCATTTGAAGGCCTGGACATAACTTTCAGACGTTACAAAGTTCAGACACTGGCTTTGCCCATAGCAAAAATGGGTCACCAGCTAAAATGTCACATATTCATTATTTGTGACTGGTACTTTGTTATTTCTGGCTTAGCATGAACATTTGTTCAGGAATATTTTTGTTTAGCAGCTCTAGGCAGTAAGGAAATTTAACCATGGAGTATGATGTTTGTCAAAGTGGCATTAAAGAGCTTTGAAAAAGGAACGTTTCTCCACTTTTTGGGCCAAAGCCTTCAACAAACACAAATTTGTATTCATAAATTTACTTTCATTTTTAAAGCAACAAAAGCTTTCATTTATGGTTGAAGTGTTTGCTCTCAAAACAATGAAATCACCTAGACAAACTCTTCACAGTTCCAACACCATGAGAAGGATAGGCCGACATCCCGCTCCATTTGCCTTTCAAAACATGAGACCCGTGTAACAATGCAAAGATTACAGAGAAAATCTATATATTGGTCTTGTTGCACAATTGTAATAGCATCCTTTGTTAGAATCTCCAGTAAATCCAGCTTTGGAATTGGTTATTTAAAGTAAAGTGCCAAGTGATTAAAGGTTGCAGTTTCAACATAGTGTAGGAACTTGCTCATTGCATAATGCGTGCACGAGAGCTGATCAGTTAGTAGAAATGATTACTGTAAAAATTGGATTCAAGTGATTTTAAACTTCAGAATTCCCAAGTCAGTTTGATATGTCCAAATTCACTTCTGTAATAAAATCAAAATAGCATGAAAATTTTCGTGTTTTACGTCAAAGGGCCTTCTAGAATGTGCTATTTAAAAGCATAAGGGTACATGAAGGCAATCTGTTTGCTTGTAAATCAGACAGCTGTGCAAGTTTTATTCAGTATTTCAAAGGAAAACTTACCAAAAGAAAATGACCCTGTCACCATTCTGTGTGGAGCCGTCTTCGGCTGATGCATGACGTTGTTGATAGGCCGTTGCCCAACCATGACAATTGTGTTGCAATGACCTTGTTCTTTATGAACCTAGTACGGCCCCAACCACCCTACCTGCCTCTTCCTGTATCAACCCACACTAACCCAGCACTGTATAATAATTTATCAGGGGATAAATACAATGTAACACAAATGTTATACAAGTGCAAAAGGGTGATAATAAATCATTTTTGACATTGTTTCCAGTGGCGCCCAGAAACAACTTGCCTCCAACATTCCTCAATCAAATTATTTCTATCAACATACCAGAAGACACCTTGGCAGGTAAGCTGAATTTTTTTTTTCTTTTTCAGTTAGATTTTGTACTCATTCAATCAAAAATTTGTCACGTACATTTGCTAACCAGTGCATGTACATGTAGGTAGGCCACCTTATAAAGTGTAATGTGCAGAACATGTTTCTCAATGTCAATGGTGTGCAATTGGTTTAGTGGACACATATTTTGCTGAGACCTATGTGGAGCAAGATACATGTTGATTAAGAAAATTGTTAACTATTGGTTGACTAACTTTAAAGAATGCTCCTTAGTTAGTGACAGTTGGACCAGTCTGGTCCTCTACCCATGATCACACTGCTAATTACCAATTGCTGCAATACACAAAGGTTCAGGACTGTGAAGGCAAAGGATGACATTTGAGGACAGACCAACCTGAACTCTTCCTTGCTGAAGTACTAGAATGGAGATTCAAGCAACTTTACAAACCGGCCACTTGTAATTCCACATTCTTGATGACCAAATCAGCATCCTGCCTCACATTACTCTAACATTTCCAAACTGGCATCTATTCCTACAGGTACGATTATCTACACGCTGAATGCCGCTGACCCTGAAAATGACACTTTGACCTTTGGCCTGTCTGATTTTGTGGCCCAGCAGCTCTTTATTATCGTTCCCAATCCCAACGACCCCATGTCAGCATTCTTGACACTGAAGACTCAGCTTGACAGAGAGGTGAGGATTTTTTGTTCATGGGATGGCGATGTCATTTAATTAAAGCCTGAAGTGATACATTGTTTTATCCTTGTGTGACTCTTCCAATCTCTTTTCAACTCTTTTCTATGTGGAAAACTACTCCCCAAACCTTCAAATTCCTATTTATTCCAATTCTGGAGGAGGGAGTTCTTAAAATTTGCAATATTCCTGCCCTCTCTGGAACTCTTATTTCTTCTGTGGACTATAACAGTCCATTTATTTTCTGGAACTCGGTGAAACTTTGTCCATCCCTTGTGAAAACTTTTTTCAGACATCCATTGAATAATATTTGGTGTGACTATTGGGCAAGTTAAGGGAACTGCAACAAAGCTCGTGTAAATCCTCATTTTTCCGAATTGGTTCTTGTTCATTTTCAGGTTCAAGGCTTCTATTCATTTGTAGTTTTTGTCACAGATGGATCAAATGAGGTAAGGCTTTTCTCACTTTGTTTAATTACAGCTCTCTCCATGGTAAATGTATGTAATCAGTCCCAAATGTAAATGGACAACGCTAAAGCCATGTCCCAGTTACTTGGTTGTAGTCAGAACATCACAGACCGTCTATGGCAATGTGATGTAGCCACTCGGCAGTGGCTTCCTTGGGCATGTGTGCTATTCGCAGCCGTAGCCTGTCAATCCAGACATGCTTTCACCCTCCTTGTAATAAAGAATGCCCTCTTCAGGTCATGCTCCTGGGAAATGAAACTCAATCTCTCCTCTGGAAAAGTTCCTGTTTGTCAAACTCTGCCAACTCTCTCAGTTAGTAGACCTTTGCCATTGTGAATTTTGTTTCTTTCTGCAGGTTATTCATAATGGCAATTTACTGTTGTCGGATATCAATGACAACCCACCGATGTTTACCAACCTTCCCAACACAACCACTGTCTTCGAGAATGCTATAAACGGGCCCACCATTTTTGATGTGAATGCAGTAGATCCAGACTCGGGACTTGGCGGCATTGTCACTTACAGCATCACCTCAGTCAGTGGGGTACATGTGGTATTATCTACTTTTATACAGGACCCAATGCATTAGAGAGCTAAATATCACACACCGAGCAAGTTTAATCTGGTGGGAACCATTTTGAACTTGGAACCAACTTTTCAAGGGAAAAATGTAACACTAGCCCTAACAGACCTCAATCCTTCACCTGTTGGAGGACTGTTAGGGTTGAAGAGAACTGGGTGCACTCCTCTACCAACTCTGTTGGTAACTGATATTCATCCGCCCCTTGCCCCACCCTCCCTTGCTTTAAGCACCCAGCTCCACCCCTCCCCTTCCTTTGCAGATACGTCACAAGGCCATATGTGACCTGCTCTACGAACTAAAAGTGTTTCAGCAATCGGAATCCTTAACATTTTAACATCTACACAACATCCATTTTCATTGTACCAAACTGAGTGACGCATCAACAGAAAGAGCTCAAATTCCTCAATCTAATACAAAGTAAAACTCCAAAGTAGCTCTGGTGACCTATGACTCCTTTTTGCAGTTTGTGCAGAGTTTCAGAGACTGAAATTTACAATCCTGATACCTTTACATTAACTTTCAGGGCTCTGATGCACTATTTTCCATCAACCAGTTCTCGGGCGTAGTAATCTTGACAGGTCCCCTGGACTATGAGACCAACCAAGTCTACTCTCTAGACATTCAGGCTTTGGTAAGTCTACCAACTTCATCATTTTGGAGTCACAGTAATGGTTTATACATGTAAGTGTGAGGAACTGTGGAGTGCTATTTTATCTTGGCTTGTCAGAATGGTTAATCCTGGCATTTTTAATCATTGGGAGACTGTTGTAATTGACACAGGTGGTTTCTGAGCAAAAGTGAATTTTTGTAAAACTAGCAACGTGCACCAAACTCATTGATATTGCAGGCCTACGTTTGGGACACTTTACGTCTTAATATTTTCACGAACCTTTGACAATAAGCAGGTGATACATCTAAAACTTAAACTTTGAGTCCATCACAAGTCCATTACAAGTCTATCACAAGTCTATCGTAAGTCAAATATTCTTAAGGCAATTCACAAGTTGTTCAAATGAGTTATGACAAAATGTTCAAATGAGCTGTGACAGAAGCATTCTTTTGTCAATGTTCACCGTGTTACTTATGGCTGGCCTTGTGAAGGGACTTGTGAAAGGACTTGTGATTGAACTTGTGAAGGGATTTGTGAAGGGACTTGTGACTGGAGTTGTTAAGGGACTTGTGAAAGGACTTGCAAAGGGACTTGTGACTGGACTTGTGAAGGGACTTGTGAAAGGACTTGTGACTGGAGTTGTTAAGGGACTTGTGGAAGGACTTGTGATTGAACTTGTGAAGGGATTTGTGAAAGGACTTGTGAAGGGACTTGTGACTGGAGTTGTTAAGGGACTTGTGAAAGGACTTGNGGACTTGTGAAGGTACTTGTGACTGGACTTGCTAAGGGACTTGTGACTGGACTTGTTAAGGGACTTGTGACTGGACTTGTGAAGGGACTTGTGACTGGACTTTTGAAGGGACTTGTGAAAGGACTTGTGACTGGACTTGTGAATGGACTTATGAAGGGACTTGTGAAAGGACTTGTGACTGGACTTGTGAAGGGACTTGTGATGGACTTGTGAAGGACTTGTGAAGGGACTTGTGAAAGGACTTGTGGTGGACTAGAATACAACACTGCTTGTTACATTGTCTCTAAAATACAAACAATCTACTGATCTCATTGATTTTGTTCCTGCACTGAATATTTCTTGGTATTTTTCAACTCTTGTTACTGTCATGAAATAAACTCTATAAGGATGGAACTTTACCACATGTTCAGGTTGGTAAATTGTAAGTTTGCCATGTATTGGGATGTGGTGATAAACAGCCAACTGTGACCTCTCTTGCATTATTGTTTTATTTGAAGTTTGGTTCGGTTGTCAGGAATGTCATTTGTTTGTTGCTTTGTGAACTCTTTCTTGTAAATATCTGCAACCTTTTTCTCCACATGTGAGTTCTAACCCAAAGTGTTTGTTTCCTGGCACTAATATGACGTCATTCTGGCCAAGAGAGGAGATTGAGATATTTTGAAGTGGTATTTGTAATGAAACTCATCAAGTAATTATTAACTAATTAATTAACTATTTCCTTTTTCCCCTTTTACTAACATTGAGTGGCACTTTGTGATGTTTGCTAATGAATGTCAAGAGAGGGCATCTTCTTCTCTTGTCAGTTGAAAAGCAAAGGAAGATCTTAGTTCTACTGACAGACTGGAAAGCATGGGGTCAAATGTTTGGGGCATGGAACCCCCTCTCCCTTTTTTTTCAATTTTTCTACCAACTCTTTTGGAATTTGTCATGTGATTTCTTGTGGACATCCAACTTTAATTTCATAAGATTTCAATACAACATTCTTCCAACAAAGTGGCCTCTGAAAATTTTAAAATTAATTATGCCACCCAAACAGTTCAGTTGCAAACAATCTTGCAAAATATTAATAACCATATGTGTTAGTACATGATATTGCCTCTACTTGGCCCAAGGGTTTGCAGACTTTCAAAGAATGGGCCTCTCTAATTAAGGTTGTGTCTTAAACAGGCTATCTGAGCTATTGTTACAGCTGTCTGGGTATATGGAGTAAAGACCTAGATCTAGCTGGCTGCAGACAACAGATTTGGATGCAGCCTCAGTTTGAAAAGTGTGCTTGTCTGCTTTCACTGGTATCCAGTCATGTTGTTTATACACTTCTCTGTGCACCAACAGGATTTGGGAAACAACAGCCTGAGAACTACTAGTACGCTGACAGTACAAGTCCTGGATGTGCAGGATACCGGACCAGTGTTCATCAATACGCCATATGACAGAACCATCAATGAAGGAACACCTCTGGTTGGTATATTTATTGAGAGAAAATGCCTGATGTATTAAAGGAAACCAAAACAAGCCATTCAAAAACAGGTTGCTTAATTAAAAGGTGTACCTTAAAGAAATGATTTCTCAAAGTAAAAAAGACAGTCTTCGACCAACATGCATAGTGGATTATAATGGATGGAAAAAATACGAAATGGCTCAAAAACAGGCCAGAGTTTGTCAAAAATTATGACAAGGTCATGTGGCATTTTAACATTGTCTAAGTGATTTTAGTGATCTACTTGGCCCGTAGGTAAAGTTGTCAAAGTGAATATGAAACCATACGGAACGTGGAATAAATCTATACTTAAAGCATATCCTCGTACGTTGTTTACCACGTGGATTCTTGTGCTCCGATGGAAAAATAGGTTGAGTCTGTGTTTTCTTTCCGGATAAAAAAATTCAGGCTGGATACAGATGTTGATTTCTGTTATTGCAATGATTATGTTGTTCTACTCTGATTTCATTTGAGTCCTTTGCAATCCATGTTTGAGTTTGTCTTTTTTTCCCTGTAGAACACGGTTGTGGTGACTGTGCTAGCAGTGGATCAAGATACTATCAATGCAAATAATGTCACCTATGAAATCCTTGGAGGTGAGAAATTCTTTGGACAAAATGGAGTTGAGAGTGCTTTTTTGCCGGACTTAAGACCAAGTCAGACTGGCGTCTCTGTCCAGTCTGCCTTCCCTTCAACCTGTGCAAAGTATTTGGTCGTCGTGCCTGACAGCTCGCATAACCCTAATAAGGCAACGTCATTTGGTAGCCTTTATTGTACAACATTTGTCATATGTCACCAGTCAGTAAGTCTGACTTGACGTATAAGCCAATCAGACCCCTGTCGGCGATATGTAGTTGTTCATAATTGCACACGATCTTGCATAATTTGTATAATTTCCACCAATCAAAGTAATCAGACTTGAAATTTCCACCAATCATAGTAGTCAGACTTAGAATTCCAAGAGAAACTTCTTGTGTAGTTAGACTTAAATGACAGAGGATTAACTTAAGAGTGACTTGTGTCTGTGTCATGTTGCAGGAAATCTGGGGTCGTTCTTTAGGGTGGATAGTGTCACTGGGGAAGTCATTTTGGTGCGGGAATTAGACCGGGAGAACATCAACACACCAGCAGCTGTAGAATTGATTGTCAGGGTAAGAACGGTACTGAGTTCATCTGTTGTTACACTTGCAGGCTTTTGCCATGGATAAATATTATGTTGTGTTCTTTGAATCCGTAATATCAAATGTTATCCATCCTCCTGTATGAAATTCACAAAGTGTCTACCTCAGAACTACTTTTACTTTTCCTTTGTGTCCCTAGTTGAACTAAAAAACATCGTTTGTGGAGCTGAATCGCAGAAACTATTTCTCATCATGTTTTCTTGCTGAGCAGAATTTACTTTAGAAACAAGTCAAAAGTTAAAGTGTCAAAAGCTGCAGTGTATATGCATCGCTTTACATTTTTAGCTGGTAACCTGTTGTGACTATTTCGATAAACTTTGAGCTAAGCACCTTTATGAAATGGGTCACTGGTTGTAAGAACAGAACTGTGAGTTTTCTTCTTTTTATTTTAGATTTTCTCACTTGAAAAGTTGGTTCCAAGTTCAAACTGGTTGCCACCAGATCTTATACTTGCTTGCTTTATAATGCTTGGCTCTGAACAGGCTATAGAGATTGGTTCCAATGGTGCAGCATCTGTCATTGAAACATTTATCATCACTATCAATGACATTGATGACGAATCACCTGTGTTCAACCAATCAACGTACACTGTCAGTGTGTCTGAGGCTGAAACCCCAGGATTTGTATTGCCCGTTGGAATTGAAGTCAGCGATGGTGAAATTGTGAGTATTATATAAAGGGGTTTTCGTGAATAAGTTTGAAGATTCTGATGTGACTTATTTTAGAGGATTCAGGAGAGATTCTCCCCGTGAATTCTGGAGGGTAGAATTAATATGTTATACTTTGATTTGTGTGTTTCAGGTGATCCAGGGTAATTTCCGCATCACCCTCCAAAATTTCAACATCGTGCCCTTCTCCATTTCCCCCTCCTCGGCAGTGGACCAGGCCATTGTAACGCTGACCCTGATTCGTCCATTGGATTATGAGAACACCCGGAGCTATGACTTACAGGTACATGTAGCAGACCCACCTGAGAAGTTTGAGAAGTGTTTTTTTTTTTTTTCTAAGGCACTAATTCGTGCTTGGTGTGAAGAGCAAAGTTTGAACACAAGGTGCACCAACCAAACACACAAACCCTTCTGAAAAGAGGTCGTTTGTGTATGGTCCCATCTGCATTTGGCACAAAATCCTACGTTGGTTAGAAGGTGTTTTGGTCGACCAGTGAGAATTCAGCAAATATTTTTGAATGTGGGACAAGCTGATTTTTGTGCATGTCGTTAAAGTGCAGTAGGGTGGACCGAAATTCCTCCACAAAATTTTCCTCGAGGTACTCTGAGCAATTGTCTGCTATATGTATTAGATCAATTATCTGACATTGTTCAACTAACAAATGCAATGTTTCAAGATAAAATGACTCATTTTTCCATTTTGAAATTCCCTTGATATCTCACAGCTTATGGCAGAAGATACAGCGATCTCCACTGCTACAGTGGTTGTCACGGTGATAGATGTCAATGATAATGATCCTATTTTTACTCATGGTGAGTGCTTTCAGCCTCCATTTTCATAAGGAGCTGGCAGTATATTTTCAGGACATTCCTGGTCCTTTCTTGAGAATTCCTTTTGAGCAAAGCACTTTCAAAGACACTCTTGGCCTGACAGTCTCTTCCAGGGAAATCTTACATCCACATTCTGTTGGCACAGTTGCCATTGCATGTCTCAGGTTAGGGTTTGAAATACATCTTTAAAATGACAAGGCATTATCGAGATTTTGTGCAATACTTGTAAGAAGGAAAAGTATATTAAAAATAACTTTGGTGTATATATTTGAAAAATTGGCCAAACTTTTATTTCCTGCCATTTTATCCTTTTAAAGGCACTCAAACGATTGCCCTGGAGGAAGGTTCGCCGATGGGCACTGTGATTACCTCGGTAACTGTGACTGATGCAGATGAAGGCATCAATGCCAATACAGAGTTCAACATCATTGCTGGAAATCAAGCGGTATGTGATGGACTGTACAGATATGGAATATTGGCATTTGATAATTAGAAGTCAAAACGTTGTTCCATTATTTTTGTGCAGTTTACTGACAATTATGTACAGTATGATAGTATGTTGTGGTCGAGTCCTTTACAAGTCATTCAGTCTTAACCCTAACCCTCCTCAGTCCTCCAACAGGTGAAGGATTGAGGAGAGTTAGGGTTTTAAACCAGTATACAAGCTATCCAAATCCCACTGTTCACCTCATTACTTATGACTGTTTTTGTTAAAGGACTTGTGACTGGACTTGTTTAGGGACTTGGGATAGACTTGGGAATGATCAGTCAGTTGATTTGTGTGACCCATTCAACATAATAACTGTGTTTTTGCTTCTCAGGGTTTGTTTGCCATAAACACGATCACAGGTGTGATCACAACGACATCAGTTATTGACTTTGAGAATTCAGCCAGCACATACACTCTGACCATTGAGGCACGGAACACGCAGCCTGCAGTTTCCCCAGCGTAAGTCCAGCTAAATTAATTTTAGTCAGTGCTACAGTTTGCATTCATGTTTTTGCATCTTGAAACAAAACCAAATTTTAAAAATCGACTACATTAATGAGGTCATTTGGCTCGTTTCAAACTGTATAAATGTAATAATTAATGTTGATAAAAGACAGTCCAATGGCATTTATTCTCAAATTTTGGTCACTTGTAGATGTATTTTCTGGACATTTCAAACTTTTCTGTCTTAAGTTTATAGGAAATAATTGATATCTGAAAATTTGGCTGTTCTTTTTCTAGTGATGGAGTCAGCGAAGTGACTGTTCTAGTGACCATTACAGACATCAACGACAGCCCACCAGTATTCCAACAGCCTAACTACCTAATACAGATCATCGAGGTAAGAACCAACCTTCAGGAATTATAGTCATAACTTTTGAAATGGGTCTGAATAATACACAAAATCAAAAAGATGTTTTCAGATTTGTTGACTTCAATTTGCATCTCGATTGCATGGATTGAGTTTCTGAGAATTTCTATTCACAAATCTTAGACAGGTGTCTTTACACCTGCAGAAAACATTTACATTCACATTTGCTGTTGTAGGCTTTTAAGGTACAAAGTGACAGAAATGTTAAAGTCACAGTGAGTGTTTGGTGCAGTGAATCCTCAAATCTCAACTAAGTCTCTCCTTTTTTTACTTTTGTCCCCTTCAAATCAGTTTCCATATATGGTAAGATGATTATCGAAATTCTCTGATTTATAAACCAACATGTTTGTTGCACTTGCTGACGACACCTCCCACCTCCAAACCCTACTCCTCCCCCAGAAAATCCTGTAATACTTTTTGTATGATAACCCTAAAAGTAATGCATTTTGGAAACAGCATATCAAACAAATCACAAACAAGTAAACCTCCTCAGCACTTGCCTTTCTTCTACCAAAAGTGATTTATCATTCTAAATTCCACTTTTTATAGGCCAAGGACTCATTACCGACACATTAACACAAATATGTGATCAGCAGATAATGAATTTGTGTTATTCTCTGTGGAGAACAATGGTATTTGGCGGTAAAATAACCCCTCAAACTAACAGAAGAAGAAACTGTTACGACAGCTTAACATTTCCCCTCCTTGAAGAGGGTATAAAGTTTCCTTCATTGAACATTTAACAGGTGTTTAACCAAGAAAGTAACAAAGTTGAGTATTACATAACCCCTTTTTTGTCTACTTGGTGAGCAGCCCATGCCACTTTGAATAAATGTATCATGTTGTTGTGAACTGAGTGACCAAAAACAGCACAGTTGCCCACTTGTTTTGGATGGAAACAGTCAGTGGTCAACTAAGTTGAAGATGTGAGATAGACAGTTCCAAAGATAAAGGACACAGATCAGTCATGCAGCTTTGGAATGCTGCGGATGTGGCTTTACGTGTGACACACTGTGTACGTGCCATTGGTTCCAAAGATATATATTATGCATACATATATTATGCACTGATTCACGTGTGCACTTTGCATGGAGTGTAGGCGACCATTTTTCATTTACACTTGCACTGCCTACTGTATCCCCACGAGAGAAAGCCTACTTGGATTGATTAACCTATGCTGCTCATGGGCACCTCACATCATAATGTATGAGCAACAGTTCTGTGTTGCTGCCTAGGGCAGACGTGTAAGTCTATACTTTCCCTGGTCGCAACAAGGGATTAGTTCAAAGAATTGAAAGTCAAAAAAGTTTGAAATCGTCTCATGGCCTACAGTAGGATTTTTCATTGAAATTTTTGGATTCTGTATACCCAAATCAGGAGTCTTTGAAGCAGAAAATGCACAGTGCGTCAGTGTTGCCTGGATATCAATGAGCACATCTTTCCACTGCAACCTGTGGTCTGTCTTGACTCCTTTAGCAATCTTGGAGACCTTAAGACTTACTCCACATTTCAAGCTGAACGCCATTCACAATTCTACTCCACTTCTTTGCTGACAGCTCTCAGATACCGGACTGACCATTGGTCGAGTGATAGCCAATGATGCTGACTCAGGGCCAGCTGGTGAGGTAACCTACACTATCCTCAGCGGCAATGACAACGGTAGGCAGGATTGATCATTATCAATTATCATAGGATGTTAATTTAATGTTCAGAATGACAGCTCAAGCACCGAGCACAAAATCAGAACTCCTGAATCTTATGGCTAGGGCCAGGTTTAGTCATGACAGAGCTGTCCAGTTCATAAGTGGGGCATCACTAGAGTTTAAACCACACCCACTGCACATAGAGTTGCATGGAACTGGAAGTTAATGGCGCAGCTTTAGTGTTGGTCCAATGTAAGCCTGTAAGCAGTGGCATGTCCCCGTGTACGACAAGTCACTTTACAAACCCAGATAGATCTGGAATCTTGTGTGATTTCGTATCTCAAGAGTAACCATAGGTACATTTGATTTCTCCCCAACTAGGCACATTCCTAGTGGATCCCAACAGTGGAAACATCATCCTGCTTCAACCTCTTGACCGGGAAACCGTTTCCTTCTACAACATCACTGTCCAAGCCCAGGATAGAGCAGCGCCTCCACTTAGTGCCACAACCTACGTCATTGTCGAAGTGCGTGATTTCAATGACAATGATCCACAGTGGATCAGAGACCGTTACACTGCTTCGGTGGTGGAAGGGCAGCCTGCAAACACATTTGTTATCCAGGTACACTTTTTATTTTTGCATTATTCTGGTCTTGGATATAAATGCCAGAAGCCAAATGACAAAACAGGTTCTCAACCTTTTTTTTACCGCAAATGGTCTCTTAAAAGTCAATTTTTAATCTTACATCAATTACAATTCTGAGCCCTTCAAGGCTCGTTCAAACTTGAAACTTTTCAAAGCAGGAACACATCAAGTCAGATTTTTTACTATTTTGGCCCAGACTTGCATATGTAATCAAATAAACTCACAGAGACAAGATAACAATCTTTCTTCGATGGTGCAGGATACCAGCCAAACAATTCTTATGGCATAGCATTCGTTGGTTCCTTGTAGGTAATGGCTCAGGATGCTGACATTGGCCGGAATGCATTGCTTAGATATGAGCTGGCACAGCTCAGTCAGTATCTGTATATTAACCTGACCACCGGTCAGATATTCACCAGTATGCCACTGGATCGAGAACAGACAGAAACTATCGAGGTCAACGTGCGCGTGCGAGATGGTAAGTTCCTCTGAATCAAGTTTTGGAGGAAAGTTTGGTTTGCCTTTGCCTTTGTCAAGTTTGAATGCATTCTGCTGGTGTAGGGGCATGGAAGGGTCCAAACTTTTTTCATACAAGTAGAAGTTCATGACTTTGCAAGAGAATGGAAGTTCTGCCCTGTTTATGAGTATTGTGTTATTGCTGAGTATTTTGACGCAAAACTCAGAAATTGGCTGATTGGGGGAAAAATCATGCCCCTCTGTTTTTGTGCTTGCTTTTAGATGGTGACCCACGGCGCTTCTCAAGCCAGCTAGCTGTGGTCACAGTGACTGTACTAGATATCAATGACACACCACCAACCTTCGCTGGTACCCCGTATAGGTTTGAGGTGGCAGAGAATGAAAGAGCTGGAACATTTGTTGGCCAGGTTTGGTTTTTCTCTCTTTTTTATTAACATTTTTGGCTCTGATAGATGGCCAAAGTTTTTCACTAAAACTCCAGACAAGGAAAAAGTATGATTAATAATAAGCCAAGCACTCAATGTTCTAAAACCAATAGGGAAGTTTGAATCTCTCCCAAAACCAACTTATCAGCAAAACTGTGGCCCTTTTCTCTTTTCCTTTAAAATCATTACAACTGTGTACATAATCTAAAAAAAACCAAGATGCTCAACTTTGGTAAACCAAAGATCTTTATACTCCGTCCATGTTGAAAGCCCATCATGTGTTGATAAGCAACATTTCTTAGGTCACGTTTTAACTAAGCAGATAATGTGCTATTGTGGAAGCTATTTGTATTTATGCAGAAATTAGAAAATGCGCTCTAATTGTTTTTGTGACAGGTGACAGCAGCTGATCCTGACAGTATTGGTACCCTGACGTACTCCTTCGCATTCCCACAAACCCAATTCCTGATCGACCCCACCATGGGCACCATCACAACTATTAACTCGCTCGACCGAGAACAGCAAGACCAATACAACATCCAAGTTAATGTCACAGACGGGACATTTGAGACCACGACCGACGTCCTGATCGTGGTTACAGATGTTAACGACAACCAGCCAGTGTTCAGCCAGGTCTTGTACGAAGTTACCGTTGCTGAAAACACGCCAGCCAGGATTATACTCAACCTCATGGCTAATGATTCAGATATTGGTAAAAACTGTAAAAGGTTTATCATCAAATATTAAAATCGTGTGAAAATTGAACAGTTTTACTTTATATTAATTGTTGACAAAACATGGTTCTTTCTAGAATTCAACCCTGTGATCTCCAGAAGGCCACGTTATTGCTTTACCAATTGAGCTCTCCAGCCCTACAATCATTTTTTGTTCATTTTGTTACGCCTTTAAACAGATGTTGATTTTTTTCAGTGCACTGAGGGTATTGTAAAATTAGGCTGAATCATGCACGAAGGTCTAGGTTTTCATCAGTAACAGATAAGTACATACTGACTACAGACATCTAGACAAGGTTGGAGCTATATGCATATTGCTCTTATGACCTATGTACAATTAATTATCATCAAATTTGCCTTTCAGGCCTGAACAGTGACATCATTTACCAGTTTGACCCGTCCAGCAACACTCCTATTGGACCCTTCCTTCTGGACCGGCTGACTGGTGAACTGCGGACTACCAGCTCTTTAGACAGGGAGACTCAGGATTCTTACACCTTGGTAGTCAATGCCATTGACCGGGAGGGCGGGTCCGGCAGTCTTCAGGCGGTAGCCACTGTGCTTGTCACTGTGACTGACGTCAATGACAACAGGCCCGTCTTTGAATTCCAGAACTATGCTGAATCTGTAGCGGAGGACGCAGCTCAGGGACAGCAGATTGTAACGGTTGGTAGAGATTACAGAGTGGTTCAAATACACTGCGGCTGTACCCATTCAGCTGAAAATTTGCTGCTTGCTCTGTACATCCCTTCTGTGCTCTAGCAATTTGCACATGATCGTTGTTTCTTGTAGATAACAGAACCCTTTAATGTATAATAATAAATAGTAATAATGTAATGAATAATACAGTATTCACCCCAAAAAAACATATTCCTATTTTGTCTTTTTTGTTTTGCTGTCAGTGACTCATTAATCACAATTGTTCCAGGTCTCAAGTTTTGATTTCGTCTTTCACCCTTTTTCCAAACAGGTCCGAGCAACGGATGGAGACACTGGTGACAATGCTGTCATCCTCTATCGCATTATCCAAGGCAACGGTAACAATAACTTCCAGATCAATTCTAGCACCGGTGTTATCTCCCGCGGCCCTACCCCACTGGACAGGGAAACCGAAGACTCCTACTTGCTGACAGTGGAGGCGTACAATGATGGAGACCTGCCCCCTAGAAATACTGGTACGTGTTGTCAAAGGTCGATGCATGAGGGAGATGGATTTAGATGGAATTCATTGGACACAGGGTGCTGTTCAAATTAAACAGGACTGGTTAACATTCCAATGATGGTGGTCAAGTTCAGAGTGGCCTTCTTTTTTTTGAAAGCCAATGAATTTTATGAACATTTTTGATCCTGATTAAATGGTCAGGGTTTCAAATCCGACCACTGGTCATATGCTGTGTCCTTAAGCAAGCCACTTTACTTTAATGTGCCTCTCTCCACCCAAAGTGTAAATCAGTTTTCGCATTAAGGGAAGTAATCTGCAGCGGACTAGTTAATGTATTTTGTTGTGGTGGACTTCACAGCGACTGTGACCATCACAGTCACTGACGTTAACGATGAAGCACCACGCTTCACCCAGGATGTCTACCTGAAGCCCGACCTGCTAGAGACTGCTGAAGCAGGTACCGTTGTGGTGACAGTGTCAGCCAATGACCCGGACCTGGGCCAAGGTGGGGAGATCCAATACAGCATCACAGGCGGTAAGTGCTGACCCTGAAGGAGCATTTCTTCTCTCTCCTAGTTTGCTCATTCCCGGGCACTTGAGGGCGCTATACATGAAATTTCATCAATGTGCTTATTTACGGAGCACTGTTGGTCATTTGTCTTCCCGAGAGAGTAAGCACAATTCAACAACACAGGCAAGGAGCACTCACTCTTAAACAGCTGTTCTCGATTCTAGTTCCCGTATTCCTGATCACTTGAGGGCACTATGTAATAAAACATAGTAGAACTTTCCATCGTACCAACATTAATGCAAGACACATCCAAAGGAAACTGAAGACTTGCACCTTACCTTTGGTATCTCATCCATTTTCCAATTCCAGGCAATGAAGGCAACTACTTCGTAATCGATTCCTACTCTGGTAGGATCACGGTGCTCAGTACCCTGCCGGATTATTCCATCCAGTCCACCTACAACCTGACGGTGACAGCACAAGACCAAGCCCAACCCTTCCACACGGCCACGGCCACAGTCCGGGTCCTACTGGTGGATGCGCAAGACGACCCACCCGAGTTCACCATGGCCCGCTATGAGGTCAATCTGACCGAAAACGTTGGGGAAGGGTATCCCTTCTTGCAAGTAAGTGTCAGTGTGGCATTCCAGTTCTTAACCCAACTCAAACACTCTCCCTCCACACTTCCTCAAACCGTCAACATCCTCCTCTCTGCAGAAGACGAATGGCGCATTCTTTATTCTTAAATTCCTAAGAGTATCTAACCACTTTGAAAGTGCTAGTGGCTTAGCTCTACCTACAACATCCTCCAAAACTACTTGGCGGATTTTGAAGGATCTAGGAGGGATTGGAATAAGTTGTAATTCTTAGAGTGTCTTACTGTGTCCTTGATCCCTCAGGGATGATGTGAGATGTACCAAGATTCTACCCATTTGGAAAAGCATCGTTCACGTAGTCGTAAACTGGAAATTTTTTGAGAAGCTCAAAATGGTTGAAGTTGTCAATTAGGTGAACTAGTTCTTCCTGTTCTAGACAAATTGCCTTATTCCAAAAATTTTTATGAATGGACAGCAAACAAAAATTAACAAGTGTAGACAGGCTTCGTTCCTCCCTTACGCTGTGTTTGAAATGGGCTTGCAGAACAACGGCTAAGTCTATTGTCCGCCCATCTCTGTGTATTTCCAATGGGGTGAAGACCTAGACCTAGCTCTAGACAACAGATACGGATGCAGCCTTAGACATACACCATGAATGTCATGAGTATTCTTTGTACACACATTTTGTGTTATGTCTTACAGGTTGTTGCCCAAGTACCAGGTAAGCCCAATGCTATGGTGACCTACAGTCTGGAACCCAATGTCAACCCAACCATTCTCCAAATGTTTGACGTCGACCCTGTAACGGTGAGTTTGTATCAGCTGCGCACGCAGTCTGGCCTTCTTCCATTGAGGAAATGTCTCACAACTTTGAAAAATGTTAGCTGTGTATGAGTTCACTTTTCAGCCATTATTAGAAATAACGTGACATCTGGTTAATGGATTGTTCATCATGTGACATGAATTATTCATCCTAATTCTCCTGGCACTGCCTCACTGTCAAGGAAATGGAACATACCAAGGGTGAATGAATAAATGTGGTTCAAAGCGCAAAATAGGTGACATGGGGATTAATCAGGTGTACAGACTGAATAATGAATGTTTTATATTTGTGCAGAGGAGAGAATAATTTCAGTTGATGACTGATATTCCATTCCATTCAGCTCTTGAAAGACCAGCCAGCAGTGTACTGCTCTCAGTGAATGATGCTTAATTCAGTTGTGTGCCACGCTAATTTCATTAACCGTATCGATCTCAAACCAGCCGAACTCCAACCCCAGGGTTTGTTGGAATCTGTTAGGATGAGTGCTGCACTGGTATACTGGCTGTGGTTTGTTTGGGATTAGGTTGCCAGTAAATCACCCTAAGGAGTTAAAGGTTAAGCTTTAAGCCCAAGATTGATAGCAGTTAGTAATAGCATGTTTTCAAGATTACCTGTGCGATGATGTTTCATCCAAGCTGTGTTTATTTTTTGTTTTGGTGCAGGGTTGGCTGACGACAAAGGGAATGATTGACTATGAGACAGGGCCACCACTCTACACGTTCACCGTGTTAGGAATGACTGAAGCTGGATTATCAGGCTCGGCTGCTGTAAGTAGTTACATTGTCCCAGAACAGTTCTTAACCATGCCGTAGCAGTAAAAAAAGGAAAATTGTATTTTGGGACTGCTAGACACCCAAGCACATTTTTTTTCTGTGCCATACTCTTATGTGCTAACCTCTCGTAATGATATGGATTTGTACTCATTCCACTGAAAACTGTTGTATTTAATGTCACTTGCTTGTAAAAAGTTTTGATTATGCTGTATGAATATAGTTTGTGGTGCTAATTTGTGGTATCAACTGAGGTGAAGGTAACATTTGTTATGTTGTTGTCACTCTTTGGTGTCCCCTACAATAGGTTTGGGTTCACATCCAAGATTTGAACGACAACCCACCTGTCTTTGTGACATTCCCCAACGGAGCGGTGACAGTGGATGAAAATATGGCTGGCGGCTTTGTGGTTGCCACAGTAGCTGCCAATGATGCGGACTCGGGAATAAATGCCGATGTAAACAATTTTATTGACACATTTTTTATTGTGTTGCTCTATTTAAACGAATGGTTAGAACACAAATATGTGAGGCAATCTTAGGTCCTCTAGATGGTTAATAGTTTGCCTAGCAAAAATGGGTTACCAGCTGAAATGATGCTGTTTATATTACTAATGGCTGGTTCTCTGCTGCTCTTGCCAAGTGTACAAATGTATTTATATTGCTACTTATTGCAAATAATGGAATTTAAAATGAAAGTTTGCTTTCAAAGGAAACACTGTTGTGTATGGACATTAGATAGATCCTAACTTTCATAGCATATCAGGAGGTTTGTCATATCAGGAGGTATGTCATAT